>CM060952.1:101461166-101956166 GCA_030765055.1 Mantis religiosa
AATAATAATAATAATAATAATAATAATAATAATAATAATAATAATAATAATAATAATAATAATAATAATAATAATAATAATAATAATAATAATAATAATAATAATAATAATATTTCGGTAGCTACAGTGGAATTATGAAAACGTGCATCAACAAAGCTGAAATGATACTATTTTGTATAACGGTGAATTCTGCTCCCTTCAAGTGATATATGTACCGAAGGCAAGGTGCGTAGAATAGCTCTAGCGGTTGGACAAATTCGTTAGGAACTGACCGACTCATAGTGGCTGCCGAGGCATTTAGCAGCGATTAACCTCTCACAGCGTAGTGTGTCTGCCATACGCAACAAAAGACCTTGGCAACCGCAAAAGTTGGAACAAAGGAGCAACGCAAGGCGCCTTACCTTTTGTTGAGGCGAAATTAACGGAGCGTAGGTAAGTAAATTACGCGACACACACACCCTTAGCACTTGTTAACAGCTACGCCAAAAGACACAGTTTCAACGCACCTCAGAATTGTAAAAATGTCAGCATGAGAAAGTTTAATGTAATTGTTTTAACGAGATTTAACCTTGCGTTCATTTTGTTCAGTTTCACGGGGCTGTTAGATTATCTCCCTCGGTCAGAACGGCAATTTCATAATGCAAAACTCAGAGGTTCAACATAAAATAAATATTCAGTGACAGTTCAGAAATTTCAAGCAGCTATCTAAAGCAGGAAGGATCATGGAGAAGGATCATGGGGAATAACCACCTTCTGGCGTTTGAACAGAAGACAACCTCAAATAATGCAATCACTACAGCAGCAGTACAGAACGAAGCCAGAGAAGCCCGCCTCGGTAGCGTAGATTGTAGCGTGTCTGCCTCACGTTCAGGAGGTCCCGAGTTAGAATCTGGGATAAGGTTTATCTTGGATAAGGTTTCTTCCGGGCTTTTCCCCTATCCTTAAAGACGAATTTCGGGTAACTCTAAGCTCCATAGACCCCAGCACATTTGAGCATCACCTCACCCATTTCATTCACCGTCCGATATGGCTTAACGTTGGACAGCGTAAACTTACAAGGAAAAAAAAAATCACAGGGAACTGCAGTGCCTTTAGTTTTTACGTTGTGATGAAGAGCAATATTTGTACCTCCCATGTGTGATTGTGATAACATTATTAATTAGTTCAAATATGATTCTGTAGATGGTTATTTAAATGTCACGAGATCTCAACCGAGCCCAAAGTTAAGAGTTGTGTACCTGAATGCTAGGTCTGTTGTAAACAAATTAGATGGTATTGAGCTTCTTGTGGCTACAATAACTGAAGTAGATGGATTGTTATAGCAGAGAACTGGCTCAGGGAAAACATAATTAACTTTTTTAATATAAAAATGTTAATGTACATCATATTAAAAGTAAAATGATAGGAGTTGGAATTTGAGTATATATTAGAGACGTATGGAAATTGTCGGTACAAAATATAGTAAACAGTGTCCACAGTAATCTGCAAATAAACCAGAATAGGGATCTAATAACACTTGATATTGCATTTTATAATCCAAATGATCAAAATACTGGCAACTTTCTCACTGATATGAAAACTGTACTGTGTAGGAAGCTTGAAAAATCAGCCATGATCATTGGCGATGTAAATATTAATTACCTCACTCAGCGTAAAAATCTCCAAATTTACAATGCACTAATTACAAGTTTCAATTTTGTACAAGGTAACAAAGTATACCCAACAAGAATAGCAATAGCTCAGCTATACTAAATGACCACGTACTTACCGCTCACAATGATACCCTAATATCTATATCTAACATAATGTATGATATCAGGGACCATAACATACTTATAATTGACATAAAGGGACATCTTTACAAGGCCCTTCATGATAAGCTTACCGGTACCAGAATGTCAATTCAAGAATTTAACCTGATACATCATAATAGACTTTGCTTATTTATACAAGATACTGGATTATCTGTGTCACAAATGACCCTAATAAATATTATAACTCACTATTGCAATATTTATAAAGGAAGGTGTTTCATGAGCAGAAAGCTTGTGTCAAATAAACTGAGACACAAACCATGGGTTAATAGTAACTTTTTGGCTTTAGTTAAAAAGAAAATCTTACTGTATAACACAACAAAATGCAAATTTTGCTCTCCGATAGCAATTAAACTGTACAAAAATGGTGCCAATGAAGTAACTAAAATGAAAAGCGAACTTCAAGAAGCATATTACTCAAACTGAATAACTCCTATGGTCCAAAAAGGTATGTTGTATGACAATAAATGCGAAATCAAGAAGTAAAACCCTGGTACAGTGCAATAAAATAGAAAAAATAATGGTTGATGATCAAAGAATAGTAAATAATATATAATAAATATGTGAGCATTTTAACTAATACTTTGTTAATATAGCTGATGAGTTAGTGAAGAAAAGTTTACACAGTATACGCCACCACCTTATAGTTCAGTACCAAACAGTCTCTTTCTATATCCCAAAGATAATAATGAGGTTCTAAACATGATAGCAACAATGTTGGTAACAAAGTGCAGGTTTAGTTTGGTTCCACACATTTTAACCTTTATTAGTTTATCACTTAGTCAGGCCCGCCTTGGTAGCGTTGTGGTATTATGTCTGCCTCACGTTCAAGAGGTCCCGAGTTCGAATCTCGGTCAGGCTGAGTTACTTGGATAAGACTTTTTCCAGGGGTTTCCCTTATCCTGAAAGAGAATGTCGGGAAACTCTAAGCTCTATGGACCCTGGGTTCATTTGAGTATAATTTCACCTATTCCAATTCCGATATGACTTAACGTTGGAGGACGTAAATTAAAAAAAATAGCTAAGGTTCAGTACCCGATGGATGTAAAATCACAAGAGTTGTCCCAATTTATAAGGTATGTGATAGAGAAATTATGATAATTATAGGCCAATAAGTGTTATTCCTGTATTTGCCAAAATTCTGGAAAAAGTAGTAAAAGTTAGGATATTATAGCACCACAGCTTTTTGCACAACCATCAGTATGGATTTATTAACAAATCTAGTACTAGTGCTGCCACCGTAGATATTATAGTACCAATTCAAAGAGTTCTGGATAGAAATAGTTTAGCTGCTGGATTATTTATTGACCTTAAAAGGCTTTTGACACTGTGGATCATACTATATTACTAAAGGAACTTGAGTATACCGGTGTAAGATGACTTTCTCTCAACTGGTTACAGAACTTTCTTAGTAATAGGAAACAATTTGTAAATATAAAGAATGTTTCCGTTCGCTATCAACAATTCATCATGGTGTTGCACAAGGTTCTGTATTATTTCCAATATTATTCCTCATTTTTATAAATGACAGATGATTTTAAGACTAAAAGGTAAATTAACTATGTTCGCTGATTATGTATGTTTGTTATATATAGATAACTGAGAACCAGCAGTTACATGATGTACAGCAAGACTTGAATGCATTGAATAACTGGTTTAAGTTTAATAAGTTAACATTAAATATATCTAAAGAAATATATGTTGTTCCATATATGTACCAGTATTAGATAACAAAGTACATGTTGCTAACGCAGTAATTGAAAGAGTAACAAAAATCACATACTTCTATTGATTCTAGAATACCCTTACATGGAAGGACCTCATTACGCATGTAAAAAGTAAGATCTTTCCTGTGCTAGCTGCAATTCACAGGTTTAAATTCGAAGGATTCAGTGTATATCACTTACGAAGAATCTACCATGCTTTAATCCAATCTCATTTGAGCTACTTAAAACATTTTATGGGGAGATTCTACTACATATTTAATTCATGACCTCGAAGTACTTAAAAATCATGCCTTGAAAATAATTTACAACCTGTCCTTTAGAACAAACACAAAAACATTCTACTAAGTAACTAACATGTTATCATTACAAATAAGCATAGAGCTGTCCTTGATAATACACCCCCACAAAAATCAAAATAATCTTCTAAAGTCAAATCTAACTTGTTATATATATAACACAAAAATAAAGAAAACTTAACAAAACCAACTGTGAACACTTACACTTATGGCCTGAACAGCTTAACCTCACGCGTTACCAACTTACGAGTAATTTTGTTTGTTTGTAATTTACTTCCTCCAACGTTAAGTCTTATCGGACGATGAATGGAATGGGTGAAATGATGCTCAAATGATCCCAGGGTCCATAGAGCTTAGAGAAACCCAAAATTCGTCTTTCAGGATGAGGGAAACCCTAGGATAAAACCTTATCCAGGTAACTCAGCGTATCCGAGATTCGAACTCGGAACCTCAGGGGTGAGGCAGACACGCTACCACCACGCTACCGCGGTGGCAATTATCAACTTATATAACGCACTGAACTGAAAAGCTGCAGGTACATAAAAGGTTTTAAGAGAAATCTTGCTGAAAATTTACTGAAAGCATTTTTTGATAGCTGACGAACTGACACTGGTTTTATTAGCTGAACTGGTTAAAATGAATGTGTTAATCTCTTATAGAATATGTACCTTTTTGTAATATTCTCTGCTCCTATTATTTCTTCAGTTATAGTGAATGTTGTATCTTTGTTTTATATATGCTACTTTTGTATGGTAATTAATTCCTACTATAAAATGTAATATAAGTATTGTTAAGGGCTGTTTGCCATCATTTTATATATTTTGGTACAGTTAGCTAGCAAGAGCCACTGCCTCTGAGAACCTTTTCAGATAATAATATATAAAAAGAAAAATAAATAAAAAGAGGCTCTATCTGAAATATATAGGACATGTAAGCACTTAGGACCAGGATTTACTATGGAGGAGATTCGGCATGGAGACCAGTCATGATCCATTGTATTTAGACTTCAAGTGGAGCATTACAGGGAGGAGACAGAGAGCGGCTGTCCCAAGGAGCCACGCCAGTGCAGAGGGCGGGGTTCGTACATTTTACATAGATAGATACCTCCGCCGGCAGGCCAGGACAACGGAATTACCCCCCACTACCGGGCCATTTCAGCAGCAGGTTCAAAGACCGGCAACCAACTTATCGTAGGATGAAGTAATTTCCCTCAAAGCATATCATCCCGCCATGCGCCGCCGAGACTCCCGCCGACACTTCTACCCTGAAAGAGACCACCAGATGAGAGATGATGTGAAATGATAATGGGAATGAAATGAAGGGAGAGGAAATTTAGCAAACCAGCATTTGCCTAGCGACCCGGAAAAGCCCCCCAAAACCCATGAGTCAGGTAGGTCGGCCACAGGAAGCGAACCCGGGCCTTCCAAATGCGGGCCATAGACGAAACGACCTGATCCATCCCGCTCATTTGTAAGTACTTAACTTACATTACTTTGTAAATTAATTGTTCTTAACACTAGCTGTGTGTAGGACGCACTATGAAAGAGTAGAGCCAGACTGAAAAATTCAATGCCATAGCCGGGATTTGAATCACGTATCTTCTGGTCTCCGTCCAGCTCCTCTAACCCTTCAGCTACTATGGCTAACGTGCCAACATGACATTAAATTCTCCAACTGACTCGTTTTTTTCCCGGTAAACCACTAGGAGTTCCGTGTTTCAAATCCCGGCTATGGCATTGAATTTTTCAGTCTGGCTCTACCCTTTCATAGTGCGTCCTACACACGGCTAGTGTGAAAGAACAATTAATTTACATTAATTGTACCTAATAGTGGGCCGAACTATAGAGCCTGGGCCTTAAAGTACTTACAGCATAGTAAGTCGCCATTAAAGTAGTTGTCTCATGTGTTTATGAGAACTCCTAGTGGTATACCGGGGAGAACACGAGTCAGTTGGAGAATTTAATGTCATGTTGGCACGTTAGCCATAGTACCTCAAATGGTTAGAGGAGCTGGATGGAGATCAGAAGATCCGTGGTTCAAATCCCGGCTATAGCATTGAATTTTTCAGTCTGACTCTACTCTTTACATTACTTTCTCTATGCACTTTTCTAACTATAATAATAATAATAATAATAATAATAATAATAATAATAATAATAATAATAATAATAATAATAATAATAATAATAATAATGATAATGATAATGATAATGATGATGATGATGATGATGATGATGATGATGATGATGATGATGATGATGATGATGATGATGATGATGATGATGATGATGATGATGATGATGATGATGATGATGATGATGATGATGATGATGATGATGATGATGATGATGATGATGATGATGATGATGATGATGATGATGATGATGATGATGATAATAATAATAATAATAATAATAATAATAATAATAATAATAATAATAATAATAATAATAATAATAATAATAATAATAATAATAATAATAATAATAATAATAATAATAAAACAAATGTGAGGATATAGATTGAGCATTTTGAATGCTAAGCTTAAGCCTTCGGGTGTGAAGCTTCTGTAGCGTAGGTAGAAGCGTGTCTGCCCCACGTTCAAGAAGTCCCGAGTTTGAATCTGAGTCAGGACGAGTTATCTGGATAAGGTTCTTTCGGAGTTTTCGCTTATCCTGAGGAATGAATGTCGGGTAACTCTTACCTCTATGGATCTTCCTTCTAAATCGTTTTCCGTTATTGTTGCTTCCATTTCTATAAATGACGCAGGCGGAGACTATAAATGAATAATGTATAAAATAAACATTTTGTTTGTTAACGAGGCTGTCAGTTAGCATAATCATAATATGACCGCTAGTTTTTGGGAGTTCATTTTTCCGGAAGGGTTCTTTTACATGTCATAAATCTACTGATATGGGCTGCCGTGTCTGTCTGATGGGGTTATAACCCACTACCTCGGGATCGGTAGGCCAGGTTCTAAGCAACTCAATGGGTTGAGTAAATAATGTGAATTATTGACCTTCAGCTCGTTTTATTGTAAATGATAATGCCAGGAAAGATAACGGGCATGATGTTTTCCACGGCAACCAGTCTATAAAACGCTTTAACGATATAACAATGATGATATGTTGCATTCCCAGAATACGATTTTTACCTGTTATTTTCCCGGAGTTTAGCTTCACGGTTGCATATGCGTTCCTTTGAAGCAAAGCGAAGCAAGCTGAGCCTGGGGCATGACCTGCCTCTGATGGTTAACTCTTATCCCTTTCCTGTTCTATCAGTCTATAACAGACCCCGACTCTCCTTGGAGATGCCAAAGGCACGTTGAATCAGCGTTCGGCGAACTTCTTTACTCAAGAAACTATCACTGTCTAATTATCCACGTTGCCTAAAACCACATAGAAAACTGGTACATAGAGGAAGAAGCGTTTGTAGGAATAGTGTGTACAACAGTAGAGCTACTCACGTCAGTGCAGCACATCAGTCCTTTTTGGTGAACCTCAAAGCCTATTAAGATATATCTCTTTCAAGAATTCATTTTTGAGCTGATTTGAGCTATAAAGCCTTTCGTCTTTTCATGGTATGCAAAAATGAAACGTTCTGAAAGCTATTTAGAAATGGAAATATAGTTACAACTTTAATTTAACATTTGCATTATTTAGGTCTTTTAACCTTGGTAACCAATAAGAACGATTTCATATACCTTTTTCACTTCTTCCTTTGGTTCCAGTGTATTAATTCTTATCTTCCTCATATAGACTTATGTTTTATACAGAAGTGATATTAGTCTCAAACAAGAAAGCTCAAGTGATAGAATGTAAGACGATGTTTAAACTTAAAATGTAAGGTGAAGTGTGAAATAAGGAATTATGAAGGGAATGGTAATAAGATATACTATAAAAACATTAGAGGATATAACGGGCCTGGAAAATGTTGACAATTAGTGGCCATCAGAACGGAAAACCGGCAGGGGAAACCGGTTACACCTAATTCCTATGTATATATGTGTGAACTACGGAAAGGAAGGAAGGACTACTCTGTTCACACCTTCGGAGTACTTCTAATATAGAGGCTCATGGAAGTCGAAAACGTCTAATATAGAGGACGAGTAAAACAAACAAAAAAATGTAACACTTAGTGTGTTGTGCAGGACGGCAAACGGATCGTTTTCCAGGAAGCAAGCCATGACCGAAAACGCACAGTTTGGGCACAGTAGGCCATCAAAGTGTGTTATGTAGAAAATGAAGCTAGCTACAGTGAAGCAATGAATATTACACAAATATAACTATCTGTAACAAAAACTTCACTTATCTTAAGAAAATGATGTTATTCTTCTCTCTAATTGAGATAGATTTCACAAAGAAATTGCTTGCATCGTCAGTCCAACAAAACACTTCATCCTCAAGGATTCCGGTTACCATGTTATTATGCTTTTCAGTATTACCAAAATCTGAAAACAAAACAAACCTAAAAAACAGAATCAACTGCTAGTATTTCAAAATTCATTATGCGATGTTTATTTTTTAAAATAAATATATTTTCCCAAACTATTAAACCTATCGGACCATTTCATTGTTTTAATAATTTTACTTCCGGACTTATTTCATGGTTAAATGACCAAAAGTGATCTGCTACGGCCGATTTATGAGTTTCTTTATATTTAATGTTACGAAAATGTTCTTTCATTTGGTTTCCAAGTTTCGTTTCGTCTTTCCAATATAAACCTGATCACAATCTAAACAATTAAATTGATAAATACCAGAGTTTTTATTATTAGGAATTTTATTTTTTAGAGAAATGTAGTAAATCTTTAATACTATATTTATTTTGAGGAATTAAGGTTATAACAATTTTTTTAAGATTTTATTTTTTTTGAAAATGTTTACTAACCCAAGGACGGTAAGTAAATTTTTTAAAATTATAATCGTCTTTTACTTTTAATTTATATTTACATATTTAAATCTTCTTTTGTATAACGTATTTATTAAATCGATTAGCTAAAGCAGTATTAATAATATGTTTATATTATTTATTAAATTGTTCTTTATTCAGGTGTATATTTATTAATCTATAAATCAAACTAATAAAACAGCAAATTTTTGTGAAAAAGGGTTGAAAATTTCATTTTATGTAATTATCAATATGAGTAGATTTCATATAAATACCAAAATCTAATTTATTATTATTTATTATTATCTTCAAATCTAGAAAAGTAAGAAATCCATGAATAAATAAATGAAATATAGTATTAAAGATTTACTACAGTTCTCTAAAAAAGATAAAATGTCTAATAATACAAAATCTGGCATTTATCAATTTAATTGTTTAGATTGTAATCAGGTTAATATTGGAAAGACGAAACGTAATTTGCAAACTAGTATAAACATTAAGTATAAACAAACTGATAAATCGGCCGGAGGAGATCATTTTTGGTCATTTAACCATGAAATAAATCCTGAAGTTAAATTATTAAAACAATTAAATGGTCCGATAGATTTAATGGTTTGGGAAAATATATTTATTTAAAAAAATAAACATCGCGTAATGAAATTTTAAATACCAGCAGTTGATTCTGCTTTTAGGGTTGTTTCGTTTTCAGATTTTGGTAATACTGAAAAACATAATAACATGGTAACCGGAATCTTTGACGGCCAAGTGTGCTGATGGACTGACGATGCAAGTAATTTTTTTGTGAAATCGGTCTCAGTTAGAAAGAAGAATTAACATCATTTTCTTAACATAATTGAAGTTTTTGTTACAAATTTGTATATTTGTGTAACATCGAAGTGTGTGTTTCACATGTCTTGAATATAACGAACAAACGGTATGCAAAACAAAGCAGTTGAACATTTCAAACTAGTTACCTCCTACGTCAATGCAGAGCCTACATCGGTGGCGCTGAGCTTCAGGCACATGCTACAATAAGTGTGCTTGACTTTAAAGAATGGTAGTTACTCCATGTACTCGTGCAATGAGGTCTTCCTCTGACATTACGTCATGGTTTCCATACTACCCGACAGAAAGCAGTCCAGTGGTGCCAGATCTGATGAACATGCTGGCCATGGAATTGGTCCCCCTTCACCAATCCATTGATTGGGTTATGTAACGTTGAGGTAATTCCGCACTTTTGTCTCAAAGTGTGCTGGAGCTCCTTCGTATTGCAGTCACATTGCCTGCCGAATGTATAGCGGGATGTTCTCCAAAATATCTCAAAATACAACTAAGAAATGAGAGATAGATCGGTCTTATTAGTCTGTTTCGGAGTAGATACGGACCACTGAAATGGATAGCAATTATTTCAGCCCATATGCTGATATAAAACCCATGTTGGTGACTTCAAACGACGTGCACAAATGGATTTTCCTCCGCTCAAACATGCACTCTAAATTTAACATTCTAAAACATCCAAACCGTCCGTTTCGGGACAAGGAATCTTTAAAATGATCAGTGCACTGCCCTGCGCATACTAAGCGTTGATGCGAATTATTTTCACATCAATTACTTATACACTGGAAAAGGTTGCTCCACGCATTGGTCGCTAGTTTGATGCAGCTTTTTCTTACGTTGTAAATTTTGAAGCAATGTGGCCTATCCTCAGGGTAGAGCAAGAATTCCATCAAAGGGTAATTTCTTTAATGTACGTCCTCCAACGTTAAGTCATATCGGACGGTGAATGAATTGGGTGAAATGATGCTCAAATGAGCCCAGGGTCCATAGAGCTTAGAGTTACCAGACATTCGTCTTTCAGTATAAGGGAAAACCCCGTAAAAAGTTTATCCAGGTAGCTCACCCTGACCAAGAGTCGAACGTGAGGCAGACACTGTACCACGCTACCGAGGCGGGCACCAAGTTGTGTGTCTTCCTCACTGCAGCTGCGTGTGACTTTCACTTCTCGAAGCCTGTCTGTATTCACACGAGAATTCCTTTTGTGACTATTTTGTCCATTGTGATTATTAGTGTCGGTCATGCCATTATTAAGGGTCCGAACAATGCCTTTTCGAATGGAGTGAAGCGTTATCAACTTACAATCTCTGCTGAGAACCCGCTTTCTCCCATCACTTTGCTAAACTGTTCCACCCAATTGCACCTGCTCGCGTTTTAACAAATATACCATGTTCCTTTGAAATCCATTACGATCTTTATTCATTGCATCTCTTAATTTTGATATCAGCATTGTCGGTGTCTTCTTTTTTTTCTTTTGACTTATCCTGTATAGGGGAAATTGCCGTAAACATTTCCTAATGGCAAATTACATTATCCTAAATGCTCTAAGTCCCAAGCTTCGAAGTTAAAAACTATTAGGTGAAAATCTTACAAAAATGTGAAATCATCTGAAAAGTTCTGCGTTAGAAAAGTCGGCCATGAGATTCAAACACAAGACGCTAACTTTTGGCGCAACTGAATAAATGAAGTGAATATTTTTCTTACATAAAGCTCAGAAGGATGTGTTACAGGGAGAAGCTGCAGGACTACAGGACTTGCTCTACGTGTCTGTAAAGAAGTAACTTACTTTGACAAGTCACTTAATTGAATGCAGTAGTTCTAGAAGCAATAAAAGTTGAAAGAGAAAGAATTTATTGTCACGCATTGTGGGCTGCAGGTCCAGGGGTAAAAAGTTTCCCTTTAAGAAAGAGAGGGTTCCAAGACACGGACTAAGGAGGTTGTTATGTCGCAGGACTTAAAAGACGCGTCGTTGCTCGTTTATTTTTCACGCAATGTCGAAACGACATGTGAGAAAAGTGCTCATTAGATAGAGACGGCTGGGTGACCACGATGCTATTCCACTCCAGCGATATCTCTCACGCTGCTCCTGAATTAATTAGAGAGAGCTTAACAATTATTGAGGGATGCTGGCGGATTTGGCACGGTCCAGCGACCTTCATAGTGTGCATCTAAACTTTGTTTGGCACACGCTGCCTCGCAATGTGCTTCACCATTCCACCACCCTGGGTCGATGAAAACTTCCAATACCCAACTCTGTAGTAGCGTGTCTAGCTCACGTTCAAGAGGTCTCGAGTAAAGTTTTTCTGCGGTTTTCCCTTATCTTGAAATATTAATGTCAGGCAACTCTAAGCTCTAGGGATCCTGGGTTCATCTGAGCATCATTTCACCAATTTCATTCATTGTCTGATATGACTTAACGTTGGAGGACGTAAATTAACAAAGGAAAATATACAGGTTATGGAAAATGCAAGTAGCCTGAGAAAGTTAGTCGGTCTAAGCATCTCATTTGATTAGGCGCTGGCCTGCTTGTCCCAATGTCGCGGATTAAAATCGAAAACAGACCGATAGTCTGCTTAAAAGTGGTAGTACATGTCAGTAAATTTATTTGTATGTAAAATAATTCTTGTCGGACAAAATATGGAACACCGGCGGCGCTGGTATGAACCTGGCAATTGATATGTCGTTAAATGAATATAACGGTATTTAGCTGCAGCTTAAAAGTTCACAGTGAAGACAGATTTCCATATTTCAACATATTTATGCCGTTTATCCAATACTTTCATATGCCGAAAAGTCTAGAAACACATCTGAATGACGAGAAGAAAAGGGGATGAAATAGAAATGTGGAAAGAACATAAGCCACTGAGACACCATTGCAGCATTCGCCTTCCGACCAGGGAAAGCAATTAAAAACCAAGGCCAGAGTGAGTGGTCGGCAAAAATCGAACTTGGGACCTTCCAAATGTTGGACTTAACGACGACATCTTTCTTGGTCATACACTCATATTTTCTGCGGTTAAGTTTCTTCTAACTTAGGTTACAATGATCCCTCTGAGTTTATTTCATTTAGTATGGCTTCTATATCAGAAGTTATAAAATATCTTAGTGACAATCACAGTCAACTGTTAATTACAATGACTGTAATTTTATTGCATGTAGGTTACAATGGTGTGAAATGTTTGAACGCGCTCTGTTGAATAAAGTGTCGAAGCATGGAAGTGTGAAGCGGGTATCTATAACAAACTGTATGTTTCAGTGCAAATAAAAATGTGTGGATTACCCTTCCGGTACAAATAATTGAAAATCATGAACAGGTGGAATACCATTTATCCTCTAAACACAAGTAATTTTTTTATTTCTGATGGACTGTATTGAAATAAAACCGTGCATCGCGTTATTGATATTGGCAGCTTATGCGTGAAATGTTTGAATAATAATCAAATTGAGAGCAGCTAGGACCGCATTTCTGATTTGTATGTTACAAATACATACAACCAAGCAAAAAATTTAGGAAGGTTATGCTGGAAGGTTTATTTTATTTGTGTTTATCTAAGGTAGAGTGCTTATTGCTTATGTACCTACTCCTTGCAAGGAGATTTCATTTCTTTACAGAAGTCTCCCTGAATTTTATATGTATTTTTAGGTGTAGTTCTGGGACCATAGAAATGGTCCTCCTCTACCATTCCATCGTTTTGGAAATGTAACGTTTAGGTGACTCCACACATTTACATCAAAATGTGCAGAAGATCTATCTACGGAATAGCGTGGGCAAAAAATGTAATCTAAATGTCAAGTAGATCAGTCCTGTTAATCTGTTTGCCTCACATCATCCTTCCATACAATGCTCATGGCTAGTGGGTTGTATATCTACAAGACAGAAAAACAATCTGAACAAATTGATACAAACCGCCGTTTTCGAAATACAACAACCTATAAAATTAGTTTACCAGAAGAGATCATCTTTTTCAGAATATCGATATGCAGTCACGTGAATTTCCCTACCCTTGTACTAACTATTCTTACAAACACTTATTCCTCTTTATTCCTCAGGTTAATAAGTTACATCTGCTTTTCTTGTAAGTGCAAGGGTTGTAATGGAATTCTTCATTGGGATAATGCTTGAAGTGAAATTTTCCAATTTTGCGTATAATCTAGTAGTATTTAACTATTGAAATTTATTATTAAAAGAATTTAGCTATTTTAAGATTTTTTACTCTAATTTTGTTATTGTTTACTTATGTCGAGGTTCAATTTTAAAAGTCTTGCTGTAGCAGCTGACTTGTAGCTTTTTAAATTACTTTTGTCCCAACTGGATCACAATTACTGCACGAAACTTTTAACCCAGTGTCGTGGTCTCGTAATAACATGAAATTTTGTAATGGGTTTTTCGGAATAATGATTAATAAAATAGGACCGCACGTAAGTGAGTGGTTAAACCGCTTGGCACTAACCAAAGCGGCCCGAATTCGAACTCAGGCAACAGAAAAGTGAGATTTGTGGTGTACAACACGGCGCTGGGGCAGGTTTTCTCCAGCTCCTCCGGTTTTCCCCGCCAATATTCCTACCAGCATCTTTCCCATCATTTCATCACGCTCTCATTCTGCTATCCACTTCCTACATTCTTATACCAGGCATCGTGCTAATCATCCCATCTGGATTCTCTCTCTAACGAATTTAGAGATTCCGTTTCTCAGCCCACACAACGATTAAGAGGAACAACAGTATCCTGAAACACGTAGTGGTATAAGAGGGCAGTTCGGGAAGAAGAAGATTAATAGTATTCTTCTTCTATTATAATTTACTATGCGATCACTTAACTCACAATTTGCATAAAACTCTTCCTATGCATTCACTTTTACAAAAACACACCTTAGCCCTTTACGCGACTCTTATAGAAGAAAAATTACTGTCGTCCTGGATACCAGTCGTTTTCTTGCAATTTTTAATATTCAAGCCTACTCTATAAGTTCTATTTTTTATTCACTGATTGCACTTTCACGATGTAAATATTTTATTACCTTTTAACATTTCAATATTTTAATGGCACTCTAAGATAACACAAATAACATCACAGAATATGTAAACAATAATTATGCTTGGAGCTGAACAAAAACAACCGTTTTAGGTCAATATGGGAATACAGTAGGCTTTAAGTCACAGTCAAATATTTTAAGGGCAGGTTACTAATATGACTTTGAAACTCCGTTCTCTTTCCCACCAACAGGTGATAAATAATGATACGCATGATTTTCCTATTTGAAAGAAGTGTACGGATTAGAAAATTCAGACGAATAACAAAGAATAACTCGCAATAAAATTTATTTGGCATAAAGTAAAGAAATCTGCATTTTGTGCAGTAATATCTCTTAAGGTTTACTGGTTATGCAAGAAGAACAGGAATTCCGGATATTTCCAGAAAATTCAAGATATACGGGAATGATTATATTTTAAATCATCGTGTTACTCCATGCAAAATTCTCTGCCTTTTTGCTTTTAAATTATGTTATTCGCACACACTAAAGGACCTTGTATAAAAGTGTTTTTCTTTTTTCTAAGTCTCAGGAAACCTCATTATTCTTTGTAGGAATTTCTGAGTGCAATGCAATGCTTCGTGTAATTACTGTAAATGCGTTTTATATAATAGAAAAACTATAACGCAAAAGGTTGAGACACCTGGTGTAGGTATTTCTTTAAAGCGTTGAGAATCCTTGGATAAACCAATTTCTAAATTGCAGCTCTGGTTTTAAGCAATGCCACAACTATGTCTAATGTATCAGACTCTATCGGTTATTGAATTTCCACCACAAGTTCTTTCCGGGATTCTGGTTGAAGGAGCGGGAACAATGGTTAGTGTCGTGTGTGAGCACAAGCACTTGGCCTCAATTCAGCAATACAAGGCACCAGGGAGAGGTTGGTAATGATGATAAATTGACGACAGCGGATGCCTTGCTCAGGTCCCTGTAGACCCAGGGACGAGCAGCCTACCTTCTTACCTGATAGCGTTAAAGAAGGAAACAAGGTGAGGCATACCTTGCTTTCGATAATGTGACAAAAGATCAGATAATTGACGCATATGGCTTTGCAGTAAAGGGAGATTTTCTAACTCTGGTAATACAGTACTATGCTAGTCGCAGGGACCGTCTCCCGGTCACACATAAGTGGACATTGAATCAAATCTCAAATCACATGAATAAACATAAAACTTGTCTAATCATAGGATAAGCTCAAAATGTCGTTAATTTCCATCAATATACTCATGGCATATTCCAAGTATATTTCCATTCAAACGTATTAGTTCAGCTTCCAAAATAGCATTAATATCTTTCCTAATATTTTGTTTAATTCTTCTAAAGTGCATCGGTTGTATACTTTATTTTCTGTATTTTTTATAAAGCTATAGTTTAAAATATATTTAAAAATATACTTAGACCTTATATTTTACTTTTCAAATTGCCTATTAATAAGAATCCTAAAATCAGAGTAACCAGCGAGTACTTACTAATGATTCTATCCTCAAATACTTTGGCAATAAACTGTTCATCAGCAATATGCGTGGTGGCACAATCCTGCTGGAAATATTACTTCCGCACCTTTCTGAGTTTCTAGTACGCACATAAATATAGGCCGTATTATTCTATATTTATTTAATGCGCATTTACCTCCATTATGATCATAGAAGGGAATTTCATTAACGAAATTAGGTTTGTCTGTAGCATATCGGTTGTGTGGTGATGATCATCTTCCTCATTGAACGTGGAGCCCGCCTCGGTAGCGTGGTGGTAGAGTGTCTGCGTCACGTTCAAGAGGTCCCGAGTTCGAATCTCGGTCAGGGTGAGTTACCTGGATAAGGTTTTTTTCGGGGTTTTCCCGTATCCTGAAAGACGAAAGTCGGGTAACTCTAAGCTCTATGGATCCTGGGCTCATTTGAGCATCATTTCATCCATTCCATTCATTGTCCGATATGACTTAACGCTGGAGGACGTAAATTACACACAAAAAAGAACGTGGATCAATTGTCCCAATATTAGCATAAATTTATCCGACCCTGGTGATCACCCGGTAATAACTCCTGGACTACAATAACCTTGTATGGTTTGAGTTTAAAATGTGTTGTTGTTTCCCATGAAGCTTTTGATGTGTCAGTTTCTTGTGCAAGGCAAGTAAGATATTTTCGATGGAACGTCCTAAGCTTTCTCCGATTTCATGTACTTGTGTTCCGTTTGCACACATCTTTTTACCTTTGTTTTGCTAAGACGAATTGATCCTGTCTATCTGAATTAATATACAAGCAAACAAACGGCCTCTCTACTCGGAACACGCATGGTAGGAAATTTAGTTTCAAATTACCTTACAACCTTCGTACAAGACGATGTAAGAATATACATGTTCTACTGTATACTGCGATCATGGCATTTTGAAAACACTTCAAGGAAAACTAAACACTACTAAACACTTCAAATGATATTCACACTTGTTAACTGGACCAGAACAGAGGTAAATCTGACGTACATATGTGTGACCACTAGAACGGATGTAGCACGTGTGCGCAGAGAAATCCAGTTGAGGTCACACTGGACGTGTGTATGCCGGGCCAAGTTTTATAGCATACGCACTGTAAACTTAAACATATATCTTGTGCGTTACATTATGAGATAGAATTTGTTTTATTTTGAATACATTCGAAGACATGGGAAAATGTTGTTACACTTACAATATTTACATAAAGAGTTGTGTAACCCCCATATATCAATATAAAGTTAGTTTATTTTAACATGCAGAAAGACAGGTTATTTATATTTGCTTTTATGTAGGATCTTAATTATTATAAACACTGATATTATATATCCATCAATGTGCTGTGATTGCTGTCTCGTTATATTATGTTTCTTTGAAGCGATTAAATAGTCATTACTTAGTATATTTAAGCAAAGTGCTAATTAAAAGTATTTGGATACACCATAAAGATAAAAATATAAAAATAGGCACTATTGACAAACTATAAATACCACCAAAGGATAGTGCATTTGAAGTATGAATTACGCTTTGTGTTAAGAAGCAGGATGTCATCTATATCACTTTAGTTTAGTTGGCAATTGGCAGCTACAATTACTTTTGACAAAGAAAGAGATGATTTTCTTTGAACTACATAAAAAGAATAATTGATTATGTGAAATGGAGTGGACACTCCGTGGCCGAGTGGCTAGGCCACTCGACTCTCATCAAATCGGCCAGGGTATGATCCCAAGCGACTGCATATGAGATTTGTGGTGGACAAAACGCGCTGGGGCAGATTTCCTATGGGTGCTCCGGTTTCACCCACCATCCCATTCCCCGGTGTTCCCTCTTCATCTTCAGCTTATGTATCATCAGTGTGACCCCCTGTGGTGCAACATTTAGTATAAACGGGCGTTAAACGCTACAAAAAGAATTGAATGATTGCTGAAATGTGTCTTTGGTAGACACACAAACTACATCGATATACTAACATACCATTAATGTAAGAGCTTTCTCGCTAGGTTTTATATAACCCATTGCTTTTAGAGGTAACAAGAACAGTA
Organism: Mantis religiosa; assembly: GCA_030765055.1. Lineage (NCBI taxonomy): Eukaryota > Metazoa > Arthropoda > Insecta > Mantodea > Mantidae > Mantis > Mantis religiosa. The sequence goes on from CM060952.1 coordinate 101,479,286, forward strand.
GTTTCTGTGTACAGACACGTTAGGACAGGCTGTAGCAGAATGCGTCTGATAATAATAATCAGAAACAGTCGATATAATTATTTTCACCGTCATATTAACATGCCATTCCATTTCTGTCCAGAAATCTTTGTTATTACACGAGATCGATGAGAAAGCATGCTTCGTGACTCACGCAGCCTAATCATATCGCTTTAATGTTCCGTATCACGACCGAACGTCATAAAGATATCAAGTACTAGAATTTTATCTTAACGCTAACGATGCAAGCCAAATGGAACACCTGTGCACTTAACGGGGTGAGATCACGCGCGTTTCAAAATTTCTTTGCCGCCACGGAGTTACTGACGATTGCTTATGGATTTACAACATTGTTATGGCGTGCGTTGCTGGCGAGCATTTGAGGACAACTTTGAAAAACTGTATGCTCTCGTAGAAATTGGAAAATCTTTTATACGCATAGGCTTCTATACACATTGTACTAAATATTATTTCTAGAAAGGATTCTACTTCATGCTATTTAAGATAAACCACTTCAAGAAACCAAGTTAAATGGCTCGTGCAGTAAACTTTGGAATTTACGAGGGCTGTTCAATAAAGAATCATCATATCTTTTTATGGTCATATTTTTTCACTAAAATTCAATCTTATTATATTCTGTTACCTCAATGTGAAACAAACACGCCGTAGTAGTTTCATTGTTGGTACTCCTGGTTCCGGCATGTGATAACCAGGCATGTTCAGACATGTTCAGTATCGCCCACCGCTGCAACAGAGGTAACACGAGGAACAATATGTGGCTTTGAAATTCTGCTTTCGTCTCAACAAATCTTCAGTTGGGGCCTATGTTACAATGTTACAGGTGGCTATGGAGAGTCTGTTCTTCCCTAGAGCACAGCTCGAAGGTGATGCAAAATGTTTAAAGATGGAAGACAATCAATTTAAAAGGAAGGTGGACGCAGTGCTCCAGTTACTGCTCTTACGGAAAAAAACATCAACACTTCTGCTGCCATCGTGAGAGAGTATCGACGAATTCCATTAAGATCACCTTCTGAAATACTGAACATTTCATTGGGTGCCACATTTCCGTGAAGCAGGCTGGATGTTGCACCACGATAATGCGCGGCCTCATATTGCCAATGTTGCTAAATATCTTGCAAAAACCAACGTGATATGCATCCCTCACTCCCTATAGTCCGGATTTAGCTCCATGTTACTTTTTTCTATTCCCTAAGTTGAAGAAACGTTTTCGTGAGAGGCATTATCCATCATCAGAAGCAGTGGTGAAGGCTGCAGAGCCGATTTTGAAGGATCTCTCAAAAAATTGGTTTCCAGCATGTCTTTGAAGACTGGCAGAAACACTGGGACAAGTGCTTCGCATTCAGGGGAGACTTTTTTGGGAAGGATATAAAAATAATGAGGATGAGTAAAGGTACGTTGTCATCATTCTTTATTGAACGGCCCTCATAGTTTTCTTCGAAAGGTCCCAATTTTGATTTCCGATGGGTTGTACTCGGTTCTCCCTGATTAGTAGACGAATGTATTTATTATTATTATTATTATTATTATTATTATTATTATTATTATTATTATTATTATTATTATTATTATTATTATTATTATTATTATTATTATTATTATTATTATTATTATTATTATTATTATTATTATTATTATTATTATTATTATTATTATTATTATTATTATTATTATTATTATTATTATTATTATTATTATTATTATTATTATTATTATTATTATTATTATTATTATTATTATTATTATTATTATTATTATTATTATTATTATTATTATTATTATTATTATTATTATTATTATTATTATTATTATTATTATTATTATTATTATTATTATTATTATTATTATTATTATTATTATTATTATTATTATTATTATTATTATTATTATTATTATTATTATTATTATTATTATTATTATTATTATTATTATTATTATTATTATTATTATTATTATTATTATTATTATTATTATTATTATTATTATTATTATTATTATTATTATTATTATTATTATTATTATTATTATTATTATTATTATTATTATTATTATTATTATTATTATTATTATTATTATTATTATTATTATTATTATTATTATTATTATTATTATTATTATTACTATTAACTTGCTCCAACGTTAAGTCATATCTGACGAATTAAATTATGCTCAAAAGAGTCCAAGGTTCATAGAGCTTACAAGGTAGCAATCACTATCCTCATACCTGTATTCGCTTGAGGGTTTGATGGAGTTATCTTTGCTCTATACGGAGCCTGAGTGCCAATAATCGGGTTCGGAGTATAGCTGGAAGGACACGAACACGTAGGAAAATATTGATATAGCATAGTAACACAGCATTGCACGGGAGGATTTCTTTATCCCTGACGATTAGCGGACTAGACAGGCATCCGTCCCCACACCTGGCACAGAGGTGACGACGGATGTCCAGCAACTACATGCAAGTGGTCGCATTTTCCAGGCTTCAGTTTTGGGCTTTGCGGATCTACTCCGTAGCAGATTTTTGGTGCATATGGTTTATATATAGCAGACGTTATGCCATCAAATTTTGAGGTGCGTACCGTTGTGAGTACAATGATAGTTCCATTGTGAGTGGTACCATAAATTCAAATTTCAGGATGTGGGAAAAGCCAGGAAAAAACACCCGGATAATTCACTATGACCTAGATTCGAACTCGGGATCTCTGGAACGTGAGGCATATACGAGACCCCCTACGCTACAGAGAGCGGGCGTATCAGGCGATAGAAAGGCGGTTAGTAAACTAGATGCAAGTGGTGTTTGGAGTCTTGATGGAGATAATATTTGCATTTCCCTTTGCTATCCTGTAGCTACTGCCCCTTTGAATCCTTCATTTCACTTTTTCCTCACAAGTTTTTAGACACAACAAGCCTCTTTTTCGACATGCCTCTTCGTGTGCATATTGTCCATAAAATATATCCACTTTCAGTCATTAGACGTTTCCAAAATATTCTTTGTTACTAGTTTAATGGATCAACTGGTTAGACACTGACCTACTGACTCTAAAGTCATCGGTTCAAACTCGGTCCAGACGAAAAGTTTCAAATTTTACTGTGCCACACGGTCGCGCTGATATGATTTTTGTAACTGGTAGCGTGTTTAACAAACAAAATATTATTCTTATACCCATTTAAAGTGGCGCCACTATTTATTTGTTTCCTCATAGTGAAAAAAGGACATGGAATTTCAAAGCCATTGCACAAATAACGCTTACTAAAAATCAGTCTGACGCTTTAGGCTACTTGAAGATAGAAAAAAGTGTAGTGAAAAAACGAAACAAAAGACTTTACGCTTGTATGAATGGTTTGTGGTAAATAAAGTAATGCAATTTTGACATATTTAGGCTATAATTTTTAACTTTATAACAGTCAACTTTTTCAGTTGTCATAGAAAAATTGGCGCTCAAATTAATAGTTGCAATAGCGGGATTCACTTGCAAACTTTTATCTTGGCAGCAATGCATTGCAGGCGGTTGCCGACTAAATTTTGATTGATGAAGCCGCTGCATCTGACCTCTGTTGGCTTATCGCATAAACACCAGCCCAAATCACATTTCACAATGGCCCAATAGAAAATGTGTTCCCTCTCAACTTCTGCTGATTCCAATTCATTGCTCTTATGATTTATTGTTCTTTACTTCTCCCCAGGTTTCGGGGAATAAAAAATTGGAAACGTTATAGACTACTTTCCTATTTAATTATATGGCGAACCTGCTAGAACAATATTACACACGTGAACTCAAAAATGAAATTTGGATGCACAAAACTGTTTTAATTACTCTACATGTTATGCTTTTATAGGTAGAGGAAGTGTCAATATTGAAATTTTATTTGAAGTACCTTGGAGATTTTCATAATCAGAGAAAAATGGTTTTTGAAAATATGCACTTGTATTTTTATAATTTAAAGGGGATTTAAATGTCACAATTGTTTACATTTTTACAGTATTTGATGGATATATAAATATATTTTACAAAATAACTATAAAGACATACTTTAATAAAACTTTGTGCATAGTTTTTATAAATTATATACTTCATTGGTATAAACGAAGCTTCTAACAGGATTTCTGAACATGTACCAAGGAGAATTAACAATTAAAAGCATTTCTTTCTTATTAGTTTTGCAGTAAAAGTTATTATTACACAAAACATAAACTTTGATTACACTGGGCAACAAAAAATGATTTTTGAATGTTTCGAGCACCTCATGAGGCAATTTCTACTAAGTTTTGGTTGAAAAAAAAAAACAAATATGACAATGAAATTTTTTTATTAGTTCTAGTTTCTATAATATACACAAGGTGGAAGTACTACATATTAACGGATTGAGAGAATAGGATACATGTTAATTACATACATGCTAATAACAATGAAAGTACATTTGATTTTTTAAACTGGTAATTACATGCTAAGAGTTCTAAATTGATGAAAAAATACTTCGCAGATAGTCGTGTCTGAAGAGAATCAGGTGATGGCCTATTGACTTCGTCGTCTTTTATCTTGCCTCTTGTGATGGAGTTCCGCAGAATCCCTATACAAAGACCAACAGTAATCTGCAAGTATTACTTCATTCCAACGGCACTGATATCGTTGTTCCATAACAGAAATGTCCTGATGTCCTGATGTTCATCACTAACAGCTCTAGGAGGGAAAACGTCTAGGTGGGAGTGGAGAAAACGAATCTTAAGGGACATGTTGCATCCAAGGTTACGGCATTTTTGCAGGATCACTGTCACCAAATGCTTGTAGTTGTCATCTCTTTTGCTGCCTAAAAATCCTTGAACAACACCCTTGAAGGCTTCCCAAGCTTCCCTTTCTTTCCCCTCCAAAATTTGGTCAAATGTAGGATCCTTTACAAGTTATCTTATTTGTGGTCCGACAAAAGTGCCTACTTTAACTTTTGCGTCACTTAATTTAAAAAAAATTCTTTCTGACTGTGTTTTGTTATTTGACAGGTGTGACAGCTCCCAAAAAATTTCCCCAGATTTAAAATCTTCACTCTAAAAATGAAATGTCATTTCATCTTCAAAACGAGAGCTGATTCATCGTTTTTATGGTGATTTTTGAATTCAGCAGATGGAAATACATTTAATTTCACTATTTTAAGCCCAAATCATTTTCATTGTCGCTAAGTGTTATTTTTATATTTATAAAATTACTAACTTGGAGAGTTAGGTAACTGCCTACATCTGTTAGGGACCCACGAGGCTCTTTTGTAGTATTTAACGCGCACTGTTACTACATGTGACATCGCAGGCGGTGACAATGAAGATACATGAAAGGAAGATGGAGCACCGATGGAACGAGTTGGTGGGGGAAACAGGAGCACTCGTAGGAAACCCGCCCCTCATATACAGTCTCCTAGGATGGAACCCGGATCTCACAGATGCGAATTGGGTGGTCTAACCATTCGGAAATGGCATGGTCCCCACCTCGGCTTGATTGGTTCTGGCCGTTATAGGGTACCTTCCCTTCATCATTCCTCCTTGGGGATGAGAGCCATTCTCTTCTGCGTTTTAATTTTTTGTTTAAAATCTGTGATACAAGTTTTGATAAGATGAAATTCTTTAATCTTTTGATAGTATATTTAAATATTATGTTTTTTATGTTTTAGAGCGTAGTATGTTAAAATAATAACTACAGTGAATAGTTTTTAACAACGCCTAGAATTTTCATCGTATGTTTCAATATTTCATTTAATTTGATCACAAAAATAAATACTTTAAGGTCCAAGAAAGCTAAGAGAATATAAAAAATACGTTTATGAAATGGAAATTTAAAACGCTGTGTGAGAGCGGATGAAAGGAAATGCGATTAAGGATAAGCAGCTGAGAGACGGTGATAATGAGGAAGGCAGAAGTGAAGGAAGAAGTAGGTTCACGATATTACCATAGTACAGAGAGAAGGTTCCTCTCGACAAGATGAGCCCTTTACGTAACAGCGCTAGGCTACTGGCCAGACATTAGTGTCTTGCTGGCTGCATAATTAATAGGCGCACGGCACTGTCAATATCGAGCCACCGAGTTCTTTCTTTCTTTTATCGCTTTTCTTTTACTGTAGATTTTCTGCTATACCAAGCAAATGATCACCAACATCATTCATTGTCACCCTTTCGCCGTAATTTTTATGAATTTTATCTTAATTTCCTCTTCCTCTTTATTTTCTCATTTCTAAAGGTTCTTAAGGAGAATTTCATTGCCCTGGAGCAGTCCATTGTCTATCCTGGGCGAAATTGTGTTTTATTCAGCTCTACCCAAAAATTCGACACTAAAATTTCACTAAAACATAGGCTTTGATGCCCTGAAACAGTATTTGTAAACATTTTATTTAATCACAAGTAGGTTATAATTAGATTGAAATTATATTTACTGTATGTAGAGTAGAAACACATATCTTAAACATTCTGGAAAAAGACATGTGCTTCATTAAGAAGGAATTTGTATAGTTTTGTATACCGGGTAAAAAAATCAAGCAATAAACACTATACAAAATGTATATGTCCTTAAAATCTTCAGTTGGTTTCAAATTATTATTTTTTGGGCATCAATGCTTTAACCGCTTTTGCTATACACCTCTTGCAGTCAATTTCATGGACAGGCTATCGATTACCTTTTTATCGAGAACTAAATATTTAACTTAAACAATATATACAAACATTATTTAGATTTGTATAAGTTAAATAGAGAAATATATTTTAACGTATAAAATAAACAATACTCATTCACACACACGCACACACCTTAGTTTAAGGTTATTTTATTCAGGCTACTCAAATGGTGTTATTCATACGAACTTTTAGTTGGAACACTATGCTTCTCTGCTTACCAGTGGGTAAGGTAAAGGACTTGTGATATAAATATTTGAATATCGTCTCTGTTACATGTACCAGGACCGTGTTGCATAATTTTAAGCGATTTTAAGATACAATACAATAAGCTCGCATTATTGGAGACAATTTTTCTTTACCTCCCCTTGTCCCTCTTACTGACACTCTCTCCGTCTTTGTCATTACTACCTGTTCGGATTTACGAGGGTGGTTCAATAATTACCCGTGTTTAAAAATATATGCTGTTGCTAAGGGATGTTTGTTTTATCATGTGCTGTCATTTGTTACACGTAGTTAAAACAAGTTTGTTGCTGATTCATACGTTAGTGTGTATTCACACACATTTGAATAAGTTGTGCAACCTGTTTTGCTAAAACGAAAAAAGCACAGCATCCTTCAGTAATTCGCTTTTCACGTTTATATGGGAAAGCTTTTGAGGAAATCAATCAAAATAGGATGCTGCTTATGGAGAAATTTTACCTTCCATGACAACAGTTAGATATTGATATATCGAATTTAAACGTGGATGAACATTCGTTTTTGACGAGAGTGCCCAGGACACCTTACTGATGTAGTTACTGAGGAAGTCATTGAAAATGTCCACGATACAATTCCCGCTGATCACCGAACGGAAGTTCACTAAGTGGCAGAGGCCATAGGTGTATCGATGGGAACAGGAATTCATATTTTGCAAGATAAGATGGAGATGAGGAAACCATCGGTCCGATGGGTGCCGCCTCTGCTCACGGTGGAAAACAGTCTGTTAAGGCTTTCAACTTCGAAGCTGCGTTTGGCGCTGTTTGAGTAAAATACGAAGGATTTTTTTTAAATAGAGTTTTCACTGTCGATGAGATCTGGATTCATCACTATACTTCAGAAACCAAACAACAATCAAAACAATGGGTTGCTTAGGAAAAATTAGCTCCGGAGAAGGCAAACACGGTCCCATTGGCCAGTAAAGTGACAGCGACGGTTTTTTTGGGATGCGAAGGACGTCATACTCATTGACTTCTAGGAAAAAGGGAAAATGCCTTCTGGACCATACTATGTGACTTATTGGCCCAACTCGACAAGAGGTTGAGGAAGACACAAGAAAGTTCTGTTTCCCCACTGCAAACTGCATGAATTGTTGCCACACCCGCTCCCATATTCTCCCTTTACCAAACATGAAGAAATGACTCACTGGAACAACATTTAAATCAAATGAGATCACCGTGGACAGAGAGGCGTATTTTGGAGGGCTTAAAACAATGGCAGGAGTGTTGGGAGAAGTGGACTAAAAAGGGGCCATGTTGAGAAATAAATAATTTGCGTTTGAAAAAAAAATGTGTCTTCATTGCTAACACAACATTGCTTACTTATTGAACTGCCTCGTATTGTTATCTCTCATACTATTTCTCTCCCTTTAGTTTCTTCTTTTGCTTTGTCTTTTCCTCTCTTTTGGCCTCCAACCTCTCCGCTAATTCAGTCAAGTCACCTTTAAGCACGTCATGTAACACATGTCAAGGTATTTCACTATCATTTGTGAAAAAAGTTTCCCAATATTTTGTATTTGCAAAAAAGGTTTATTTGGTTTAAAATATGTTTGAAACTCTTATTTGAATAGTAACGTTTGTATCTCAAGTTACTTGTGAAGCATTCCTCGTTTTGACTCATTTTTTATAATTCTGCATAACTAGTATATAAAGACACATAAACCCATATTTTAGTGAAAATGTGTTAGAAATTCTAAATGTTTCATGTTAACTTTTTTCCAAGCTACGGACATGCTGGAAAATTTTAATGTATCATACAAAAAGTACAGTTCCCTAGAGAACAAACAAATTGAGGAAACGTTATCATTGGCTTCGGCAAATATCAGTTTTATTCGTTTCATTTTTAAATTACGTACTTGCCGTTTTAAGTAATACGCTATTCAGTTGTTTCTTTCGTTGAAGGAGGCTGGAATGTTAAGGTCAATAAGGATATAATGTCTCGCCTTTTAACATCTATCACTTCAGTTGTATTTATCAACTTGACACCTAAAAAGAAACCTTGCAAAGTATATTTCAATTAACAATAACAAATCTCAATTAACAAATAGAAAAATAGTGTATTGTAAAATTAATTTCCTTAATCTACGTAAAAATAGAGGATTGTGAGTGTCATGTTGGTGAATATGATATACTAGATTTTAAAAATAATATATTATAAACACACAGTTTACCTAAAATAGTTTGCTTTTGAAGCTATTTCCGAGGTATTCCTCATTGTTGATTTTATTATTTATTCAATACTTTGGCATTTTTAAAGTGCTGTTACTAGTTAGTTGTTTCTCTCGATAATAGTGTAAGTTTCTAGTCCAAGTTTAATTGTGTTATTTTATGATTTTTAGGGCTTCAGTTGCTAGAATTACTAGTATGACATTACTGTTTAGGTAAAATTATATTTAATGTAAATTTATAGTAAGGAATTAATCCTTAAATAATTAATCCTTTTAAATACATTACTCCGGTATCTGGGCGATTTTAATTAATTAGAGCGAACTGAAAAATTCAATGCCACGGCCAGGATTTGAACAACAGATCTCCTGGTTTCCGTCCAGTCGCTCTAATCCCTTGAGCTACCATGGCCAACGTGCCTTCCTGATGTTTAATTCTCGAATTTCCTCATTATATTTTCCCGGTAGACCACTTAAAGTTCTCATATTCGAGATAAACGTTTGTGGCGACTTACTATTGTAAGTACTTAAATACCAGGATTTTTACGCTGAATGTTTTAATGTAAATTTATATTGAGGAGTTAATCCTTAAAGAATTAAATACATTACTCCGGTGTATGGGTGATTTTATTTAATTAGAGCCAACTGAAGAATTCAATGCCACGGCCGGGTTTTGAACCACGGATCTCCTGGTTTCCGTCCAGTCGCTGTAACCCCTTGAGCTACCATGGCCAACGTGCCGTCAGGAAATATACGAGTCAAATGGAGAATTTAAGGTCATGACGGCACGTTGGACATGGTAGCTCAAGGGGTTAAAGCGACTGGACGGAAACCAGGAGATCCGTGGTTCAAATCCCGGCCGTGGCATTGAATTTTTCAGTTGGCTCTGATTAATTTGTATTTACATTTTATGCCAGATTATAGCTGAAAATAGTTGATAAAAGGAGTGCAAAGCTTATTATGTGGCTAATAAATAGAATCGTTGAACATCTGCCTAGGTGGGTATGTTAACCTAGTAAAGGAACTTTATATTCAGGCTTTAACTGTCTACATTGCCTCATGAACCTGGAATTGCATTTTTTTTAAATTTTAATATCGTCTTATGATACAATATTCTTAAAGTTACGGAAACTATGTAAACATGACAGGGAGAATCATCAAATTAATAAGAAGAAAAGGTAACAAGCGTTTGTAAGAATAATTTATATATAGAGAGAGGCATAGTAATTATATTTCGATATGTCATTCCAATATAGGTGATACATTTTCATTAATGGAAGTTTTGCTGTTCTAGCTAACATTTCTCTTTTTCTTTGCTATCAAAAGCTCATTTGTCATTTTCTCCTGTTTCTCTCATCTTCTACTGTCTCATTGCCCATTACCTTGGCTAAGTCCAGCAGCATCTGCTGCAATTTCGGAACCACCTTGTCAGATAGCTATCGATTGGCCACTTGGCGTTTCGATAGCCATCGATAAACTTGCCGCCTAATATCGATTCTACAAAACAAATGCCGCAGGTGAGCTTACAATTTTCGAGCAGAATCGCTCATCGATCTTGGGGTTTTGCGCGCTCGGAGTTCCTCGGCCGCCCTCGGATCGAGAGACAAGTGCCGCACGCGTCGCGAACGGCAGTCGCGTCGCAGACCGTCAGGTGTCAACTAGGAAATCCTCGACATCGCCATCGGCAGTCGGGCACACGCGGGTTCGGCCACACGGAACTTAAGGAGCTTCTTTCACGACTTTGAACATAAGACATAATTGTCCAATTGGGTTGTTACAACCGTGTCGTTCGGACACTGAGATACCAAAAGACTATTTAGTGTACCTCTTATAAATAAACACTTACCCAAACATTTCCATTTACTGGTTATATTAAAATATGGTGTACAGTGTGAGCCAAAGAATTTGAACTGATCGTGTGGACCAGGTATATTTATTTTCGATTTTGATGTTTGCAACGTACCTTCAGGTGAACGAAAGATTCACCGTGGCTGCATTTGTGATTGGATATGGAAGACTCGGTAAGTCATATTTTTTTATGAAGCGTGTCCCACCAGAAACAAATGACAAGCAAAGAAAAAGTTTAAGAGCGCTGATGGATGATGGGCCAGCATTCGCAACTCTTTTTTTCTTTCACATCCACTTTCTCTACAGCGCTAGTGCAAACTTTGTAACCCGCAGTCTAGGTATTCTCGCAGATCATTTGTCAGCTGTTTCTACTACTTAACCTGCCAAAAGCTTTTATGATATTATCTCTTCATTTGAGCACTTATTACCGAAGTGTTACATGATGAACATACAATTTTTATAAAAACAAAGACCTAAACCGCTATCCTCTCAGGATAATTTCCTTTACAACATCACATTAACATTAATTTCTCTACCCATTCCTCAAATATTATAATTCAAAACCTTATTCTTCTAACTAATACATATCCTACGAAACTAACTGCTGAAATATCTAAAATTATTTCATAATGTAGAGAGTCTTCCTTTTTAATCGAGGTAAACATTATAGTAATGGCTTACTTGGTAGGTCACTGAGTTTAATTCAGCCGTACATTTCATTTGTAATGAAAATATGTTAAACATGCTATTTGAAGAAAACAAAATCAATAAACCATTTTATAGAAGATAACATTTTTAAAAGTTTTAATTTTTGAGAACATTAAAGCTTTGTAAAACTTCTTGTAAAGAAGTTTTGGAGGGGATATTTCCCTGAAATTCTCCTCTCACGACTTTTAAAGGCGGAGAACCATTGGTAATTAACCGAACTTTTATAGGCTGTTCAAAATTACACAGGAATCTTTTTCTAAAAGTGCCATTTTGAGTTTATGAACCTCAAAACATCACCTCCAATGAAATTTGGACCTCAAATTTTGGGTTGAATACAGTTTTATTACTTTTTCAAAATTAATGTCCTTCAACGATAAATCATATCGGAGAAGCCCGCTTCTGTAGCAGTGGTAGTGTGTCTGCCTAACGTCCAAGAGGTCCCGAGTCAAATATTGGTCAGTTTAGGTTATTTGGATCGGCTTTTGTTTCCGGTGCTTTCCTTTATCCTGAAATATAAATATCTGGTAACCCTAACTCTGTGCTCCCTGGGCTCCTTTAAACACCACTTCACCCATTTCATTCATTATCCGATACGACTTATCGTTGGAGCACGTTAGTTAAAAAGTAACATCGAACAATGAATGTAATGGGCGAAATTATACTCTAACGACCCGGAGTACATACGGTTGAGAGAAGCTGATACACATATTTCGGGGTAAGGAAAAACCCTTGCCGAAATTCGGGCTCGGGAACTCTTGAACATGAGACAAACTCGTTACTAGTACGCCACAGAGGCGCGCTTTCATGTACTCATACACTGTATCGTAAAAATATGGCATGCTGAGAACACTGCTTTACCCTTATCAAAATTTTCTATTTATTATTTTTAGTGTGAATTTTGTTACGCACAAAGGGAACAGCCATTTTGATCTAAAATTCTTAAATTATGACGATTTAATCACCATCTTCAGCAATTTATCACAAAAGTTAACTTATCAACATTTTCTCACGTATGATTTTCCTGAAAATCCCTGTGTTTCATGTCGCAGGATAGCTAAATTAAATAACTTATGATTTTCTGTTTTCTTTTAATTAATGTACTTCCGTTAAAATCTACACATCCAGTTTCTGGATGAAAGACAAAATCTATTCCGAGTAAATGGCAGAGACAGTAAAAAGTTGAAAAGCGTTGCTGGATGATGGAAACGCTTTTGGCAAATGCGTTTTTTGATTGCACTTTCTCCACAGTGTTACCTCAAAAGATCCTTCTTTAAGATCATATTTCAAATGTTTTAAAACATAAAACTGCCAAAAACTTATATGATATATCTTGTTTTCATTTGAAAATTTATTGCGCATTTTAAATTAAAGTGATATATTTACATAAAAAAAAACCTTTTAGCCTTTTCGTCATCCACTTATAGATAAGAAAGAAAAAAAATCTTTATCTGGTTGACTCACTCCTGCCGAGATCCCAACTCGGAACCTCAAAGTGCTATTCCCACATGTTAAATACTATAATTTTTTTTAAATTCGTTGCTATGATATGAAATGTCCTGCACTCAACATATATTTTTTCCTTGTCGAAGTCACCCTTCATTAGTTTCTCGTGATGCTATACAGTATCATGACATTTCAGAGCCAATTAATGGGCATCTCATTTTTAAACCACTGATCATTTTTTCAGTCTACTTTAATCCCCTTGTATCAATAAAAATGTGTAACAAAGGCACTTCTGCACAGACCTTGCGGAATCAACGTGTAGTAGATAGAAATTTAGAAAAAATGGTGTTAAAAGTCATCTACTTAACTTTCACCTTTTTTTCAAAAGTTATATGTAATAATAAAGCACACAACTAATCCACTATTCATTGATATAAGTGTGAACATGGAATATAGATTCAATATTCCATACTTATCCAATAGACATTTTAAATGTTCAAACACTGGCATTGATTCCGCAAAAATACATCCCGTTTTATGAATAAATGCTCATTTTCTAAGCTTTATCACAATATTTTAATTCTGATGCCATAAAAACCTCAAAACATTCAAAGACACATTCATATGCCAGTGAAGTCTGAATATTAAGATTATTATCCCTTCGCGAACTGTAAATAAAATTTGTATTGCTAAAACATAATAATAATGACGATAATAATAATAATAATAATAATAATAATAATAATAATAATAATAATAATAATAATAATAATAATAATAATAATAATAATAATAATAATAATAATAATAATAATAATAATAATAATAATAATAATAATAATAATAATAATAATAATAATAATAATAATAATAATAATAATAATAATAATAATAATAATAATAATAATAATAATAATAATAATAATAATAATAATAATAATAATAATAATAATAATAATAATAATAATAATAATAATAATAATAATAATAATAATAATAATAATAATAATAATAATAATAATAATAATAATAATAATGATGATAATAATAGTAATAGTAATAATAATAGTAATAATAATAGTAATAATAATAGTAATGATACTAATAATGATAATAATAATGATAATGATGATAATGATGATAATGATGATAATGATAAAAATGATAATAATGATAAAAATGATAAAAATGATAATAATGATAATAATAATAATAATAATAATAATAATAATAATAATAATAATAATAATAATAATAATAATAATAATAATAATAATAATAGTAATAATAATAATAATAATAATAATAATAATAATAATAATAATAATAATAATAATAATAATAATAATAATAATAATAATAATAATAATAATAATAATAATAATAATAATAATAATAATAATAATAATAATAATAATAATAATAATAATAATAATAATAATAATAATAATAATAATAATAATAATAATAATAATAATAATAATAATAATAATAATAATAATAATAATAATAATAATAATAATAATAATAATAATAATAATAATAATAATAATAATAATAATAATAATAATAATAATAATAATAATAATAATAATAATAATAATAATAATAATAATAATAATAATAATAATAATAATAATAATAATAATAATAATAATAATAATAATAATAATAATAATAATAATAATAATAATAATAATAATAATAATAATAATAATAATAATAATAATAATAATAATAATAATAATAATAATAATAATAATAATAATAATAATAATAATAATAATAATAATAATAATAATAATAATAATAATAATAATAATAATAATAATAATAATAATAATAATAATAATTTGTTACATTTACATTATATTTACTTCTCACATGGCTGTGAGGGTGATAAGATTATGCTACAGTAAACTGCCAGATATAAATGTCAAATGTTTGGAGAGGATTCACACGGCAGTAGTAGAAAATAGAATGTTACATGGATCAGAGTTACGGGGAGTAGATGAGCTTTGAAGAGAGACTGATAGAGTGCATAGATACTTTTGTAATTCCATATGGGGAATACCGACAGCATCACTTAATGGAGCAGGACAACTGGAACTGGATAGGCATTCTACTAAAATTAAAATCTTGCCAGAATCGCTAACTTGAAATATGGCATTATTATTAAAGAATATTTTCGTATTCAAAGGAGAAGTAACTGGGGAGGGTATTGGGCACATAAAATGAATGCCGTGTTGAAGCAGATAGGTATGATAAATGCAGAGTATGGGTATACAGGCTTCTGGAAAGAAGTTAAGAATAGAAGATATTGACAGATAAGACATTTTTGCCAGTACAGTGAAAAAAGCTCACTGAGGTTATATTGAGAAATAAAAACAACTTGGAGGTGTGAAGTATATATAGACATATGTAATAAGTTAGGACGAGAAGGTTTTGCTTGGGCGAGAATAGGAGTGAGAATCTTGAAAGGTATAGGTAGGTCAAGAGAGGGAGCTAAATAAATGTCCATTGTGTGGAGAAGAAAATGCAGATTTCCATTGTATATTATATTGTAGTGAAACAAAGGTATGCAGAGAGCAGGTCTGGCTGGCTTCGTAAATGGAAGAACTTGGGGGGTGAAGTAGTAATTAGAAAAAAATTTGTCAGTAAAAGTGGAAAAGAACAGGAGAAATATAGGGAATTATTTAGGGAAAGTTAAAGAGAGATGGCTAAGAACAATGTAGAGTAGGACAGGTGAAATGACAAACGTATTAATAGGAGTAGTGTGCCTCCAATATACAAAAACCAAGGGTTAGGTGTATGGAGACCGAATTATTATTCAGTGGCAAGCAACATGGTAGGATTCTCAGGATTTAGGAATATATGGCATTTTCCAGTATGGGTTTTATAATTATAATCTTTATTTGGTATTTCCAATTGATGATATAAAAAGAGAGATGAGAAATAAATTACAAAATTTACTACTCACATTTTTTAACTAACGTCCTCCAACGCTGTCATATCGGACAATGAATGAAATATATGAAATAATGGTCAGATGAGTGCAGGGATCACAACGCTTAGAGTTACCAAACATTCATCTCTCAGGATAAAGGAAAACCCCCAAAATTCTTTATTTAGATGTCTCATCCTGACCAAGATTTGAGCTCGGGACCTCTTAAAGGAAAGACGGATGTGCTACCACCTGTGCTACAGAGGAAGGCTGCGCGTTAAGTTGGAAGTGGAATGATAGATGTTTGAAGAGGAGATACCATTTGAGATTTACTGTTTTTTTTTTGTAACCATAAAAAAATTAATACAATCTTCGTTCTTCAATTCATCGGTTAGGCATGCCATTCAGATTAAGGAAAAATTCAAGTTAATTCCCAGGAAGAGCAATACAGGGACTTCGTTTGTTAAGAAAGTATTTTGAAAATATTTGAGAAAAAGTATTCATTAAAAGTTTTATGTGTAAGAATACGTTTTCCGGAGCTTTCCTTGAATATCTTCGTGTCACGGTTTGAAAATGGTATAACATAAATATCAAGCTCGGTACCTCATTTTTTGAATTATATTCTTGGCGCAAGCATGCAAATACATACTGCCATTTATTTGCGTTTAGATAATCCCAAACATTTTCAAGTTGAAATTTTAATACAAAATTGTTTATTGTATGCGAAAGCTTCTCTGCTTAACGAATATGTGTGGTAGAAAAAGTAAAAATTAGAAACGTTTGCTCTAATAATCTATTTATATAATTTTTTCCTCTTAAATATTTAAAATGTTGATTTTCTGTAGCAATTATCATATGTACCATCAATACTCATTACTAAAAATGCCATTCTCTCCCTCTACCAACAATTCCGATACCTTATTTGTTGAAGCTGCTAGCGGCTGCTATAGTGGTGCGCTTTATGTCCGGTATGTTCGTTGAGCGTGGGAACAGATAAGGCCAATTAAGTTGACTGATAAATATAATAGAGGCTATTTGAGGTGATGTAGAGTTAATCTATTTCTGGAATTTGGTACAAATGAAGTAACCACAAGAGTAATTTTTATATTTATGAACAATATCGCTGTATTATTATGAGTGCTTTCGAGAAATATATCAATAAAGCCTACCTGTATAAGTTGAACATAACATAGTTAACCCTTTCCAGTCCAAATTATAAGTATTCGGCATAAAAAGTAATTTACGTTACTTTAGGTTTCTAAATGTTCCCTAAAACTACAAAATGCTTTGAATTTTAAAACTTTAGTGTTGAATTAGGATTAGGAAGTGGGCCCATATGGACCCAGTGGGAATACAACATGGAAGAATTCTCTTGACGACATGTAATTCACATCATTAACACGAAAAGGAGAAGTGGTGAGGCAATGAAAGGAGCTTACGCTAGTTAAAAATACAGATGAGTATTGTTTTCTGATTATTATGTCATAGTATCTGATAGTAAATCGGGTGTCACGATGTTATAATGCACATATATGTATAATGAAGTTTTTTATTCGCTATTACAATATAGAGCAAATCACTGGCATCCGGCAGTACATCATAATAGTTGTTTATTATATTACAATAGAAAACAGTTTCTATTTTCATGGAGACATAATGCCACTTCACATTCTGAGCATCTAATTCGGAATTTGGCGTTCGCACGTATCTTACACCTCTGCTTGTTTTCGTTATGCAGTGGCCAGTGATCAATTTTATCTAATCTCACATCACTAATTGGATAAAGAGTGCATTTATTTGGAGGATGCACAAATTTTCTGACTCAGTGGATGTTCGACGACGTTTTCTCTTTACTCTGAAGTAATACGCTGGCTATTTCCATTCGAAAAGGGAGCAAAGGCATTGCATTTCTTTTCTCCTGTTGGCAATGTCGTTTATAAAGGAACCAAGCAATGACATCACATATGTCAGTAAGGTGAAAGTTAATTTGGATATAATATATTTTTGCCCTCAGATTTATTCTGTACAGTGCAACAAGCAGTCAAATGTTTATTATCTTGCATGTCCTTATCTCTTTCAATGTTATTTCCAATTTCTTCGTCTGTAAATTCCCAAAATATATTGTTATTAGGCAGCTCTCCATTTAGCAGGTACTCTAGCATCTCCTGATCATTTAGACCTCTGAAAGCAAAGAAACTAAGTAATTGCATGTAGATGTTTGCATATAACCTCATTTGGTAGACTTACGAACTAAAATCACTTCTTCCCACCGGGGCCGTATGGACCCACCACTTTTTTAGCCCATAGCAAAATAATGCATTTCATTTTATTATTCCAAGATAGTTATTTATTACCCCGGGTACTGCCCGTCTCGGTAGCGTGGTAGCATGTCTGCCTCACGTTCAAGAGGTCCCTAGTTCGAATCTTGGTCAGGGTGAGTTACCTGGATAAGTTTTTTTCGGGATTTCCCTTATCCTGTAAGACAAATGTCGAGTGGCTCTAAGCTCCATGGACCCCGGACTCATTTTTGCATTATATTCATCGTCCGATATGACTTAACGTTGGAGAACGTAAATTACAAAAAAAAAAAAAACCTAGTACACCTACTATAACAGTATATTCTTAATGTAAATATTACATACTTACTTCAAAATTATTGCAAATCTTAAGAGCAAAACAGTTGACAGCTATGCATTACACTTCCAAGTGAATATGAAGCTACAAGAAGCCTTATACTCGCATGCTCTGATTGATGCTGCCATTTGTCTCCAAGGAAAACACTCAGAAACGCAGTGGTGCAATGTGGAATCACTGGGATTACGTGAATATTGTCTAAATGTTAAATAAAGTTTGTGGGTCCATTTGAACCCTTTGGGCTGGAAAGGGTTAATATCTACCATTTTTCAACACCTGCCTCTTCACAGATGATGTAACATGCAGAAGAAATTTTTCGACAAACACAAACTTCTCTTATTGTTAAAGTGATAAAAGAGGTAAATAAGCTTATTATTGATAACTCACATGCTCTAAAACTACTAAAAACAGGAAAATGGTAATTAAGTAAATGAACTTGGATGGGAAATTAAATTATTTTAAAGTGATGAATGCAATCTCAGAGGGAAGTTTGTTTAGGGAATAATATATTTGACTGTTTATGAAAAATATTCTTTAAATATTAGTATTCTTCAGCTAATTACCCTCAAGTTCGGAGGACTTCCCCAAGGAGTTATCAGATGAGTTAATGGACCTTTGGATGACAGCACACACACCATGGATGAACAGCCGAGTACTTTTTACGTAACTGGCAAACTGTAAGAAATATACAAAGGCGTAAATCGTTTTAAAGTAACCAATTTTCGTCACATTTTTGTTTTTGTGTGTGGAGTGAAAGTATTCCATGTTATTTGCTTGCCTTTTCAAATAGATTTACTTTTATAAACGAAAATTCAGTATTTGTTTTTATCCCCTGGTTTTTCCCCTGTTGTGGAATTAACTATTTCCGAGGTAATTTTTATTGCTTTCAATTCTTCGATACTTACATTTTATCAAAATATGAGGTTGTTATTAGTTTTTAACCCTTGATTGTAAGGGTTAAAGGCCTATTTCGACCAAGGGTCCTATTTAAATTGCAATAATATACGTACATACGCTGCGGGAAATAGTTTGTGACGCTTAAGCTTCATTTTGATATTGTTTCCGTGTGTAAGAGACACTAACATCACGTTAACACTGACGGACTCACTGCCACCTGCATTATAACATCTGTTACTGTATGGCTTTAACAGAAACATGTGCTTCCGAAGGATTACAACTGTGAGAGGTAGCGTTAATATCATTTTGAAAAAAAAGAAGGAAAAAAAACATATTATGTACTCTATCAAAGGGGCTATGCTTTTTTTCCTCTAATACAGCTGATGTACCTTTCGCACTGCTGCCAACGTATTTCCTCTGACACTTTTCAATTTGTCTGCAGCTTCTTCCTCGGGGTTATGAAGTGTAATCCTGCCCGAGTTTCACCTACAGTATTGATTCAGAATCCTACTCAGACTATATGTGTGACCTCCCTTGAATTTGAAAAAAATAATTTTAGTTACTTCAACACTTAATTAGTAAGTAGAAAAGGTGCTATATTCCACCCAAAAATTCTATGTCAAAGTTAACTGGAAATACTCGTTTTCATCTCCCCTGAACTTGGAAAAAAATACTTTTAGAAAATTATCTTATGTGTTAGTGTGTGTATGCGTCACAAGAGCACACACATTACGTAAACTTTAATGAAAAATACCCACCACAAGCTACCCTTACACAAAACAATTTTTAAATCTTAATTTTTCTAAAAATGCTCCTAAAATAATGATTAAAATAGCAGTTATTAATATTTTTTCATTATAATGAAATGCTTATATTAAAATTGGCAACTGTAAGAGCTAGACAGTCTCTTACTGCATAGAAAAAAAGTGTATAGCTTCTTAGAGCACGCAATTCATGCTGTTTTATTGTTGGTAGAGATAATCATTTTGAAATATACTCCTTTTTATAAGAATTGTATAATGTTTGTACTCCTCTCAAATATTCATATGTCCTTATCAAGCAAGGACAATTAAATGACAAAGTCATTTATGCCGTAATTCTGTGTTCTCAGAAACCCATTATAACAATAACGGAATATGTCCCATTGCGTATTTTCGAGTATAGTATTGCATATTGCCTGAGCTCAACGGGAATAGGGGAATATATTAGGCTTTGACGGTCAAATGTTTCAAAGCCAGGATGAAAAGGTTTTACGTTCTTTTTCAATGACCTGAAGAGGAAAGATGAGGGATAATGACTTCGATGTTGAGGAAACTAAAATTACTTAGAATCAAACCAGTAAGAAATATCTCGGAAATAATTAACCACACAGAATTTTCTTTAAAATATAAAATCTGTGCCAAAACCAGATCTACATTATTGTATAGTAAGATTTAGAAGTTAAATAAAACTCAATTTTTGCCTTTAGTCTATCTTCTTTCATTATCTGGATGTAGATGGCAGCTGGTTCACTTTTACCATCTTATTTTCTTTCTTACTATTTTTAGCTCTAAGATAGAGCTTTGGTTCGAACTACTCAAAATCGAATTGGATATTTATCGCGGTGACTGAGGGGGGAATACGAAAACTGTCTGATTGGTTACCATACAGGATTTGAACTCGTGACCTCCCGAATGATAGCTGTTACGATAGTGCCTATGGAATAACAACAATGATGATGATAATGATGATAATGATGATAATAATAGTAATAATAATAATGATAATAATAATGATAATAGTAATAATAATGATGATAATGATGATGATGATATATAATAATAATAATAATAATAATAATAATAATAATAATAATAATAATAATAATAATAATAATAATAATAATAATAATAATAATAATAATAATAATAATAATAATAATAATAATAATAATAATAATAATAATAATAATAATAATAATAATAATAATAATAATAATAATAATAATAATAATAATAATAATAATAATAATAATAATAATAATAATAATAATAATAATAATAATAATAATAATAATAATAATAATAATAATAAATAATAATAAATAATAATAAATAATAATAAATAATAATAAATAATAATAAATAATAATAAATAATAATAAATAATAATAAATAATAATAAATAATAATAAATAATAATAAATAATAATAAATAATAATAAATAATAATAAATAATAATAAATAATAATAAATAATAATCATAATCATAATCATAATCATAATCATAATCATAATCATAATCATAATCATAATCATAATCATAATCATAATCATAATCATAATCATAATCATAATCATAATCATAATCATAATCATAATCATAATCATAATCATAATCATAATAATCATAATAATCATAATAATCATAATAATCATAATAATCATAATAATCATAATAATCATAATAATCATAATAATCATAATAATCATAATAATAATAATAATAATAATAATAATAATAATAATAATAATAATAATAATAATAATAATAATAATAATAATAATAATAATAATAATAATAATAATAATAATAATAATAATAATAATAATAATAATAATAATAATAATAATAATAATAATAATAATAATAATAATAATAATAATAATAATAATAATAATAATAATAATAATAATAATAATAATAATAATAATAATAATAATAATAATAATAATAATAATAATAATAATAATAATAATAATAATAATAATAATAATAATAATAATAATAATAATAATAATAATAATAATAATAATCGTCCTCCAGAACGTACGTAGCACTACAAATTTAACGCTTCCCATATACATCGTGTCACGTTGGGATAAAGCAGCAAACGGATGCTCTGTGGGCTCTACTTGCAGGACAGCTGCCCTGCCTCAATAGGCCGGCCTTTTATTTTTTTTTAATTTTTTTTTGTACTGTTATTTTCATGGCGGGTGAAAGACAGCACGCTTTTATGTTGATTAACTGTACAACATTGGGAGGCCTTTGCGCAAAAGTTTTAACATGGAGGACATCGTCTCTTTAATTAAAATGTTATGAAAAGACTGGCAGGGGAGATGTTTTCAAAGATTGACGTGTACAGCAGCACCGTTATTGAATGCCGTGCCTCTTACTACCACATTGTTAGGATCTTCATTACCTCCTGACATTGATGTTCATCTGTTTTTTTCCTCCATCTATTGTCCATTTTCATACCCGCCCAAGATCTTCCCTTTTTTTAACACTGCTAGAGTTCATTAAACACAGCAAATAAGATCCCGAAGCTTCATATAACAGGAACGTGTTTAGCTTTACGTAGATTGCTTACGATTTCGGATCAAATTAAATTGCCGATCTCATTCAACCCTTCAAAGTTAAACTTTGCAGCTCTATTACATACACGTTGTAGAATTAATTTGGATATAAAAACAAAGTGCTCATTTTATCGGCTGAAAGTGGCAGCGGGGGTATCATTTTTAAAGGTTAACTTTAGAAAAATACTCTGTGTGTGCGTGTGTGTATTTGTGAACATAACTCAAAAACATTACCCTCAAATATCAAACTTACTATTTAAAATTTGGGGCATAAATTCTCGACCCTAAACAACTCATTGAAGTTTTGACTTTTTCATCTGAAAAATAGCTTTAAAGATTTTGATTGTCAAATGGTTTACATATTTCAAAGGCAGAAGAAAAATAATATATATCTTGAATTTTCTAGGAAAATCGTCAAAAATTTCCACATTTTAAAATAATATTTAGATAACTGATAAACCATAAGAGATATACAAAATTTTATTACGAAAAAGTGTACGATTATAGAGCTCAATAAACCAAATATTTATGTAAAGATATTTCTGTATGGCATTTTTAGTTACTGGCTGAATTTTCAAATACACGTACTTTTATCCGATGGGAAATATATTTTCCCTCTCCCGATCATACAAAGAGAACAGAAATTCTACGTTATCACAAAGCAATCAGCTCTTAAAAGGTTTGACCATCGCTTATTCTGTTATATTTTCTTATTCGTATTATATTAAAATATTTTTGTTATGGAATATTAATTAAAACTTAGTCAACGTAAAGAAGCTTCATAGTATATTCAAACATAACTTCATATACACTTTTTTCGTGAAAGTATAATCAGATTGGGGATAAAATAGTTTTGTGTCTTTTTAAAGATGGATATACCGTAAGAAAGTGACTTAATTTGTAGTAACTTAATTTATGGCTTGGAACTTTTCAAAACGTTTGTGTCCAAATTTTTAATAATATTGTAACAATACTGATAAAAGAAGAATACAAACTTCAACTCCTTTTTATGTAATTAAAATCATTAGCACAATGTTAATTACAATCACATTCCATGTTACATAAATATAGATTTCAACACGTATCTTTAAAACTTTTTATGTCTGTTTAACATGCACCGACTTGTACAGTTTACCTCTCGCACGGAATGTACACCGAATGTGAACACAAGATCTCCGATATTCGTTCGTGAAGTGGTTCACTGCATGGTTCCACTGCCTATCGACTTCTCAACACGGAGTTTGGAAGGTACCGCACTTCTCTGTACTGTTTTGTCAACGTACACAGAACTGATGGAATGACGTGAATTTCTTCATTGCACTCTCTAAACTCCAATGGTAGGCTTCGCATTGGCCTGGAAGATCGTTACAACAATCGAATGTTCTCGAAGTACATTCTGGAACAACCTCGAACGGTGTTAGCGCAATAACAATACAGCTCGCTTCGCCGATTTGACAATATTTAAATGTATATCAATTTGGCAATTTTTCTACTTGTATTCACCATACACATACATGACCTCATATTTATAGTTCTTTTGTTGTTGTTAAACAATCCTGAACTTATATTTCTGAGAAAATCTAAAAGCTATCCCTCAGGCTGGAATTCAATGAGCTTTTAAATGATAATAGGTGATGCAGAAAGAAGCATTATGAACGTGTATTGCAGATGTATACGTATATAAAATTGTTGTATCAGTGCAAACATTGAACATGAAGGAATGCAAATAGCTTACTAATTATTGTGCATCTTGTATCATATGCTGTACCCAGCAGATTTAGCCTTTTTAGGTCTATTAAAGCTCATCAGATGAGGGGATGAAATAAAGGAATCAAGGGCGGCAGACAAAGGCCCTACAGAGATGTATAGAGTTCCAGGCTCTAACACCCATCCCACTGTTATATCCGTCAAAAGACGACCAAACACCCCTCTAGTTTTATGAAGACTACCCTTGTGAATGCATCCGTCTCATCGTCTGGCACCATACTTGGAACTACCTGCTCCTGAAACTGAGAAGAAAACACAAGAAAGCGGAATTGATGAATAGACAATCATAGTAAATGAGAAACCACCCCATAATTTGAGTACCGATTAGGTGAAATAATGAAAATTCCAAGATCAGAGGGGCAGTCAATGGAAATCTTAAAAATAAAACATCTGGTTTGAAAGTCATATTTGAAATGAAGTGCATGAAATTATCCCTAACTTTGGTATTATGCAAAATGCGATTGAAATTATACACATTAATAAAACACCTCATAAAATTTTCCCTAGTTTGAACCTTAGTAGGAATATTTTATAGCTATATCCGTCCGGAAGAACAGTTGTTTTCAAAATCGTTTGACTATTCACCCCACGATAGAGGTTCTATTTTACAGTATTTTATAGGTAGTAAAGTATACTTTCCAGGTTATTAAAGGCACAACAGTGCATTTCAAACACAACTGTACTTTAAAAGGAGAATTTTACAATGCAGACGTCTAAATAAATAGACAAATATTGTTAATATTGTTAATAAAATAAATGTACCTTAAAATAGCAGTTCTTTTGAGAATAGTTATAATAATCAAACTTATGCGCACTACAAGGGCATTTCTAATTAAACATAACCTGAACTATTTTAAAATATATAAAGGACATCTGTAATCACACTGTCATCGTGATGTTGTTTCAGCTGGCAAACTCGAAACTCCAGAAATAAAAGCAATTTTCACCGCAGAAATCTCTTCGCAACTGTTACGAGGTAAAACCATTCATTCTCTTCCCGGCTTAAACCATTACCTTAGATATGGCTTATGGAATTCTTATTTATTTGATTTAGCTAAGAGCCGGTATATGCTAGAGATATTTTTGTTACGTTATTTTGTTGGACAAAAATAATTCGTAAATGGAGCATTTTTGTGCCCAAACGTGTAGCTGATCCAGTAGTTTGTTGTGTTGTAGCAGTGACGCAATCGAGACGAGACGGAAGTCCTGCAGGTAGAATGTGGTGCTCCCGCTGTGAAAATTGTGCATTTACAACAGAAAGCCGGATATAGTTTATTTCATTGTGATTTAAGTATACTACTATGTATATTATTCAATATAAAAAGTTATATTATAGATGCATGTGTGCAAAACATGCTCTATTTGCATTCCCGCTTATTTAATTTACACGTCATTTGTGCTTCTGATATATTTTATTTAAAATACGCCGGTACCTGAGTTAGTGCGTTTATATGTTTGAACACTTAGCGAACAGATGGTTTGAATTTAGTAGCAATTACGTTTATGTACGTCATATTCCAGTAACGAAATACGCTTTCCATACCTACACGAAACATGCAGCCAGCGTTGGAATTTGACCCCCGCTATCCAGGCAGTACCAACCGATAAGCTTCCAAACCCGTTCGGGAACAAAATTACTTATATCTAAGCTTCAAACTGAAACGGACAAGTAACGTGACTTGGGACTTCATTAGAGATAAAGGTAGATTAGGTAGCGGAAGGAACACCTTTAGGAAATCATCGGTGGAACGAAATGAAATGTGTAGTGTTTAACGCCCGCTTTTACTATATACGGCACCGCAGGCGATGACACTGAAGATACATGAGATGAAGATGGAGCAGCGGTGAAATAATATGGTGGGGAAACTGGAGATCCCGGAGAAAACCCGCCCCAGTGCCGTGTTGTCCACCACACAGCTCACTTTGCGGTCGCCTGGGATCGAACCCGGGTCGCCTTGGTGAGAGCCAAGCGGTACAACCACTGAGCCACGGCGCGGCCATCGGAGGAACGGATGAGGTGAAAGGAGAGTATGGGTTGTAGGAATGGACGACGTAAGCGGCAGAGATGCCCTGAGTTCTCTAACAGCTGCAAGACGGTTGGGAGGCAGTACGTGTTGACCTGCCCAAATCGCCGGAGGGGGAATGTTAGGTCCTCTCAAGCGGGAATCAAACTTACCAAGGGTACAGTTCTACCTCTATCACACTTCCCCAATTCTACCCATACTTGCAGAAGGCGTTTTCAGTTAAGACTACAGGTGCAAACACAAACTAGAGGCGCGTGCAACATCATTTGGTAATTTTGGCATCCGTGGAGTGCCGCAATAATGAGAACTGACCGAACTCTTAGAGCGTTGTTGTTTGGAATGGGACTTAGTAAACAGAAAGTGCACCCAGTACGACACCTCCGCGTAATCCCGCTCTGTATCTAACTGACGACGCCCGGGATAATCTTACGTCATAAGCCGCTCGGAACAGCGCTTGCTTAAGCTCACTACTTTAGGAGGGCGAGATAAGCCCCGGATTTATTTCCCAGCTTTTGTTAAGCTTTCCAACTCATAGAAATTCTGTTATTTGTGAGAGTCGGCATCCGTTTCGCTTTTCTAATATGTATCCACTGACCGTTTCTAAATACGCTGTGCTTCTAGCCCCTGGAAAAGGGCAAAAGGACCTTTATAAACATCCTATTTACTGACTTCTACCTGCTATTATTTTACTGGTTCTACTGATATTTAAACTGGTTGTACTTTGTTTTATTAACCTTGCCAACACAAGCAGTTCCTATCGCTTTTACTCTAACTGGAGCAGATGAAATCTATGCTTATGTTATGAAGAAGCAAGAGTTGTCCCAAAAGCATCAACAGATTTTGAACATTCTTTCACCAATGAAAAGTAAAATTCCTTATAAACAACATGGGCTATGAAACTCATTCATGAATTACGAAACTAATAAAAATATTTTTAAATCTATTCTTACTTGAATACGAACATATTAAAGTTATAAAAGATTGTGATTGTAAAATGGTTTCCAATTTTAGCTGAGAATGTAAAACAGTTGCTGCTGCACAGTTGACGTCAAAATGTTATGTGAATTTTATTTTATCTTAAACAGTCTTTATTTATTAGTTAAATTCAACCTTTTCCCCTTAAGAGCAATTCCTTTAAGATATAATATAATTGTGCCGATCTTGGAAACCAATTCTGAAACTCACTTTAAGTTATGGTTTTCAAGTCCTTCATCGCTTCTGTTTCTACTTGATCTATGGTGGCATAGGTCGTACTTTCATGGTTCTTTTCGGGAATAGAAAGAAGTTACATCGGACCATGTCCGGAAAAATATCATAAACAAGCATTGAACTGTAAGCAGCATTATCGCGGTGCAATTACTAGAATGTTTAGGTCTTAGTTATGATCAACTTCTCTGGTGGTGATACGCGATTTTAAAGAACAATTTTCTTTACCTCTTCCACATTGTCGTTAATAATAGATGTACGAGGGTGTCCAGAGCGGTCGTCTTTTTCAACGTCTTTTGAACTCTCTTTGAAGCGTTTCTATCACTCGTAAGCTCTTGTTTTGGATTGGATGACGTTAGGGAGGGGATTCGGCACTACAATCAGTCTTGATCTTTTGTACCTAGACCTCCAAGTGGTACACCTCGGGGAGGAACGATGAGGCGAGAGGAGAGAGGACGGCCAGGGAGCCACGACAGTGCAGGGGCAGTGTACCTACATTTCACTTAGATAGACACTTCTCCCGGCATGCCAGAACAGCGTAAATTTCAACTACTGTGGATCGGAAACAACTGCATTGCGAGACCTGGCTTCAAACACCGGCAACCGTCCTACCGAAGGAGGAATTGGTTTTCTCAGAGTATATTAGCCTGCCTCGCACTGCCGAGACACCCGCGACATTTCTACCCTGAAACAGACCATCAGATCAGAGATTATGTGAAATGATAATGGAGATAAAATGGAGGGGCGATAAATTCGGGAGATGTAGCCTACCTACCCAGCAAATACCTGGCGACCCAGGAGAAAACCCCAAAAATCCCAAGGGCCAGGTAAGTTGTTTACGAGAATGGAACCCGGGTCTCCCGAATGCGGGCTACAGACGGAACTGCCTGAGTCATCGCGCTCGTTAAACCTTTGTTATATAGTAGTTTCGCCAAAAGCCACAGTCAACATTTCAAATGCGCCGTTGAACTTTATCCCATTTTCAAGCAAACTGAAACATAAACTGTTGTTTATGTAAAGTTTTGCCGTCTACTCGAAAACACGTATAACCTTTCCGACTGTGAAAAAAACTAAATACCCAAAACGAATGAAAATGGAAACATACAGCCGGAGCATGTGCCCTAATAAAATTAAAAATAAGTTTTGAAAATCGAGTACATAAAGTCCGCGAAATTAAAACATTGTCGGCATTTTTTATCACAACTTGTAGCTTACCATACCATGAGGTGCTGACTGGCTGTATTTAGTCAGAAGGTTTTTGCTGTGTGCCTACCCCTTATGGGTTTCACCGCAGATAAGGTATTTGAATTCGGGATTTTGTAGGATGAGATGTGGGTTTTGAGATTTGAGTTATATATGAGATTACAATTTTGTACCTTGAGGTTGAAGGAAACTTGTGGTTTCTCCACTCCACAGAGTATAAAAACAAAATCCGATTGCACTTTATTGAAAGGAATAGATTACCTGCTTCACAATATATGTTGAAATTTATATTCTGTAACGCGAATACATTCCCCAATATCTCCGAAAACAGTTCTGGTTTACTCGCAGAAGTTCATCTTGACTGATTGCTTGTCCACACAATCTTTCATTTCTTATTAGTTACAGAAAAGCTATTTAAAATAGAATTTTATCGAAAAATGATGGATCGATAATTATACGTGCGCTTACTGCACGCAAAACACCCAACATTTCCAACGTGGTAAAGAAGTTCAGAATGATATGGGGATCTTCGATAGCCCAGTATCTATTGTTCTTAATCATTGAAGAACATTAAAATTGGGCCTACGTCACCATTATGAACTTACTGCAAACACCCTGTTTACAGGATCTTGTGGTTATTAACAATAAACTACACTTTGTGTAGTTGTGTACTGTGTGTTTGGAAATATAGGGAATGTGTTCACGTTACATTTGTTGTGAAACAGCAGGCGTAATGTAAAGTTACTACAGCAGTTTGGTATTTGATATTTATTTGTACAGTATACATTACAAATTCAGTACAATAAAATTTAACATAGAACAGGCTGTATTATACATCCTGTACAAATACATAAAATTACTGACCCTAAGATTTACTTACTGACTCCGGTCCCCTGGCTATAAGCCTTTGGCTTTCCTGATCAGCTTGATGTCATTTCTTCTTGACCTTTGCTTCTTTTATCCTAATCCACTTTTCTCTTATCCTATATACGAAATCTCCTATACATCTATATTTTCTTTTCTCCCATCCCCGTTAGCATGCGTACGGCCAATATCTCTTTACTTACACTGTCCCATTTCTTATCCCATATTTTTCTCCTGAAATTTGTTAGCTCCTTACATTCTATTAGGTAATGAACAGTGTTTTCTTCATCTCCACAAAATTCACATATTCCTACCTCATTACTTCTCAGCCCTTTTAAGTATAATACCCTACTCTCATCCATGCTATGCCTTCTCTTCCAGTTTTGCCACATTGATCTATATATTTTTCCCTACCCCATTCTGTCTTTAATTGCTTATAAAATTTCAAAGATTTCTTTTCTTCTATACTTTCCCATATCTCTT
The DNA here is from genome assembly GCA_030765055.1 of Mantis religiosa. NCBI lineage: Eukaryota > Metazoa > Arthropoda > Insecta > Mantodea > Mantidae > Mantis > Mantis religiosa. The sequence continues at coordinate 101,509,743 of CM060952.1, forward strand.
GCCAATCTATGTCTTGTACTCTAGTTCTCACTTCCTTCCAAAAACCGCTATAATTTGTCTCTTCTGCTCTCCATAGATCTTCCATGCCTAACTTCAATATCATTCTTTCTAAATCCAACCACCAACTATTTGTATTTTTAATGCTTTTCTGTTGCTTCATGCACAGATTTAATAATTCCCCTTTCTGCCCTTTAATACACTTATACCAGAATGTCATTATTCTCTCTATTATTATTTCCCTCATTTTTGTATTACCTAGCTCTAGTAATGCCACTTCTCTTGGAGCTCATTTTGGCAGGCCTAGTAGTTCTTTGCAAAACAATCCGTAGATTTGATCTAATTTTGTACCTATCTCTGATGTGCCCCATACCTCCACTGCATACATTGTTCTGGCTACAACGACTGCTTCATACATTCTTTCTAACCATCTAACTGATATCTTCAGTTTATGCTTACATATTCTCACCCCTGACATTGCCGCCCAGCCATTAGCTATCACATTTCTAGATTGTGCAGCCCATTCTCCACTGGTACACATCCTTACACCTAAATAGTCATACTCGTTTATTTCTTCTACTTTTGGTCTCCTATGGACCATTCCTCTCCTTTCCTAAGCATAGATACTCTTTTAAATACCATTATTTTTAGTTTTTCTGTTTATTCTTAATCCCCTGTCACCGCAAAACCTATGAATACAGCAGTTAGAACGTACCTTTTACTTGCCGGCCATTTAAACGTAATTCTGGCGGAAAGCACGCCGCCCCTTGCCTGTTTAGGAAACACTGCGGAGCGGTCCGGTCAATGGAAGAACGCACTGTATTTATGTTGTATTCAAGTTCCTTGGCAGATCATAATAAATAACTTTATTTTTGAAAGAGGAAAAACTGCTCCCATTTGAAATAGAGAACTGGTACTTATATTAACTGTGGGCATAATTTTTATGGACTCAATATATATTTTTCAAAGAAGTTAATTTGGGTTTTAGGGAGAAATATTTCGTTGCATATTTTAAGGATACCCTATTTTGTATAAAAGATAAGCTGTTTCTATTTTTCACACAAGTTTGGCAACAAAGACAAGGCAGTATGTTATAAATTTAAGCTGGGTTCCAAGGGTTCCTCCATCACGAAAAGATAGAGATTCAAAGAAAAATGAATTAGGTTCTGAAACATTCATTTCAATAGATGCACTAATGAGTTGAATTTGTTCAAAGCCATGTACACTAATAGGAAATATGTGTTAAGTGATATTATAAAATATTTATTGAAAAATATTTATTGATCCAGTCAGCTGAAAACTTCATTTTATAAACACGCAGGATCGATGACTTAAATTTTATAACTATTTATTATAAAATGCTACTACTTGTTAAAAATTGTGAAATTCCTTAACATTTCAAGAAAGGTCTTGAAAAAGAGAACAGATACGAGTAACATTAAAGTGTGTATCAGCCCTGATTTAGGGAAAAAAAACAATCCAAAATAAACTCAGTGAGAGACAGAACTAAAATTTAGACGGCCAAAATGACATTTTTAAAAATCACCGCGGGTATACACTATTAGGGACTATTAGATATAAAGAAAATCTGACGAGGACTACAGGTATTGCTATTTATGGTTAAAATAGCATCAAATTTCAAATAATGGTTTCAAATTTTAGAAAGGATGCCAGAAAAATCGCTGTTACAGAGGTTTAGGGAGAATATGGGCACCGACATGCTAAGTCACAAAATAAGAGGAAAAATAACACTTTCTTTACTATGTATTCCACAGAAAAATTCTGTATCTATATTTAAATAGAAATGCACATTTAGAACTGCCTATAGATACAGCAGTTTTAGAAAGAACTGAATATGTTTGTATGTTTGTGGTCTAAGAATAGCGTGACTGATTGAGGAAATATAGAGTTACTGTATAATTTGCGGGCTGTATTGGGTGTTGTTTTTAAGACGTCTCTAGAAAGTGCGTCAGATACTTCTTTTATAGTGGAATTTACCGCTTCCGAGATATTATTTATTTGAATTTATTTGAATTATTTATTAAAATTTATTTGATTATTTATTCTTATTCTATAAAATAAAAATTCTCAGTTTTATTTTATAGATGTGCAAATAGAACAGAATTTGAAAGATATCACATGGTAACCAGCTCTTAAAAGATCTTTCAGAACCACTTATAACCTATGTATTCTCATATCCTCATTTTACCTGTAAGGAAATATGTGTTACAATACTTTATTAAAATGTGTCGATGCACCTTCTATAGTGTAGACGAAAGTGTGTCTTTCTCATGTTTAAGAGGTTCCGACTTCTTATCTCAGTCAGGGTGAGTTATCTGGGTATTTCTTTCTAGGTATTTCCCTTATCCTGAAAAATGAATAAATGGTAACTCTGATGCGGGATGGCTCAGGAAGTTTCGTCTGTTTTTCGCATTCGGGAAGCCCAAGTTTGATTCCCGTTGCCGACCTACCTAACATTTGGTTTTTTTCGGGGGTTTTCCCGAGTGGTCAGGCGAAAACTGAGTAGGTTAATTGCATCCTTCGAATTCCATGTCCCTCCATTTCATCTGCATTATCTTTCACATCATCTCTCATCTGGCGGTCTCTTTCAGGGTAGAAGTGTCGGTGGAAGTCTCGGCGGAGCATGTAAGGATGCTGTGCTCTCGGTAAAACTTACTCCTTCGGTAGGACGATCCCCGTTCTGGTGGTGGCATTCCGGACGGTAGTTGGGTAAGCTGCAGGTTGTGCTGGTATGCAGGCAAGTTTCCAACTGGGCCCTGCCCTCTGCACTGTCCTTGGCACGGCCAAACTCTGTCTCCTCTCGCTTCATCCTTGCTCTCGAGGACGCCCCACTTGCAGCATATGTGCATTAGATCAAGACTCGGTCGCAGTGCCAAATCCCCTCCGTACCGTAATCCAATGCAGTCCAATCCAACTCTAAACTCCGTGGATCCTGGCTAATTTGAGTACTATTTCATTCACCGCCCGATATGGCTTAACGTTAAAGGACGTTAAATAAGCGTTTATGTCGATTAATACACAGCGTTTTTCCCAAAATTTTGTACAGAGTGGATAAATAATTTGAAGGAATGGATGCACACGATCTTCTAGTTTAACGACCCTTATCGGGGAGGCCATATCCGACACCAGGAAGAGAGGAAATAAGTTGCAGGTTAATGCCGAGCTGGGGTCGCCGTGAGGTCAGGAGGTTGTCGTGCGGGCAGTAGAATGTGCCAGGGGAACTCACCTCTCGCTAATTCCTGTACAAAGTTTCTTGTCCGCAGTGCTGCTTCTTTTCTCACAACCGTGCCATGCTTTAAGATTAACCCTAAAGCCAATCTTCGGCGGCTTTCTATCACAACCTCCCCTCCTCGGCGGCGGTGACCTTTATGTTAACTTTATGAAATGAGGTATCGATCGCCGTGTAGAGGTTACATTCAAATTTCCTGCCTCAATAATTGAGCGGTTTGCTGAAATAAGATGTTAGAAAACATTTTAAGGGGTCACGTAGCACAATTTTAAAATAATGGATTTCAAGACCCGGTTTCTCAACAGCTGCACGCTTAATCATGTTTGTTTATAAATATTCCATACTGTATCTGTTTAATTATTGGCTCTTTTAAATCAAAAACTGCATTTTTATTCACATTAGAAACGTTAATAGCAATTATATTAACATTGTTAACTAATACAAACAGGCTCTTTGTGTTAATTTGAGCTTTCTAAATTTTGATACCTACTTTTCTCTCGGTAAATCACTTATCAAATGAAAACAAAATTAACCTATCAAAATCACTGCACAGACATGCTTTTATTTTACTTTTCTATTAGCTATAAGTTTTCTACAAATATGATGGGCATCAGAAAACTATCCCTAAAATGAAAATTTCAATAACTTTTGCCTGTAGGGTCCCCTTAAAGTTACTATCCTACCACGGATTCGTGACCCATTAACTAAAAAATAGTTTACAATATCAGACAAAAATGTTTGCAGTATATACGCGAATAGATAGAGTCAAACTGAAAAATTCAATGTCATGGAAGGTATTTGAAACACGGATCTCCTGGTTTCCGTCCAGTCACTCTTAGCCATTGAGCTACCATGGCCAACGTACCCTCATTCTCCAATTGGCTTGTAATTTTTCCCGGTAAACCACTAGGGTCTCTCGCATTCGAAATACACCGTTTGTGGCGACTTACCATTCCTACCAATTAACTTAAGTAATAAGAGTTTAATGATGATTCAAGTAGGGGAGATGCGCCCAGTACCACACACCTAAGGTTTTTTTTTCTCAAAATTTAAAGAAAATGCAATGAAGAACAAGGATCGTGTTACTATTATTATGAAGCTAATAACATACAGAAACAGCATTAGTTATGAACATTCATGAAAACGAGTCATGCTGACTTTTAATAACTAAAGTAAATACTAGTGATAAATGCGCATCTCAAAAAGTGTTTCCCAATACCGGACAGACTTAAATAAATACATATTTCTAAATAAAGGAAAAGGAATTATATAATAAATCACAAGATAGTTATTCTTATCATAATTTTTGTATTTTGGAGATAAAAACAGAACATGGTAACATGATAATATATTTTTCAAAACGTTCTCTAGAGATTATCACAACCAAATAAAAATGTCTTAAAACTAATGAAACATTTTTAAACAATGATCACATCTATAGAAATCAAAGTTCTCTTGCCCTGTAAATTCAATATGTGTCCAACTGTTGCACGATATATTAATTACACTGAACCCAGGCCTCGTCTGTGATTTCTAAGCAAATGATACACTCTGTTAGAACACTTCAATCGACACTGGTTTTGGCTCCAAAATTTAATTTTCTTTTTGTCTTTGAAGGCTCTGCAGTATATCAGTTTCTGTTGTCACAGAGTTAGAGCTATGTTCTTTATATAAGTCTATCTTTTATAGAACTACTGAACTTACTCGGTAAACGAAACTGACAGCATATATAAACTAAGTAAAGAAAAACTTTTAAGTGAGCTTCCTCCAACCCGCTGCAACACAGGACTTCTCCAAAGCCTTAGTGTACTACTCACGACACGTCACAACCTCAACGGTAAAAAAAAAAAGAAAAACCACCACACGTCAGTATTACTGACTGCTGTGAGCATGCTTCGAGAGCTTTATCAGAAGCCGGAGCAAAAACCACTCCCAAATATCTTGCTGTCTATCGTTAGCGATGAATTATAGCGCTCCTCCCTCTCCATATCCCTTCAACCGGCTCGCGTCGTAGTTGTGTCACAATACATATATTAATGTTAGTTTAATATCTGTTTAATATGCATTAGTACAGACAACACACATCAACAACACTTGTAACATTCTGGCATGGCTATACTCAGTGTAAAATAAAATTTGTAGAAAAGCACAATGTTAGAAAGGCAGCCTCATATAGTGTATTTAACATGGTGGAGATACAAGATTATCATGTTCCCTTGACTAAATTTAATGATAACGGCGCAATCTATCCCCTTTTCGAAGTAGATGATACGCCTTGAAGTTCGTAAAACAACCTCATCGCCAGGGAAATCAAATCGGTAGAGAAGCAATTGGATTAGCGATAAGAATAGCTGCGACACAAGGTCGATAATGGCGTGCGAAAGGCGCTAAGACAGACGACAATCCTACCAACTCACAACTCAATTACCCCGCACGTAGATATCGCCTAGGAAAAGTCAGTCCGCTCCGGTCCTTATATGTGCTCTGTGATGTGGCACCGTGCATTATACAGCTTTGATTGCTATATGGCTTGCCAAAGGCTCACGGGACCATGTGTCTGCCCTCCTAATGCATATAAACAATGACTTTGTTGCGGTCACCATTGAAATGATATCCCTTGAATCCCAGAAGAGATGCTATTAAAAATAAAAGGTCATTGTGTATACACATGCCTCTGAGAACAACTAACTGAAAAAGGAAACATTGAATACATTTTGAAAGCTGCTGCTAATTAAATGTTCTAACACAGCCGGAATTTGTACCAGATCTTCGTTGAAATAACTGGGCTATCACGTCAATCTACTAGTCTTACCTGTTAACTCAAGGCATTGAGATAAGTAACCAGGTAAGTAACCAAGTAGTTAACATAGATAAGGAACATCCTAAGTACTAAATAAAATCGGTATTAGCGTAAGTTATCTCAACATTCATTTGACAAGGCCTTGTGGTTAACCAAAATATGTGTCAACTGGAACATTTGACATTATGCCTATGTGTTGCCATGGTAACTCAGCTCTGATAAATTAGAAGCAAAGCTGAAGACACATGATATTTAATAATGTACTCTGATAGGACGAAAACAACATTTTTTCATTTTTTTTCACCGTTACCATATGTGAATAAACTATTAATAACAATCATCAACAGTGAAAATGTTTCGGGCTTAAAATAGTGAATTTACATGTATTTCCATCTGCCGAATTCAAAAAATCACCATAAAATTATATATTAGCTCTTGTTTTGAAGATAAAGTGTCATTTCATTTTTTAGAGTAACGATTTTAAATTTGGAGGAATTTTTTTGGAGTTGGCACACCTGTCAAATAACAAAGCACAGAGAGAAATTTTGGAAATTAAGTGATGCAAAAGTTAAGGAAGGCATTTTTGTTGGACCACAGATAAGAGAACTTGTAGAGTGTCCTGCATTTGGCCAAATTTTGGAGGGGAAAGAAAAGGAAGCTTGTGAAGTCTTCAAGGGTGTTATTCATGGATTTTTAGACAACAAAAGAGATGACAACTGCAAGCAGTTGGTAACAGTGCTCCTTCAAAAATACCGTAACCTTGGATGAAACATGTCCCTTAAGATCCATTTTCTCCACTCCCACATAGACTTTTTCCCTCCTAGTTGTGGAGCTGTTAGTGATGAACATGGAGAGAGATTCCATTAGGGCATTTCTGTTATGGAACAAAGATATCAGGGTCGTTGGAATGAAGTAATGCTTGCGGATTACTGTTGGTCTTTGTATAGGGATTCTGCGGAACTCCATCACAAGAGGCAAGCTAAAAGGCGACGAAGTCATTAGGCCACCACATGATTCTCTTCACACACGACTATCTGCGAAGTATTTTTCCAGCAATTTAGAACTCTTAGCATGTAATTACCAGTTAATACAATCAAATGCACTTTTATTGTTGTTAGCATGGATGTAATTAAAATGTATCCTTTTCTCTCAATCCTTAATATGTAAAACTTCCACCTTGTGTATATCATAGAAACTAGAGCTAATAAAAATGTTTCATTGTCATATTTGTTTTTCGCAACCCAAAATTAGTAGGAATTGCCTCATGAAGTGCTCGAAACATTCAAAAATTATTTTGTTGTTGCGCAGTGTATTTAGTACTTTTCTTAAAAAGCTGAAGCAAGTGGAAGATGCTATCTCGCAAATCAATTGATAGATTCCAAGGCATAACGTGAAAAAAAAAACAGAACACAAACTCATCTTCTTTGTTGCTATAACGTTTATGTTTTGGAACTTTTCTTCTTGCCTTTACATCGACTAATCCTTCTGCTTAGAGTCCAGGTGTTAGAAAAAAAGCTTTATTTACAAAATAAAGACTGTCTCCTGTGGCCTAACAAGGTGTTGCAGTATTTTTTTCGTGTCGTGTGAAAGAATAGGCGGCAAGGGTTTCCAGCTTTTAATCGCTTTACGCACAGGCTTTCCCGGCCCTTTTGCATATTCCAGTGTCCGACGTTGATTTAAAGGGGTTTGTATTTTATTAAAACACTGCCGCCTCTGCCCAGCCGAAAAAAACGGGGGGAACATTATTAAACCTTTTGTTAAAGAAGCGCGAAATGAGCATCCATTGTGTCGCAACAATGGTATTTGAGTTCCTTGCATGAAACACATTGCCGGTTGTGTTCTTGCTAAATTTCCCTATTGTGTCTCTTCTCTCCCTCAAATGAAACTTTAAACCCATGTGGTCAAGATAATGAAGTTAGGCAGAGTTAGCTCTGGTTTCGAACCCTGTAATTTCAACCGATATTAAGGTTATCTCGGAAATGTTTGTTCCTACGAGAAAGTTATTTGAACAAAACTATATCTTTTGAATACACCTATATTAATAGTAGGTATGTTTCTGTACATTTCTGATGGTTCAGTATTTCAAAATTACACAAAACTGCTTCCAGATAGATATATCTTTGATGTCTAGTTCAATAAAATTCGACCTATACATTTAATTTGTCAAATAAATATCTTAAAATATGCTCTTTCTTGGAAAAGCCATGGAACTTTTTTGAGAAAATTTAAAATTTGGAGAAACCATTTGCTTAAAGTGTAGTTTGGTTTGACAATTTTTTTTAAGAAAAATGTATGTCGTTAAATTGAAAAATACTGAATTTAAATAGCAAGGGGCTTTTCGTTTATGAGTTATACGTTTCAAAGAGACCCATAGATCTTTACAGACTCTGACCGCCAAGGTAGCACAGATGGTAGCGTGTCTGCCTCATGTTCAAGAGATCCAGAGTTCGAATCTCGGTCAGGGTGAGTTACCTGGATAAGGTTTATTTCCCGAGGTTTTCCCTTATCTTTAAAGACGAATGTTGGGTAACTCTAAACTCTATGGACTCATTTGAGCATCATTTCACACATTCCATTCATCGTCCGATATGACTTAACGTTGGAGGACGTAAATTAATAAAATATGTGTTTGCAGATTCTATAAACCAAACCAAGTAAAAAGAGTAAGTTAGCCCGCAATTGGAGAATTTTAGATCTGAACAGTAATACCTTCCAACAGCAAAATGTTCTGCCTAACTAACAATGTGCAAAGGAAGGGAAGTACTTGCAATATTTCAAAAAATATTCGCCCGACAAAACGTTAAAAGTGCTACACAATATGCCGTTAAGAAAACTGGGACATAGCCCGGCAATTTATATTTTTGGTTCAGCGACGCAAATGTGCAAATGTTATTAAACATTTCAGGTAATATTCAAAAGAGATATGCCCCATTTGTCAAGCTAATGTTTCTGAACAAATATCCCATTTCCCTGCGCGTCTGGGAGCTCACTCTCACGGAACAAAAATACACTATCCTCTCGGTCAATATCTGTTTCATCACCATCCATTGTTTATCGTGCAGCATTAAGACGATAATAACGCGCCCTTTCCAAGGTCTTTATGCACTACCTTGGAAATCCCAGTAATATTTCCTTTCCATTGGACACTCAGTAGTTTCGTTTCCATAGCAACGGCAGCTCAAATCACTCCTTAGTGATTTCCATACAAACTGTTATCGCGTCGCGGTACTTCACTACGTAATAATGTGATATGTTATCATAACATTGGCTTTATTGCCCCCAACCCTTCTTACAAAACCTTATTTTCTATCTACTTCGTGATTAATCGAGCTAAAAGTGGCACATATCGTTTCATAGGAGATACAGGCATACCATACTGGAGGTATAGTCCTTTCATTTACATGTTTCCTTTGAAATACCAAAACGTGTGAAACAAATGAACAATGGTGCCATATTTAATAAAGCTCTACAATATTTGAAATCCAAATCATTTAAAGCCAATTTAATGGAAATATTAACACAAAAATACAGCAGAATTTGTTTTTAAAACAAGATTTGGACAGTAAATTAAATGCCAGGCCAAGGGATGGCGTGGGTATAGAAAATTAATTGGGTCAAAGAAACGTAACTACTTAACTTGATTATCAAGCTCTATTGACCTGTGCTTCTTAAATCAACGGATATCCATTTTTAAGACCAGTTTCCAAGTTTTTGACCTGGCGTTTAATTTACTGAAAACAGTCCTTTGTGCAGTAATATGAATTTTGATAGTATTTCGTCTTTATTTGTGTTTGCATTATATCCAGTGTTACATTTTTGGTTATAAAATGTAATCTTTCGTTAATCGCATAGTGTATCTGTGAGATACATGACATATGTTTATTTCATTATTACGACAATAAATAGAGATAAGTGCTTGTTGAGCCCGGACATGTTCTATCATACTTTTTTATTGTTTCCTGAAAGTTTCAACCATTTCTCCCTTATGCTAAGATTGCAACGAGGCAAATGTCATCACGTGTGTGCTGTTGTAAGTGTCAGATACATAGCGCCAACTCGCGTTACTCACTGTCGTCGCTATCGGATCCAACAACGTCATTGCTAGAGAATGCTGATATAAGTGGTTACGTTGTTTCTTTATTCCTGCCTTTCATTATTACTGTAAATCGTAGGTTTAGTTAAGTTCAGAGGTACTATCGAATTAGTCAAAGACGCTTAGGTCCTAGGACCCTGGCCTCCTTCAACCCGGGAGCGATGGATAACTTCGGGAGTCTTTCCACAGGGCAATACCTGATTTCTTAAAAAGCCCCCCCCCCCGTTGACAACAACGTCAAGACGGGATGGAAGTGGATACACCACTTCCGCGTGTCAACCCCGCAGGGAAGACTACCGAGAAACCTCGGAGGGGCCGCCTCCTACTAGCTCTGCAGGCTAGTACCCGGGACTTATGAGGCAACCCTCTACCCCCTCCGGGCGGTCGTAGCCAGGCCGGAGGTACCCAATTCCCTGTAGATGTCGGGAACCCACTGCCCCCTCGAGTCCAACCCAATCCGAACAACTCCCATCGGCAGGGGCTCGGCAGTTCGGCCCGAGGTTCTTCTAGTAACGTCAGAGCTACCACGAGTGCTAAGGGTCCGCACCGCTCGCACCACAGCAGCTGAAGGCGACGGATCCCCTCCCCTACTAGGTGAATAGTAGGTTTGAAAATGAGTCCAGTTTATGATTTAGAAAATTCTGACAATTTGGAGGAGATCCATTGCCTTATTTTCGACGATGATGCGCTGCCGATTAAGGATAATTTTGAAGAAACTGATTCCGAATATGAAGACATAACTGAAACCCGATATGTGGACACCGATACAGATCATGATGTTGATGAAGACGAAAGTAATAAAGTGCTAGAAAATTAGGAAAATTACTATATTGGAGAGTACAAAATACACAAGATGATAACGATGAAGATATAACAACATACGTATCTTTTATTTTAGATAAGGACGGAACAAAGTGAAAAGAAAATCTTTAGAAGGCAATATAGGCTCCACCCATAACATATTTACTAAACTGCCTGGAGTTGTGTGGAATGCCAAAACTATGAAAACTGGATTTGACTGCTGGAAGCTTTTCGTCAGTGATGATATACTCTGCATCAAATTGTGCAACACACCAACATACGCATAGATAATTTCAAAGTGAAATATGAATGTGAGAGCGATTGCAGAGACAGAGACATAAAAGAAATGAAAACCTTTATTGCCTTATTATACCTTGCTGGTATGTTCCGCTGAGGACGGCAAAATATTCACGACTTCTGGACAACAGATGATCTTGGTGTCAATATTTTCAGGATATGTCCGAGAAACGCTTCTGATTCATAATAAGGTGCATTCGTTTTAAAACAATTGAAAACAGATACTAAAACACAATTAACGTCATATGTATCCAGTATCGTGACTATCGATGTCACGAAAGTTGACGCGCCCAATGGAAGGTTAATAAATATCCTGATGATGCGAGATATGCACACTCCCAAAACGTCGATTTCTAATCGTCTTTTCAGCTGGCTTGCTGCCCGAGAAGAAATTGAGCATATTCGTCATCAGGAAATCTTCAGGTCTTATTTTAAGATTTGGACTTTTTAACATGGGAAGCTTTGTCTATGTGTTATGCTTCACTAGTTATACACGATTGCACAAAATTCGCTGGAATGAAAATTACTTCGCAGGGCATTCACCGAAAGTTCAAGATACACATATAATCAAATATTTAAATATTCCTACGTTAAGGAGTAAATTGTGATACTAAAATGGGTTTCACCAAAAGGTTTTTACAATCTACTCTGTAACTAGAAGGGTAGCTGTAAGGACAAGGGAGCCAGGTGGTAGGACTAAATGGCAGAGCAAGGTAGGAACTGGATTACAGATAAGTAGAGATAAATGTAGATAACATTGAGTTCTATATCCTAATATAAAGTACAAAGCACTCCTTAAGTCTTGAGGGAACTTAGAGATGAAATAGTGTTAACAGTTATATCATTATATTACCGAGCGGGATGGCTCAGGCGGTTTCGTCTGTGGCCAGCATGCGGGAGGCCCGGGTTTGATTACCGTGACCGACCAACCTGACCCATGGGCTATTTTGGGAGTTTTCCCGGGTCACCAGGCGAATACTAGGTAGCTCAATTACATCCACCGAATTTACTGTCCCTCCATTTCATCTCCATTATCATTTCACATTATCTCTCATCTGGTGGTCTCTTTCAGGCAGGTGTTTCGGCGTTCCATGACAGGATGATAGTTTTCTGAGGAAAGCTATTTCCTCCTCCGGTAGGTCTTTTGCCGGTTTCCGCCCCTCTGCTGGGACCATTTCGGGATCGCCAGCCAGGGACCTTTAGGGCTTGGCTGCTGGGCGTTGCCGTCCCGCTGTAGGGGAGCGATTTCGTTATCCTGGCCTGTCGGGGGAAGTCTCTATCCAAGCAAATTGTAGGCATCCTGCCCTCTGTACTGTCGTGGCTCCTTGGGTCGGCCACCCTCTGCCTCCTTTGTTTCATCCTTCCTCCCGAAGGTGCCCCCACTTGGGGGCGTAGGAACAATGGACCCAGCATGATGGCCTACGTACCGAATCTCCTTCGTAATGAAATCTTAATCCTACACGCTTACCTAGGAGGTGTATAGACGTGTATGGTTAGAGGATGCATATCTAGAGGAACCGTCACTGGATATTAATTCACTGCCGTCACTGAATTTCAGTATGGTGACATATTGCCAAATCGGCATTCTCACGCCAAAGAAGCTACTTAGACATTTCCCAAACAAATCTAGGCATGATCATATACCTCACAAACATCCTAACTGCAATTCGGCGCCTACGTGAATCAGATTACTTTAGTCAGCAGAGTATATGTGCGGCCACCTGTACCTGGTTAACCTGAGTAAACAGGAAACTGATGCCATAAGCTAGAGTCATAAGAAATTTGCAAAGTGCTGTTCTCATATATCAGCAGAATTAAGAACTTAAGAATGTTCAATGTGTGCCAACAAGTCATGGCACAGGAAATAAGTATTAAGATTCCACTTTGATGTGTTCCTAACTATTTCTCAACAATTCACGTGATGATGTTTTGAAGATACCGTTCCTATTTAAACACATTGTATATTTTTAAAAAGGTAACACACTCGTATGTATTTTGGCTATTATGGTTTACCGCTAAGCAGAGCGATACAACATTCATTACACAAATTCCAATTCCACACAATATCTACATTTCGTGCGACACCTTTGCAAAACTTAAATTCCAAGTTTTGCATTCGTGGTCATTATTCTAAAAATTACTTTTAAGAGTTAATAGTCCTAAAATCTGCATTTCTTGTCAAATATTTGGTTGAAAATTTTTTTCCCCTTTTTTCATCCTCAGTTGGCAGAAAAGGTAATAATATTTATACAATAATGAACAACGTAATTATTAATGGGTATGAGTACAGTATGAGTTCTGTATAGCTCCAGAATTCACGAGTTTTGCCTTAAATTTGCAGTCCGTTAATTACTTCAGCTACTTGTTTGGTAAACAGCCAGGTAGGCACAGCTCGTCAGTCTTGTTGCCATAGTAACCAGGTGAAGAAGCATTAGCCAATATTTTCACTCTTGGAAGTAGTGTCAACTAAAAACAGAGAGCTTTTAGCGCCGAACTGGGGATTCAAAGGGACCTGTCCCTCTAGGGATTTGAGAGGTAAGAAAGATGACATGTGAAGAGAAACTCCAACATTTCCATGTGAGGGTCACTTTAAAGAAGATGGAACAAACATCAAGGAACTGCCTGTCTTTGAACAGTTTCAACAGAAACGAACCGTTTCAAATCGGTTTAAGAGTCAACTTTGGTAGTTCAGTTGAACATCTTCCAAAGATGTGACATTAAGATTTGCAAAACAAATACCACATGCGAATTTTAACAGATGATATAGATTTTATAAAAAAATGGCTCAAATCCTTTTATTACTGTAAATTATGTTTAAATGAAATCATTATCATGATTTTTTTGGAAATAGACTCATTCTGGATGATCTTTTATAACTGTTAAACGTAATATACAAAAAATATAGATCTTGTTGTGCCATTTTTGTGAAATTAGATATTTCTGTATGTTCATTGCTATTAGTTTGAATTTTCCATTACTTTTCTGAAGTTGAAAGCATTTCACACCTTTTTTCTATTTATCTTAAGACAGCTTTTAAAAACGTATGACTACTGTTTAAGCATATTGTGTTCTCATTGTACACTTGGTTCCATTAATGCTCTCACTCCACGGTCCTTAACAGGTTGAGTATGTATAGCAAGAAGCAGGTATATATCTGTTTACATTTTTGCACATGGAATGGCGGTATATTTTAGTCCTAGATTAGTCATATATGAGCAATGTCTGCAGATGACAAATTGACTTCTCACCATTTGACTCCCCCTCGATGCACCTTTGTCTCAGCTGCATTTATAGTGTACCAGAACTGAATTTGAAACTTTTTTAATTTGAAAGTGATTTATCTGAAAATTGACACACGTAGAACGAGTAACAAAAAATAACTCAAATCTACAGCTCAAATATTTTCTTAGATAATACAGTTAATTTTCTATTTAGCAAAAATGCACCTTTTAAAACTTTATTGCGCATCCACGCTTTTAAGTGAAGTATAACAGTGATACCTCCTGATACTTCAGTAAAGTGAAATTAAAATTCCATTTTTATATAATCTTTTTGTTAGTCACTGATTGAAGCAATCATCATCATCATCATCATCATCTTCATCATCTTCATCATCAACCTTCAAGATACGCCAGATAGGCCTGTTTAGGCTCAGAAGGGATCTTCCCAGCGTCTCCGTGGTCTTCCAACATCTCTAATACCAACTGGTTTATACTGCAAGGTCTGTTTGGTGAGTCTTTCTTCTGGCATTCGAAAGAGATGATTTTGCCATTTCAGTTTGTAATCCCTGAGTTTGTCAAATATTAACTTGTTCTAGTATTTTTTTCTAAGCTGCATTTTGGACCGTGATGGGTATTTACCAATAAAAGCCACCACTTCCATTTTCTCTGCTGAAATGATAAAATTTTACTTTGACATTGTTTTTTCGAGGTGGTACAAAGCTATTTGTAATCTGTCTTCAGTATCTGCCAGAATGACCTGATCATCTGCAACCAGGACTGTATTTAAGATTCTACGACCTAACTTAAAATCTGCTTTCAACTGAGCTTGCCATTAGGCAACTGCTGCCTCCATATAAATATTAAGAAGAGTTGGAGACATTGGGCAGCCCTGTCTTACACCTAGGCTGATAGTTTCTGTCTTATAACCATTATCCATGCTAATTCAAGTCCCTTCGTACACTTTCTTTATCATTAAAATTAAATGTTGAGGATATCCGTTTTCAGTCGTTATATCCCATAGCTTTTACCGTATAACTTTGTCAAATGCTTTTAGTTAATCAACAAATAACATATGGTTCTATAAATTAAATTGTCTTCCTTTGTATTATTTATTTTATTGTTAAGATGAAATCAGCACAGGATCTGCCTTGCCTGAATACGTGTTGTTGAAGCAATTACATTTGCAATTAAATATTTAAATTTACATCTAAATCGAAGTAAAACTGAAATGCAAGGAATAATCTTCCTATATAATGCAAAACGGAGGAACGGTTGGGAAAGTGGGCAGAGTCAATGGCATTTAATTTGAGAGCACTGACAAACATGTCACCGGGCTTATAAAAGTCGCAAGTGGAGAAAACTCTTTGGCCAAAGCTAATTATTACTATCACCGGGAATCTCAGTTCCCCAACATGAGCTAGAGCTTGGAGCAACAACAAAAGTACATAACATATGTACCTTTCTCTGCTATGTACACACCCGCTGAGAAGCTTGGTGCAATTTATCTGAAGCTGAAGGGATGGCATACATGGAACCAAGCTTACTTAAAGGAAATGTATAGTAAACTTTTAATTTATATGTCGATTAGCTTGAAGTATGTTGAAGAAAAGCATTTGTAGGAGTAGATGAGTGGAGAAGGCCAGACATTTTAACTGTTGTAATATTCCGGTAGTTCCATCTCGCTAGGCGGGTTCAAGCCAAGGAGTTTCAGTTACTCCACAAGCTGATGTATATCAGAGAATGGACCTCTAGTATCCTGCTCGGCCGTACGTACGTTTGGATGGACATTATCGAATGCGATCGTTACAACAACCCCGGATGTTATTGAATTAAATCCACGCAGCTCACTGCAAATTGCATTTCGTTACTAGAGCTCACACAACTTAGTAAAAACATCAAATGGGTTCAGTAACAAATATTTTAGCAGAGTGTAAGTGAGTTTCGCCTCGATGTATAATGCGAAAAAAGGAATCGATACCCTGCCGTCGCTTATTCACGCTTTCAGCTTTCATTAAACTTGCTTTCAGTTCACCCCGATATTCCACTGCGTTAAATGAAGTATCCCACCTGCACATATTTTTTATCTCTGAAAAGATACCTCTGCCTCATTATATGTACATTGCAGCCATGGCTTACTGCGTATAATAATTAACTTGTGAACCGACCACATCTATGTATACATTTGTTCTGGAACAGTTCTTTACAGATACTTGTTTTCCATTTCCATGTACAATCTGAAACATAAATGGTCGATAAAGGTAAAGAAGACATCTCATCCAAAAGTCATAAATGCTAAAGGGTTGACTAATGTATGGAACCTACACTACCTTTGAGACCTATACTCTTTAACATCCCCTAGGAGGAACGGATGAAGTGAAGAAACCATAGAAAGTTACAGCTCACAGATTGACAGACCAAAGATTAGAGCTATCTAGAGCAGACCATGAACCACCCGTCCAACCAGGCAGCCCTCTTTTGCCAAACCGAGAATACCCCTTCTCACCGCCATAAGCAAATGTTTCTCCGTCCTAGCCACCACGAAACCTATAGACATGCTCGAAACTTAAGAATGAAAGGTAAATGAGGGCAAGAAAATTTGGTAAATGTACAATCATTACAGACATTAGCCCAAGGAATAGGGAAAACCACAATATATCGCAGGTTAAGTGTGGGTAGTCGACGCAAATCGAAACTAACTGAAAACTGCCTTCAAAGTCACAGCTCATTTTGATGTTCTCAGGCTCTGTATCAAGCCTTCCCTTATTTCTAAGAATCCAGACATCCGAAGTACGTTTATTTTATCCCCACAACGATGGTTGCCAAATCCCATTGACACCGCTACCGTCACATAAAGACATTACTGGAAGCGAAAAAGCAGATGTGGCAGGCACTTAAGTAAATGCCGCACTTCACGATGTGAAAAATATGATTATGCATCACTGAGGAAAACAGTGAGAATCTAAGTCCTCATACTTATTTGGGCAACTATTACGAAACCAGCTATGCGAAGCCGTATGATATTTAACACAGGCGAAGGATGCAGAAAAATTAATATTATTTTCTTGTTAGAGCAAGATCGTGATACAACTATAATTTTGTTATTAAGTAGTTTATAGTTACTTTAATCGCGACCTCTGGTTCACATGTTGCAGATCACAATTATTATTGTTGATATTGTTGAAGACACAAAATACTAAAATTTCTACAGTTATAGTTTTGAAAATAATATAGTGTCTTTTAAGAACTTAATGATGTTATTAATAGATAATGGCGAAGAAAGGACTTCTTTGACCTTGTTGGGAATACCATGGTACTGGCACTGTTAGTTGTAAAGGAGGCAATCGGTGATGACGTGCTTCACAGTTAGTGCACACTTGCACGTAGTACACATGGGAGGTTGTTTGTTCTGCAAAAGATAACTGAGTTTGTTGGTGTGACCTATTATTATTCTTGTCATTACGACTTGATTTTTCGTGCGAATATTATAGATGTAGTACTGTCCTGGTGATGTTACTTCATGAAGCTTACTGTTGGGGGTTTTGAGCCAATTTATCTTGCATTTTTTGGTATAATTTAGTTTTGACAAAAGAAATAAAGTCAGTATGTGTTGTAGAACTATAATTGTTTATCACAAAAGCAAGAAAAGGCACTCTCGGCGCATTCTCACGGTACTGTCACGGCGAAGCAAAAAAACGCAACATTCAGGACACCTACGAGCTGACATCACGAAGCTGGAAGCGCAAGCAGCATTGTTAGCATAGCATAAAGGATTTGTTGCAGACCATTTAAACTCTGAAAATCGAAAGCAATTTGGTTCTAGAAGTTTCTCGCCGCGGCTGTTGGGGTCTTGAAGGGAGTGCAAAAGTCAGCCCCAGAGCACTCGACCTCACAGCAGTTGTTACGAGTGGTGGAAGCCGAAGTTCTGGGTTTCCAGGACAGGGCGTACACCGCGGCAGTTTCTCTGGATGTCGAGAAGGCCTTCTCTACCACGTGGCACAAGCTCATTGCCCTGGAGTTAACTACCCACACAATAGACGTATTACACGCTTTCCTAAGACACAGATCCTTCACTTTTTCCTTGGCGGGAAGTGATTCACAAGAAGGTCCATCAGAGGCAGAGTCCCTGAAGATTCTGTATGATCCCTTACGCTTTTCAGCGTATATGTGGCCGACCTTCCCACTGAGTGGTACGCTAATATAGCACAATATACTGACGACGTGCTGCTGTAGATCACACACAAGCACCCGCGCAGAGTCTTCAACTCAATCCGGAGACACTTAAGCTTCATCCAAGATGGGTGAGGGCTTTAGGGATTGTTCATCAATCCGGAGAAAAACCGAGCCATATTTTACACCAAGCGCCGCTTTCCCGCCAACTTCCCCACCTACACATATTCTGGAGCAAGGATAAGGTGGAAGAATTTTCTCACCTACTTGGCAGTAAAGCTGGAAACGGGCCTAACTTTCGGGCGCCATATGCACGAATTGTCGCATCGGGCGCGGGGTTTCAGCTTCATTGTACCCCATTCTGCGGTCTGGCATACCGATCCCCTTGAAGGTAAGTTTTTTTTTTTCCAGTATCTTGTGTTGCGAGATCTGGGACATGGCCGCAGGCTATAAGCTGCTGCCGCTACAGCGTGTACAGAATAATGTCTTCGGGCTACCCATTGTGTAAACCGATGCTTTTCCATGAGATATTTTCAGGAAGCCTCATCTCTCCACTATGTAGAAGATGTAATTAGAGGTCGGGCAACAAAATTCTACGAAAGCTTACCACATCATCCGAGCGCCCTGGTTAGGGCTCTTGGTTACTATCAATCTAGACTACCGCCCAAAGCGGTAGTGGGTTCCTCGCAATGCTTGGGGGCACAACCGGTAACCTTGAAGTTTCTATTTCAACTTCAAAATTATACTGAACCGAGAACTAGTCTGAAATCTTAAAATTCATCTTTTCCTAGTAAAAAATTTCTCCTACCGGTGTTGCACACGGGCGGTTTCACCCGAGTCTGCAAGCGTTGAGGAGCTAAGGCTACCTCCTTTCATTCTACTTAGCTAAATTTAATCCGCCATCTGAAAACCACATATTCCGTTATTACGTGGTTAAGTCCCTTCTGGGACAGGTACACACATACATAACATACCACGGGCTGTCTCTCAGCCTGCCAGCTGCTCTGCTGCTGCTGCCCCGGGCAGTCGAGTTCACAGTTCAGTTTAGTGTAAGTTGTCTGCAAAATGTTGTAAGTCGATCTGCAGGATGTTTCAGCTTCGTAGTGGTACAGGAAGTGTGTGCAGCACAGAGAACCAGTTGACCAATGAATATCGGAGTTGTGCCACAGTTGGCAAGCCGAGCGATATAAAACGAAATCTTTATGTCTGCGTCAGATGGATTAAAAACAGCGCAAGTTGCTGTGTGCGACAGAGATATAAAGGAATATCAAAGAAAATAGTTTACTGTTCACATCTGTGTCTCAGGACGAGTGGCCGTAACTTCTATTACATTTCAAATTAACTAATAGCTACGGAACATGCAGTGAAAGCCGTGCAATGAGGTTTACCGCGGTTGTCATCAAAACATTTGTGCTCATAACTATGTACGCAAGGTGTGAATGTAGCGTCAAATAATGGTTCCGATGTTTTCCGAATCGTACTCCCTCTCCGGAAGCTGTTCATTTATTTTGTCTTAGTTTGCCATATTTTAGTGGTATCAAAGTTCAAACTGTGCATCTATAAAGATAGTTTTTATATATTGAATATTAAACTTTGTATTAGCAGTAGGATATGGTCGCGCCAAGGTTGAGTGGTTAGACCGCTTGGCTCTTACCTAGGCTACCTGGTTCGATCCCAGTAGGATTTGTGCTGTGGAACATGGTGCTGGGGTGGGTTTCCTCCGGGTCCTCCGATTTCCCTCACCATCATTCCACCAACTGCTCCATGACTCATTTCTTCATCATCCCAGGCGTTGGACCGACCCCTCAACCCTGGTATCTCAGGTCAAATGCTTCGGCTCCCTCACTCTGAAGGAACCCGAGCGACTCCTAGCATTAGCATTGGTGAAGGAAAAAATTGGAAAGGAGAAAAAAACAAATTGTCAGTAAGATATTTACAGCATTCAAATGGATTGAGTTAGCGGTAGGTATATTTTCACCCTCTATAAGAACTTTTTTTCACACTGTACTTGTGTACGCTATAGTTGAGCTATATCTACATTTTAACGCTTCTAATTTAGATCGTGTTCCGATGTTTAGTCTCTCGGCCGCAATAAATGGCCTTCAGTAGAAGTCGGAATTTATTTCAAAGCTGAAAAAACTTTTGTGATTATACCAATTTCAGTAGGTGACGCGCTGGTTATGTATCGATATCGAGTTGTCTTGATCTTAATTTTAGATAAGCGGAGGGAGGAAAAATCATCACGAAACCAACCGTCTCTATAGTAATTTGCCGACGTTTACCTTTCGTGGTGATAGTTTACATAAAGTAATTTAAATATTCAAACAGAATTGGAAAATGGTATTTTGGGAAACGTTGGAAGATCGTGTCTGATATTATTATTGATTTTAAAGCTAAGATGTACAGCTTTAAAGTTTTATACCTATATACCTTTAAAAAGGCCTAGAACTTAAAAGTATGTTACCTATAGCTCACCCGTATAGCTTTCTCTATTCCAATACACACTCTTCTTATAAGCGCATATTGGTTTACTTCACATAGTTTAATAAAATGTTACATAAAATGGGAGTAAGAGAATATTTTCGGCTTTCAAATCATTTAACAGCTCTGTCACTATGAGATAGCTTTGAAATTCCATGCCTTTTGCCTATATAGAACATAAAAACAATTCAAATGATTTATCTATTTCGGAGAAGTATAACTGCAGGAAAATGTAAACACATAAAAGGAAATATCTCGGAAATGTATAGAAAGATAGAGCCAGACTGAAAAATTCAATGCCATAGCCGGGATTTGAGCCACGGATTTTCTGGTTGCCGTCCGGCCGCTCTAACCCTTGAGCCACTATGGCCAACGTACCGACATGACATTAAATTCTCCAACCGAATCGTGTTTTCCCCGGTAAGCCACTTACGAGTTCTCATCAACACATGAGGCATGTACTTTAATGCCAACTTACAACGTGTAAGTACTTTAAGGCCCTGGCTTTATAGTTAATCACTATGGCACGTTGGCTACAGTAGCTCAAGCGTTAGAGTGGCTTAACGGCAAAGAGAAAAGATCCGTGGTTCAAATCCCGGCTATGGCATTGAATTTTTCAGTCTGATTCTATCTTTCTATATATAGAAAGAACAATTAATTTCCATCTCGGAAATGGTTAATTTTACTCTACATTTTATACATATGTTGAGACTTGTGTATCTCTTGCAGTTTACCAGTGATGCACTAAATTGAAGATATACGTTTCATTTATCGTAAAAACATCTTAAATGTATAATTCTTTAATGAAAGTCGTTAAAGGTAATTTAAAGAACACAGAAAATTTTAGAAATTGTTTTATTTCAAAGGCTGATCGGGTAGGGGATATTTTGTTGTTCGTTTAACCCTTTGTGTTCCATTTTCGGAATATGCCACGTTGTATTTAATAGACTTTTGCTAATTCAATATGCTGTTCTCTCTCCCCCTGTCTTTCATACATTAACATATATTATTCTAAAATATCTATCGCCATCTTCGATATGTGTTAATATAAATATATTAATAAATAACTAAGTAATATGTGTAAGTAAATATGAATAAAACAACCTGGTTGGTGTGCGTAGGAGGTGTGATGAAAGGTTACAAGATTTTTTTTCTTTTTTATTAAAGATTCTCTATACATTTATCTACATTAACATAAAAGTAATCTCCCTCAGATATGCTCCACTTGTGCCAGCGCTTTTTACAATCTAGAAAGCACTTCTGGAATTGACTATTCGTTATGGTGTACGACTCTGTTTTTATCATCATTGGTGGCAAAAAGACATCCTTTTGCAGTTTTGTTCAACCACGAAAATGAAAAAAAAAAAGTTGTAGGGCACCAAATTTTGTGAATATGTGGCTGACATTTTTGCCAAAAATCACAAACGAGCACTGAGATGTGAGCAGGAAAATTAACGTGATGCACTTTTCAAGAGTGGTTTTGCCACAATTCTAGTCGAAAGTTTTCTGACGATGATTCACCCATTTTTCTGAACCATTTCTTTATTTACTTCAAACTGTCATCAGAAATTGATGTGCGAGGGCACCCAGAGCTATTTTCTTATAATAGTTTCGCCACAAACGCTTTATTCCATTTTTAGAGCAAAATTTAATGTATATAAAACAAAAATTCGCCGAGCACTTTAAAACACGTTTAACCTTTTCGACTGTCAAGAATAAATCAAATATTCAAAACAGCTGGGAAAATAAATATACGAAACTCACGTATCAACAAGATAAAAAGAATTAAAATTGAATGTACGAGGGCTGTTCAATAAAGAATGATCAAAATATTTTTTTGGCAACGTACCTTTATTCATCCTCATAATTTTCATGGTTCTTCTCAAAATATTCTCCCCTGAATGCGATACACATGTCCCAGCGTTTCTGTCAATCTTCAAAGACATGCTGGAAACCATTTTTTGAGACATCCTTCAAAATCGCCACCGTAGCCTTCACCGCTGCTTCTGATGATGGATAATGCCTCCCACGAAGGCGTTTCTTCAAGTTAGGGAATAGAAAAACTCACATGGAGCTAAATCCGGACTATAGGGAGGCTGAGGGATGTACTTCACGTTGATGTTTGCAAGATATTCAGCAACAACATTGGCAATATGTGGCCGCGCATTATTGTGATGCAGCATCCAGCCTGCTTCACGGAAATGTGGTCTTTTGCGCCTGATAGGGACTTGCAAAGTTATCAGGACATTCCTGTAGTATTGTCCAGTTACTGATGCCTGTGCAGTTACAACATGCTGATAAACCATTCCATGAATATCAAAGAATGAGATGACCACAACTTTCCCAGCAGAAGCAACCAGTTTTGCTTTTTGGGGGGTTGGTGATGAAGGAGATTTCCACACTGAGCTTTGCTGTTTGCTCTCAGGATCAAACTTTAACTGCGTGTTACCTACATTGCAGTGGTAGGCGATACTCAACTTGTCTAAATTTGCATGGTTCTCATAGGCGGGAAAGGAGTACCACAATGAAACTACTACGCCGTGCTTGTTTTACATTAAGCTAACAGAATATAATAAGATTGAATTTTAGTGCGAAAAATTATGTCGGTAAAAATTATGATCATTATTTATTGAACAGCTCTCATATAAAGCCAGCGAAAGTCATGTATTTTCGTTACTTTTTGGCCACAATATATAAGACTAATGCGGCAGTTATTTCATTGCAAGAAATATTTATGTTGATTGTCATAGCAACTAAGTCTCAGAAAAAAAAAAAAGTAAAGAAAGTATTTCGTTTGTAGCACTACAATATTACTACCGCCTCGGTAGCGTAGATGGTAGCGTGTCTGCCTCACGTTCAAGAGGTCCCGAGTTTGAATCTCGGTCAGGGTGAATTACCTGGAGAAGATTTTTCCGGGGTTTTCCCTTATGCTGAATGACGAATAATAGGTAACCATAAGTTCATGGATCCCGGTTCCATTTTAGCACTATTTCAGCCATTTCATTCATCGTCCGATGTGACTTAAGGCTTGAGGAAGTAAACTACACACAAAAAATGATGGCAAACTATTTTAACAATCCATATGAAAAATATTTTAATTTATTTTTTCTTCATGGCGCAATAATGTCCATTAGAACAGTATGCAAAATAGTTACATACACGGATAAAACTGCTAAGTTTAGAAATCCGCCATACCAAATATTTTAAATATCTCTTAAATATATTTAATAAGGCTTTCCTGCTTTACGGTTTATCAAGTATATTAAGGTAATCTGGGAAAAGACCAAACGTGATGGCTCAGGTGGTTTCGTCTGTGGCCCGCATTTGGGAGGCCCGGGTTCGATTCCCGTGGCCAACCTACCTGACCCATTGAGTTTTCTCGGGGGTTTTCCCGGGTTGCCAGGCTAATGCTGGTTAGGTTAATTACCTCCCCCGAATTTTCTGCCCTTCCATTTCATCTTGATTATGATTTCACATCATCTCACATGTGATGGTCTCTTTCAGGGTAGAACTGTCTTTGGGAGTCACGGTGGTGCATGGCAGGATGATATGCTCTGAATAATCCACTTGCTCCTCTGGCAGGTCGGTTACTGGTCTCCGAACCGACTGTTGGGATCGTTTTCGGACCACAGTACGGGGGAATTTCCGTTGTTCTGGTCTGCCGGGGGAGGTTTACATCTAAGTAAAATGTAGGGTCCCTGCCTTGTGTACTGTAGTGGCTCCTTTGGTCGGCCACCCTCTTTCTCCTCTGACCTCCTCCTTCCTCTCGGGGATGCCCCACTTGGGACAAAAAGTACAATAAACCAAGGCTGGTGGCAGTGCCGAATCCCCTCTGAAAAAAAAATCTGAGAAAAGGGAACTTCAGAAAATATTCCCAAAAATAATTTCATTTGTCGTAGTTTACGTTTGTTTTGAAATCTTTAACCTTCGTATCATATTCTTGGACGACGCTGAATTTAAATAGAAGTGTGGTATTACAAATGTTGAATTAATTTATTCACATACTTGGACCTTTTATATTTTTGCATTAATAGAGTATCAAAACACGTTTTTTCCGGTGAAGTCGCGATATCGATCAAATACATGTTAGGGCAAGCCAAAAAGTAAGTTATTTACTGCAGTCAGGACATGTGAATGGTTAAAATACTGTTCTTTCCCAGGTTATTTCCTAAGTACTTGATGGAACAAAGGAATACAGTTTACTTTAAGTGGGTTGTAATGTACACGCAAGGTTTTGGCGCCAGCAAACTTCTTAGAATCAATTCTCGAATCCAGATAATGATAGAATACTTTCTATTTTTGATGCGCCTTCTTTTGCTTTCTTAGTAACGCAATGTAAATGTGTAATATGGGAAACATTACGTGATTTTCCATAAAGTAGAGGTGTAGGCCCTCTGTAGAATGTGTGTTCTTATTTAAGGTGTATAATCCAAGCAAATGTAGAAGATTTTATGAAAATTCTAACAAATGTAAACTCTAACCTATCTGAAATACGCTTTATTGCAGTACTTGATACGTAAGTTAATCATTGCTAACACCTATTTGGTTCTGTAAGCTTAATTTACAGTCAGTTGTCATGGCAACAAGGATGGAACTGGTCATTAATACTTACAGAACCAGTGGGAAGTGACGTAACACCAAAAACAACATAATACTTGCGGTACCAAAAGGAAATGTCGTAATGCCCAACGTCATATTAACCTAAATATAGGTTACTAATGAACCTATGAATGAATCGAATGAGATATTAAATGTGCAATAGAGTATGTTCTTAACATTAAAAAGCGATTCAATTCATTTTTATTTCTTCAGTACTTCTTGAGGTGGAACCCAGAATTTAACCTGAATTATACAAATTATTAGGCTTATTTGAGACAACACTAGTAGATGTGTCATGAGATGGACCACCGATTTGTTCATGAACATGAAAAGTATTATTAGCTATGCCCCTTTCCTTCGTTTACGATAATAAAAGTAATGATCTAGCATTTGCTAGATCCACAGCTTCTTAAATAGTACAATGCTTTATAATAACAATTAAAATCGAAAAATTTATTTCATCCACATAAATAACCCGACCGAGACATGCGTTTCTTCAACAAATTCATTAACAAAAGATTTCATAAGAATATCTTCCCTATTTAATTTAGATGTAATTCGTTAGTTTTCTTAATGTACAATAAAATATAGAAAAGCAATTTTAATTTATTACGGCTTTTTACGTTGTTTTCCTAGTATTGCAAAAAATAACTTGCTAACCACTGTCAGTTACTTATCCCTAAAGACCTCGTATAACCACTATAAATTCTCGACCTGACAAATATCAGTTATAGTTCTTAGTACGCAATATGGTATTTACTATCCTTTTCGCTTAGCATAACGTAAAAGCAACATTAATATGTGAACTGCACTTGCATAGTCCACTGAACTCATCTTCAGGAAAAGGTACTCGTGACGACCGAAACGAATCTGCAGTGAGGAAGCGACACACAGTGACTATTGTTATGAGGCAGACTGGCCATTAGCTCCAATTAGGTACGGTCCGATGCATGGCCATTTTGCGATATATGGAACAGCTATTTGGATTGGTAGGTGAATGGCGCCACGCCCCCGGTTGAAACCCCTGTCAGCGATAGGAGGGCGTGCGCCTAATATCTCTTTCACGATGGCGGAGGTGAACCAGAAGCCCAGACAGTTAGGAGGGCTGTTCAATAAAGAATGATCACATTCTATTTTTTGACAATGTAATTTAATCATCCTCATGATTTTAATGGTCCTTCTCAAAATAGTCTCCCGTAAATGCGATGCACTTGTCCCAGCGTTTTTGCCAGTCATCAAAGACATGCTGGAAACAATTTTTGAGAGATCCTTCAAAATCGCCTCAGCAGCCTTCACCATAGATTCTGATGGTAGATAATGCCTCCCACGAAGGCATATCTTCAAGATAGGGAACAGAAAAGAGTCACATGGGGCTAAATACAGACTACAGAGAGGGTAAGGAATGCACTTCACGTTGATTTTTGCAATATATTCAGCAACAACATTGGCAATATGCGGCCGCGCATTATCGTGGTGCAGCATCCAGCCTGCTTCACGGAAATGTGGTCTTTGGCGCCTGATATGGACTTGCAATGTTTTCAGGACATCCCTGTAGTATTGTCCAGTTACTGATGTGTGTGCAGGAACAACATGCCGACAAACCATTCCATGAGTATCAAAGAATGAGATGACCATAACTTTCCCAGCAAAAGCAACCAGTTTTGCATTTTTGGGGAGTTGGTGATGAAGGAGATTTCCACACTGAGCTTTGCTGTTTGCTCTCAGGATCAAAATGATGTAGCCAAGTTTCATCAGCAGTGATTACGTTGGATAGAAACTCCGGATCTTCCTCTAGCATCAACTTTAACTGCGTGTTACCTCAATTGCAGCGGTAGGCGATAATGAACATGTCTGAACTTGCCTGATTCTCACAGGCGGGAACCAGGAGTGCCAACAATAAAACTACTACGGCGTATTTGTTTCACATTAAGCTAACAGAATATAATAAGATTGAATTTTAATGCGAAAATTATGCTCGTAAAAACTATTTTCATTCTTTATTGAACAGCCCTCGTACTTTGAAATATATAATTCAAAATACGTCTCATTGGACTTTAATTATTTCATTATATCCTTGTTTAATAGGCGTAATTACTTTCGACTTGTTATCAATGTCGTTTGCTTACTTCAAATGGCATGAATAGCATAGAGGACAATATATTGAAAATGTTGTTTCATGTAACCCACCCCTTGTCTTTCTACACTGTTTCCCAAACGGAATCAGAGAGTTATGACATGAAACCCGTGAGCGTCGGACACAGCAAGGAGGTGGTGTTGACAATCGTTCCACTAAGGTTAAATTTCTCCTTACCCCTCCCCTTGCACTACGCACCTCGGCTACGCACCTTGTTCATCAATCATTTCTTGTGTTATTGGACTTTGATATAAACCAATAAGAGATTACCCAGCCAGGATTGGTGCAGAACATGAATGGTGAAACGACTATGACAACATTATATAAAGTAACACACCAATAGATACCAGTAGTATCGGAAATTTTCCGCATACCGGACTGTTCATATATATACGCGCAGGGCTATCCTTTAACCTCGGTGACCGTCGAGTAGCTTTACACAGCTTTGACCATATATAACCCCGATTAAAGAATCCTCTCCACTGATGTTAATATAAATATATGAGTAGTATTACCTCCTGTGACTATAGTATGAAGTACGTAAATTTCAGAATTATATTCTTTTAGCTTTCCAGGTTGTTATTTAAATCTTATAAATGTTTCTGATAAAATATGTTTAACATTTTAGAGTTGAAATAATGCTTTTCGTGTCTCAAACTAAATCTATCATTACAATTTCAGTGTTTAACCTTGATTTCTTCAAGTATTAAAGATTTGAATTGTCCCTAACAGACATAACATAGTCATACCGTGTATTAAAAATAGGGTTTAATATAGCTCATGAATATTCTCACAGGACAATAGGCATAAACGGGAAGTACATCAAAACAAACTATGATTGAAAAAATAAACTTACACGATTAAAAATAAAAATTAAAATAATTACAGTTGGTATGAATGTTCCAGAAAATTTATCTTAATGGAACTGCTTTTTGTGATATGAAGATCGTAGTATATCATAGACAGTGAAACATACTATATGCTCAAGATTTCTTGAGCGTTCGGGTCCCAAGTCCTCATTCGGTAGGTTTCACCTATTTCCGTAAACACAGATGACAACTTTGAAACAGGAAATGCGCTACACACTGTGACATCTAGTGGCTAATGTGCTAAGCTTTCACACTTACGCCATTTTATTTTGAGCAATTTTGAGGTTAATTATTAGCTAACCAGTTTACAGCTAATGTAAAAGAAAGGATATGTTGTCGATGTTATGGCTCTCGAAAGGGGACACACTATTTTTCGTCTACCTCCGTATAACTGTGATCTGAGTGCAATTGAGCTGGCGTGAGCAAAAATAAAGAAAGTTTATAAAGTACACAATGTAACAAGAGCCACAAATCTGCGGAAACTTGCTATAGAACCGACAGATTGGGAAGGATACGATGAGAAGGCCCAAGAGCTGGAAATGAAATATTGGAGAAACGATGGTGTAATAGAAAATGTAATTAATGAAATTATTAACATATTAAAGGATACCAGCGATGAAAGTGACGCAGTAGACTTGGTGAAGAATCACAAAACGAGTGAGTGTTTATAGGTGTCATGATATTTGTTTTCTACTTTTATGTGTTTCATAACAGTAAATACATAAGCATACAGCATATCGGATGGAGTTCAATTGTTTGTTGCAACATCTCATACCTTCGGCGCATATCTTCGCTTATCTTACTGCAATTTGGCTGAATTGTGTTTTTCTAGGTTGACCACACTGCAGAAACAAAAGCGTGTTAGCTCTCTCTTCCTCCCCTCTGCCCGCACCACACAGTAAATTCAGCGCTCAAGAAATCTTGCACATATAGTATATGAGTAGGTACACCACTTCCGAGCCCGCCTCGGTAGCGTGGTGGTAGAGTGTCTGCCTCACGTTCAAGAGGTCCCGAGTTCGAATTTCGGTCAGGGTGAGTTACCTGGATAAGGCTTTTTTCCGAGGTTTCCCTTATCCTGAATGACGAATGTCGGGTTACTCTAAGCTCTATGGATCCTGGGCTCATTTGAGCATCAAGGGGCTTTCATTCATCGTCCAATATGACTTAACGTTGGAGGACGTAAAATTAAAAAAAAAAAAAATCTGGCTTTTACCATTAACATCCTTTAATACCTATGTCCTCTATTATTATAGTTTTTCTAATGATTACCTAAAGTGAGTAGAAAATTAATTATTGTTATCTAAAAACTTGATACAGCAGTTTTACAGAAACAGAGGATGTTTTGAGATCCCCTTAATGCAGGCGTCGTTCGTGTGTTTCTTTGTGTGTCCATGTGTTTGTTAAGAACATGACTAACAAATTAAAATCCCCTTTAAATACACCGAGTGGGATGGATCGGCCCCTTTACTATGTTTTGCTTTCGGGAAATTTTCCGGGTCACCAGGTGAATATCACATCCATTATCATTTCATCTCATCTCTTATCTGTTGATTTCTTTCAGGGTAGAAGTGTCGGTAGGTGTCCCGGCGTTGCATGGCAGGATGATATACTCAAGGCAAAACTTCCTCCTCCGGTAGGACGGTCTCCGAACCCGGTCTAGTGGGGCCGTCTTCGTATCACAATAGGGTGGAATGCCGCTTGTTCTGGCCTGCTGGGGAGTTTCCAAGAGTTTCCAGGACGGCACGTTGGCCATGATAGCTCAGTGGGTTACAGCGACTAGACGGAAACCAGGAGATCGGTGGTTCAAACCAGGCCATAGCATTGCATTTTTCATGTTGACTCTATCTAAAAGCTTATACGGCTGGTGTGAAGAAATGATTAATTTCCATCAATTAATTACAATAATAAGAGTTAAATGATGAAGCCTGGGAGTCAAGTACTTACGATAGTAAGTCACCACAAACAGTGTATCTCAAATGCGAGAGCCCCTAGTGGTTTACCGGGGAATTATATGAGTCAAATGGAGAATTTAATGTCATGACGGCACGTTACCCATGGTAGCTCAATGGGTTAGAGTGACTGGACGAAAACCAGGAGATCCGTGGTTTTAATCCCGGCTATGACAGTGAATTTTTCATGTTGACTCTATCAATAACCTAAGCTATATACGGCTAGTGTGAAGAAATGATTAATTTCCATTTAAATGAATTACTAAATTGCCTTATATATGGACATTTCTTTTTGAAAATGTTGATGACTAACGATTTAATTAAAACTCTGCACGTTTAAGATATTTTCATACAAAATATGTATCGAAATTTCTCAGCATAGTCTCTTTTTCCTCTTTTTCTCAGGGATGTCGATAATTGGCAAACTGCAAAGGATAGCCATTATATCACCATAAAAGGAAATATACTTCATTATAGGGTAAGGTGTTACTGAATAATTTCTGTGTGTGGAAATAAACGTTTCTATGACATTCTTGCTGCTGATTTAAATTTTCAAAACGTATACTTATTCTTAAATGGAAAGTAGTTACTGGTTTTTCGGTCTAGCTGGTGGAGAGGATTTCAAAGCCATCAGATAGTGACCTGCTCTTAAAAGATTTGCCTCTGTTTTATACCTATGTATATCTCTACTCCCAGAGTACCTACAAGATAACCATTTGAACAAATTTTTATCTCTATTAACGCGAAGTAAATAAATAATGAGTGTTTTAAGAGTAGTTAGTTAAAATTGTATGAGAAAGTAATGTGGATGTATTTTACCCTGGGTTTAAAAGCACATAAACCTAGTTAATGTAAGAAGGATAACATATGACAGTCTTCTATTAAAGTTTTGCTCGTTAGCAGTTTTGCATGTCTCTGGTGACCGTCACGTTACGTTTGTTACATTGCTTGTTTTCACTGATATTCTTTCAACTTAATTAACGTGCCATTTACACGAACTAAGTTCAATACTAACAGCAGACTTATCTCTAGGTCAAGGTTCTTAGCAAAATTGAGTTAACACAAGTGATAAAGACATTAATATTTATACTCATTTCTTATACCATTACTGCAAAATTTGCCTTCTTACTCCTCCCTGTTCTTTTCTAGACAATTTATTGATGTCCTGATGCATATCATTATTAGTTTTACCTTCTCTACCTCATTATTGCACTTATAGCCAATTTCACTAAATATACAATATATAGTCATTTTAACGCCCTAAGAATACAAAGAGGCAGTTTTAGAAAAAGATACATGTAGAGTAAAACCTCGTTAATCGGGGCTTCTTTAAGCTGGACGTCCACATAACAAGGAGCAGTTTGAGAAACAAAATTATGTTGTTTAGCGTAGTACGAGACGTGTCCGTAAAATAAGGTCTCCAACCTTATTTAATATAGAAAACATATTTATTGTCAATGAATGTTACATTGATGGAAAGGCGGAACTTACAGCTATTTTTCAACGTAATTACCATTTCGATCGATACACTTTTGCATGCGCTGTGGCAGTTTTTGTATACCCTTGTCATAGCACTCTCCCGTCAAGTTATGCAGGTAGCGCTCAACCTCGTTTTTCAAATCATCGTCCATCTGGAAATAGGTTCCACCCAGGTGTGACTTCAACTCAGGAAACAGATGATAATCACTAGATGCTAAGTCTGGCCTTTAGGGGGCATGGGTGAGGATGTTCCCTCCGAACTGAGCCAGGAGATCATCTTTGCGATAATGCAAATGTTCGGTCAAAATCTTGTCAATCGTAGTCTTACTGACTTCAGGAATAAGTTCGCACAGCTCGCGGACTGTCACACGCCGATCTTTAAGCATTTCTTGCTCCACTTTTGCAACTGTTTCGGCTGAAAACGAAGGCTGACCAGAACGCTGTTCGTCATGGACGTCAGTACGTCCGTCTTTGAACTCTCTGACCCACTTTCGCACGTTTTTGACGCCCATACTCTATAGCCCATAGACTTCGCACAACTAACAATAAATTTCAATTGGAGTAGCGCCCTTGGCACTCAAAAGTACGGATCACTGCACGCAACTCGTACTTGGCCGAGGAAGTGATAGGAAGCTCCACCGCAAACGGCTGCCCAGCCAAGACTAATGGTTGCAACGGGTTCATTGTCGTAGGGACTTTAAGGGATGAAACCAAGCTACACGCCAGTGTTGCCGGATCTCGCGTAATAGCGTTCCTCACGGCTCCAGCGCCTTGGAGACCTTATTTTAGGGACACGCCTCGTAAATGAAGACTTGTTCTTTTACAGACTATAAATTGATATTATCAGTAGGTATGATGCATTACTCGAACTCTCTTGCCAGCGGACGAATTCGTTGCACTAACCCCATCTGTTTCGGACCAGGTAGGAACAAAAACTTTGATAAAGTAATGGAAAAGGTAGTGGCCTGGAATATGTAACTTGCCAGAAAACATAATTTAAGGAAAAAAAAAAAATAGGTGTGGAGGAAACTTAGATAGGCAGTTTTAAAAATATCGGTGGCTCTTTCAGTGCTGATGAAGAAACGATTGACAACTGGTTGCAAATCGCCAATGATGGAGATTATAAACCGATTACAGAAGAGGGCATTATTGCATTATTCAGTGTTACTAAAAATGAAAATGAAGCGTATTCAACTGTTGATGAACCAGCTGCGGTTATGACCCACACACAATCAATAGCAAACGCAGAGTAACCGATGATTTATTTCGAGAGCCAAGAGGAAACATTATCAAATGAACTTCTAATGTTAAAGCGGATGTGAGATGGAATTGCTTGTAAGCGATTCATAAACTGAGACAGCAGGTCACTGTCTCATTTACTATTCACTAGTTTATAGCTATATTGAATACAGTACAGATAAATAGGTAGGCTATTAGAGTACATACAAGGTGTGTGGTTTTAGGTAATAGTGTACCGATAGTAATTTATAAACTCCATTAAAATACTTCAGAGGTATTGTAGGTGTTTCTTTTTATTGATTTTCCGTCATTCTCTGGATAACCCCGATTTTCGTTAACTCGGATCACTTTGGCCCCACTTGATCCGGATAAACGAGATTCGATTGTATTTGTCTAATATGTAAGATCTGGATTTGGCAGAAATTTCCGCTAATCCTACCTAATTTTCACATGGAAGTTGTTTATGGAAATAGATTATTCTTATATACCGATTTCTCATTAAAAAACACTTTACGTCGAGTGACATTTTTACTGAGCAATGCCAAGATTTTACCTGTTATTGCTGTGAGCTTTCAGACACTTGTACTTTGTTTTACTCCAGTAAGCCTGAAACTTATGTATTGTTACATAGAAAGTCGATCATTATAAAATACTTTATTAATTGTACGAGGGCTGTTCAATAAAGAATAATCATAATTTTTCGCACTAACATTCAATCTTATTATATTCTGTTAACTTAATGTGAAACAAACACGCCGTAGTAGTTTCATTGTTGGTACTCCTGGTTCCCGGCTGTGAGAACCAGGCAAGTTCAGACTTGTTCAGTATCGCCTACCGCTGCAATGGAGATAACATTCAGTTAAAGTTGATGTTAGAGGAAGATCCGGAGCTTCTTTCAAACGTAATCACTGCTGATGAAACTTGGATATATCATTTTGATCCTGAGAGCAAACAGCAAATTTCAGTGTGGAAATCTCCTTCATCACCAACCCCCAAAAGAGCAAAAGTGGTTGCTTCTGCTGGGAAAGTTATGGTCATCTCATTCTTTGATGTTCATGGAATGGTTCATCAACATGTTGTACCTGCACATACATAAGTAACTGGACAATACTACTGGGATATCCTGAAAACATTGCAAGGCCATATCAGGCACAGAAGACCACATTTACGTGAAGCAGGCTGGATGATGCACCACGATAATGCGCGGCTGCATATTGCCAATGTTGTTGCTGAATATCTTGCAAAATTCAACATGAAGCGCATCCCTTACCGTCCCTAAAGTGCGGATTTAGCCCCATATGAAATTTTTCTATTCCCTAACTTGAAGAAACTTCTTCGTGTGGGGCATTATCCATCATTAGAAGCAGTGGTGAAGACTGCGGAGGCGATTTTGAAGGATCTCTCAAAAATGGTTTCCAGCATGTCTTTGAAGACTGGCAGAAACGTTGGGAAAAGTGGATCGCATTCAGGGGAGACTATTTTGAGAAGGACTATCAAAATTATGAGGATGAGTAAACGTACGTCGTCAAAAAAAGTGTGATCATTCTTTATTGAACAACCCCCGTATTAAAATACCACATGTATAAGATGACTAATAAGGTGTGTTAAGCATTTCTGATAGAATATGTACAATATGTAGTAGAGGATTGGACTGGATTGGTTTGTTTGGAGGGGATTCAGTACCTCGACCAAACTGGTCTTTTGTACCTATCCCCCAAGTGGAGCACCCCTGGGTGGGAGGATGAGGCGAGAGCACATGGAGGGCGGCCGACCCCAAGGAATCACTACAGTACAGAGGGCAAAGTCCCTACACTTTACCAAATAGAAGCTCCTCGGCGATGGGTTTAGGAAAATCGTCATCCCACCTGCCGTGACCCCGAAACAGTCAAGAGGCCAGTTCAGAGACCGGAGATCGCCTCCACTGAACAGAGTACTCCAGGCAGTCTTTCACCATCGGCATCTCTCCTGCGGTGCTTCTTAATCGGACCACTAGGCCGGCTCGCAAACCAAGTCCGTCCTGCTGGAGGGGAAAGCACTTCCACAGTGCGTATCATCCTGCCATACCGCCAAGACTCTCGCTGATACTTTTACACTGAAAGAGACTACCAGGTGAGAGATGATGTGAAATGATAATGGAGGTGAAACTGAAGGACAGAAAATTAGGGGTATGTAATTAACGAACCCAACATTCACCTAGTGGCCCGGGAAACTCCCCGGAAAAACCAATGGTTCAGGTAGATCGGGCACGGGGATCGAACCCGGGCCTCGCGAATGGGGCCACAGATGAAACCGCCTGAGCCGTCCGTGTAGTAGAGGAAGCAAAAGATACAATTTAACCAAGTTAGTTCTGTCAACGATGTTTCATGTAACTCGATTTGCGTCAATCTTCGACTACCTTGCATACACACTTTCCTACTAGGTATGTGTTTGCGTAGCTAACTCGTAGCTAATTCTTTGTCAGTCGTACAAGAGAATGTACAGCCAGCGGGTTGGCTCTACGATAATATAGAGCTGCACACTTTTAAGTTGCAGTGTGATACTCGTCGACCGTCCATTCTGATATTGAGTCTTTAGTAGTGTTCCCTGGTCGATAGCGAATGCTGGAATATTCTTTCTATACTTAACAGGATGACTTAGATGGCAGCGTCTGAGGCCCGCATTCAAGAGGTCGCGCTTTCGATACATCTGGCAGATCTCCCTAAGCTTCGGTGTTTTCAGGCCTTTCTCAGAACAAAAACACGAATGATGGGAAGAATATATATTTTACATCCTTCCTTTCACTTCCATTCATTTCATTCTCTCCATCTGGTCTTTTCTGATAGCAAGAGTCGCGAAGTCGCCGGTGGGTTACTGCACGGTGGTGCTTGCGCTCTGGGAAAACAGTGCTCGGCTATGATCGGCGCAGTGGTCTGTCCTTCCAGGGGCACAGATTGATCAGCTGAAGCTGGTTGGCTAGTGGCGCGGTCCCAATGGTGACCTGGAAATTCGTCGGTCACAAAGCATGATGCCATTTCGTATCTGCACAACAGTGAGACAGTTTTGTTGCACGACAAAGAAGATGTGAAACAGTCACGGCGTTGTTAGCAAATTTGTTTCATACCAAGGCCGCGCTTCTGACCGAATAAAATTTGCCTAAAACTTGAAGAGCGAGAGGTGAATTCATCACAAAGAGGCCGGAGGTGGTGGTCAGTACTCCCCTCTCCAAATCTACATATTTAAATTGTGAAGGCTGCAGGTATTTTTTGGCGTGTCTGTTCTCGGTTTTTGAATTACAAATGAATGAATGAGGACTGTTAACACGTAATGAGGAACTGCGGCCCCCCCCCCCTTCTGTAACGTTTGAGGGATTGATACACAAAAGAGTTATTGCACAACAAAGGGTGGTTCTGGAACCATAACGCTAATTTGAACAGTCTACCTTTGTCCCGAGGAGAGGTTTCTTTTGATCTGA
This sequence comes from Mantis religiosa, assembly GCA_030765055.1. Taxonomy (NCBI): domain Eukaryota; kingdom Metazoa; phylum Arthropoda; class Insecta; order Mantodea; family Mantidae; genus Mantis; species Mantis religiosa. The sequence continues at coordinate 101,546,570 of CM060952.1, forward strand.
TGCACAGGGTGGTTTGAACATCATGTTCCATTATCTGCAGGAAAATAGATAGGAATTCACCAAAAACATTCACATGAATTTCTCTCTTTTCTGTGCAAACCCCTGTTTGAGAAAAGCACAAATACAGCAAAACACCTTAATTACGCTCCTCAAGGTTATGTGGCTTAAGCGCGTAATAACCGCAAATAATAAACAGCAAATACAACATAATCAATTTTTTACATTGCTTGATTCGTAAGTAGATCATTGTGAGCACGTATTTGGTTGTACACGGTAAATTTTCAACACATTGCTCAAACGTGTCATTATGGTTCTAGTTTTCAATACTTACGGTAGTAGTAGGAAGTGACGTAACACCCAACAGCATAATACTTACGGTACCTATAGGAAATGACGTAATACCCAACAGAATAGTAGCAATTTTGCTTTATCATTGCTTTTTACGGCTTTTTTTTTCAAGTATTGAAAAAGGTAAGTAACCCATCACGAAGTGTAAGTGAAGCGGTCAGAAGTTGCTACGTCATTGTTTCAAAATTTGCATGAAAGCTGTTTAAAGCTTTCAAAAGTAATTTTAAATACAAAAATAATAATACAAATGAAATAATTTTATGTGATGGGATCGTTTGGAGGTACAAAGTGTTTCTCATGGTTTGACATATGTAGTATGTCAAATTTTAATAGTAGGAATTAACAACTTTTAATTTAAGATGGATGAAAAGTACATCTCTACTATGAATTAAACCAGTATGCACTTCATGGATTGACATACAACATTCTCATCAAAACATCTCTATTACATCATCTTCTATATCACTTCCGTATGTCATTGTGTCATAAAATGTGGTACCTTCTAGCAGAATGACATGTTCCAGTAGTGAACGAACATTGTAATATTTTGTCTTCTTATTCTTCGGAAGCCTATCTGGTGTATTTTTCGCATTATCACATGCCCTGTGTAAGGATTGCATCTCACTACTCTCCTCAAAAGAGACCGGGGACGATAAAGTAAGACATTGTGTGACGAACTTCTGGTACACATCCTCTTTGGAAATACACATCCCGGATTAAAGTGAATTCAGGAATACTTCTTACAAGGACATGGTCGTCTTCAACAACTGGAGTGCCATTATGTTCGCCGTTATCGGTCAGTGGACGTTTGTCATGCACATCAATGGGCTTCTTCTGTAGTGAATCTTTGATCAGTTTCACCCATGTGGATGGGACTAAGACTTTATCCATTGATCTTATCTTCTTCTCAATATTGCCAAAAGTTCTGTCAATAAGCATGAAAGAGTGCCCTGGTATTGGGAAGTACCGATAAACTTTCTGAAAGTGCACTTGAAGAATTTCTAAAAATGTCTTATGTATAAATGTCTAATCTAAAATATATGAACAGCTAATATCAGAGAACTTAGTAGCACAGTGTAGTTGCACCACCAAAAGGCTAATGCAGCTACTACTTGACTTAACAACATCTAACTTAGGCTGATTTATCAACTTTTATTTCTGAAATTGATGCCCATTCTACATGCCAGGGTCATAATATGTTCGGCCTGATCCGCAAATCTTTTAGCAGAGTGCTTATCGTGTGTTTAACAGAATTTATCAAAAACATTGACTTAACAACTTCTGAATCTGAGTGCTTCAAGTTAGTTATTAGGTCTTGAATATTTGGGAATAACAGCCCCTGCATATTTCCAATGTACATTCCTGACCTATACAGGGGCCGTAGTGGTGGGGAATGTACGCCGTCCCTCCACTTTTTTTCGGAGGGGGACGCATCCCCTTACTAATAATATTATTTATACGTTTTAATTAAATACCTTTCTTAATTTAATATTCTAAATACTACAAAAATACAAAATATATACAGTCAAAACACATTCAGATAATGATTATGACTATTAACGGACCTCCAGTACATATGTGGAACCCAGGGGATTACATAAAAGAATGGATAATATGTCGTACATATACTGAGAACAACCAAAGCAGGAAGGCAAATGTACAAGTGCAGAATTATGATCGGTTTTCCAGCATCTGGGAAATTTTTAAGGCGTGCGTCCTCCCACCTTTTTTGTTAGGAATACGGCTCAGCCTATACATATCACTTATAGTTCACAGTACGCAATATACTACTACTCCTTAAGACTTGGGTTCAGTACACTTGAAAATTAACAAAAAGATATATTTTCTCATAGAAAAGTTATGAAATAATTGTTGATGTTCACGTATTCAGCATTAATTTTGCTTCCAGAGAAACTGCTAGAGAGCGGTAATAAACGGGATAGCGTTATAATCGGAAGCATAATAACGGGGGTTTTCTGTATTAAAACTTGATTAATCTTGGAAATGATATTTAAAAAAATAAAGAAAGAAACAAAGTGACATACGCATAATTTGTGTGCTTCAAATAGGTTGTATATCTCTTACTGTTTACCTGTTATGAAAAAGTAATTCGTAGCTGAACATCAGGGACTTTTCTGAGAAAATTTGAACATGTATTTTATTTGTCATGATATCTTAACCTATTTTATTTAAAAAAAATGTATGGGATGTTTTTTATAAAATAAAAGAAGCTTTGAAATTATTTCCATGCTAAAGGCAATTCGGGATGGGAGATATTCTTTAAAAGCTTAATGTGCCTAGAGGAAATTAAGCAGTTTCTGAGAAAGTGGATCCTTTAAAGTAGAAAATATATTAAGTAATTAAGAATTGAGAAAAATAACCAGCGTATTTTTGCGGGGAAAAATACGTCTGGAGCATACAGAACCTGCCATACTAGTGCCTATTTACAAAGCAAAATTTTCCCTTAAAATGGCCTTAAAATTATTCATGAATTTATGATATTTTGTGTTAGATTGTGTAGAAACCAGTAAAAATGACATATATTTAAAATATAAGTGCTACATAATTCTTCGGGGTGCAAGAAAATTAAGGAAAACATAAGGCTTTCAGCAATAATCAAGTCCTTTTTGTTAGGGGTGATATGTGATGTCTTTGAAATTCCATTTTATTTGTATCACCAGAATAAAAGGTAATAACTTTTTGGTTCTTCCAGGTCGATAGGCGAATGTTGGGGGGGGGGGGGGTCCTCTGATCAGATCTCTTTCACATCGTTCAGGCATGCTTCTAGTTTTTGTGCAAAATAGCGGTGCCGGACTGCCGGCATAAGTGCTTCCGTAAGGGAAAGAGTGTTTCCGAATACAATAGAGGGCTGCATGGTGGACTGGTCGTTCATCGACAGTTTGATGCCATGCATCTTATACATTCAAAGCGTATATGTAAATAAAATTTATGATTAACTAAATGTGGACAAATAAATACGATTTTATGAGATTAGTTTTTATTAGAGTAAGTGAAGGATATCTTGTGTATATAGATCTCTCAGAGTTCTCAGAATTTGCTATAAAGCTGTCTCGTGTGTTTGAAATTAGTTTAAGTCACTCTTTCATTCAGAAAATTTAACCACCCTCACTTTATACCTTTGTCAAACTGCAAATGAAATTATGGAACAGTTGCGGTGTGAGCCTAAAAAAGTGTGTTATCTCAAGAAAGAAGGGGCGATAATAAGTACATACCTGTTTCCATGGTAATCACTTTGCAAACTGCTCCGTACTTTCGCCGCTGCCTGTATACGACGTTATGCTTTTGTTATTTTTGTTTTAAATGCATCTGGAAACGCACACCGCGCGATAAAGGAATAGCGAAGCACTTCTCGACTAATTAGCATTCAGTTGTTTTTAGCATTTCCCTTTTCGACTTGCAAAGAGCATGTATTAAATATTACGTAGGCAGTCCTCCGGGGATGAAAAATAGTCTTGTAAATATTTCATGGGTGTTTTAAAGTTGGAGCAAGCGTTTCGGAACATAAATAGCGGCATCGTCACGGCGTGTGGCCCAGATAAGACCTCCCTGGGACGCTGCAGGGGGGATTAGAGTTCAAAACAATGATCATCAATCATCATAGTGAAAAATATATGGCTCTTGCATTACAACGGGGCTAAGCTCGTCGGCAGGAAAGTGTGCAACCAAAAACCAGCAGTTAAGAATACAGCAAAGAAGGAAGAGATGGAGATAAGGAGAACAACATGGTGATAAAAATCATTTTAGTAGCATAATGGAATTTTACTTAACACGGTGCTATCTTCTAAAGTAGTTAATATATAGCTCAGTTATGCACATATTCAAAAAAGTATTAATTATTCCTTAAATATTCCTATCAAAATGAATTTCGTTATTTTTGGCATCCTTATTAATTATGTAATATAAGTAAAGAAAGTATTGCATTCCATTCAGAAATTCGATGCTGTAAATATGCGTTTTAATGCTTCATAGCCCGCCCCGGTAGCGAGATGGTAGCATGTCTACCTCACGTTCCAAACGTCCCGAGTTCGAATCTCGGTCAGGATGAGTTACCTGGATAAGGTTTTTCCGCTGTTTTCCCTTGTCCTTCAAGACGAATATCGGTTAACTTTAATCTCTATGGACCCTGGACTTATTTGAGCATCATTTCACCCAATTATTTCACCGTCCGATATGACTTAAAAAAAAATCATCCTTCATAATATAACACTAAAAGTTTACCACCCTTATACCAATCTAATCCTTACATGGTCAAAGTTTCACTGTTTGATTTTTTCTAGTCTCCTAACAGTTTTAAGATATTTTTATGACAAAAGAAGGAATTTCTATATTTTCTGGGATAAGGCTAAGAAGTTATTGGGAAGAAGGAATTTTGTATAACTGATAAAGGTTAAGATATTCTCGCCCCAAAATATGAACTTGTTTAAAACACATAATTTGTTTCAAATAATTTTTTATTGAGTAATTTCTAACATAGGTACTCCTTTTTATTAATTTAAAACTTTGAATTTTTAAAAATAATTATGTTTTAAAGTACCGTCTCACACCTTTGTGGTAGATGTCTGTCCCACATTCCAAAGATACCAAGTTCAAATTTTGCTTACGTTCAGTTGCCTGGTTAAGGTTTTGACGGTGTTTTCCTTTATCACAAAAACACAGAAGCCTGGTAACTCTAAACTGTGGAATCTCTGGGTATATTTGAACTTAATTTAAACAATTTCATTCACTCATTAACTTTCACCGATACCGAATTGACATTTAAACGAAATTCTGATGTTATATTCTCATGACCTTTTTTAATCCATTTCGTTTATTAATGCGAAAGAAAACTATTCTTAAGGTAGTTTAATGTTATGTGGAATTAATTTTAATTCAAATAAACGTTTGCATAAATAACTACGTAACACTTTTCGTTATATATGGAAAAATTATAAACAATGAGAATGTCCGAACAGATTTATCCCATTAATAATTCATACCCTGGAAATGATTCACAACACAAGGTTACGTGGATATTGCTTTACATTTATATAGGGTGCACACACAAGGTGTTAAGTTCTCGAAAGCGAGGCTTCTGGACAAAGCGGAAAGAATTTCTCTAGAGTAACAATACCGCACAAATATCTGATACTGCAGATACTGAACTTAAACTTAAAGGTAGTTATTCCACCTTTTTTGAATTAAACTATTCATACACATTCACGAAGGTTTTTGTTTTCTAAAACTGCTGTTTTTGGAGGTACAGAGTTTATATTTCCGGAGAAATTAGGGCATCGAAGCTTTCAACGGGAGGCAATACCTTATACCTTCTACGGATATAGTGAAGAAAGCGCTGCCGCTATTCAGTTTTTTTCTAGGATATCATAGAAAGGGAATGGAATTCAGGGATAGACGTAAGCAATTAGCTTTTCAACATATAACGATCGATTCTAAGTTTTCTGTCTCTCTTATTTGTATAGTATAGAATCTAATGAAGTGATATTTGCTATAGTTTTTCTGGATCAAGAATATGTAAATAACCCGCTTCTTTAGCGTAAGAAGTAGCGTGTCTGCCTCATGTACATGAGGTCCCGAGTCAACCCTTTATCAGCAACCGAAAGAAGGTGGTATTGGTCTTTGGAATATAGAGCTAAGATGTAGAACGCTTCTCTTTAGTCGGAATTACATACTACAGCACAAAGACTGTACTTTCTCCAGCAAGTGGATACAATATTGGGTTACTGCCGTCGGACTAGACGCCCCACTAGATGTTAGACGGATTCCAACAATCGTAGACCATATGCGAAGCTATGTGCATGACCGAAGTTATCTTCTGACCGCAACTGACTACACCTCGAAGAAAATCTATGAGCTATTGATGCTTCCCTGTAAGACTCCTGCTATGCGCATATCCAGGAATTGGAGAGCGGACACTCACTATTCAGCTATGTTCTCTAACTTCTCATCGAAACATCTGTCGGCAAGACTCCTATCCCTATGGTTTATGGTGGTACATGATATCCTGACCACCCGCAGTCGTTTACATAGGATACGGCTCTAAGATTCAAGTAAGTGTATGCAATGTGATGGGGAGGATACCATACAGCACAGACTTTATGAATGCGCAGTTGTGGCGCCGATTAAGGGACGCCTTTTGAAGTATTTACAGCAACTCCGTTTTACCCGATATGACTGGTGTACCCCACACATTCTTCTCGAACAGAACTTTGTGATCACTCCGTCTGCCAGGCATCGGTTTTGTGTGTGGTTACTAGCTCATACAGAGTATTAGGTACTGCAATATTCGGAGTATGTAAATCCTTTTGAATATGTGAGTTATCTGAAAACAGAGCATGCTAAGCTCTTTGGAGTTAGAAAATCTGCCAAGTTTTATAAGGCATATCAATTCTTTTTTTAACGAAGGTAATTGTTTCTGTAGTTATTTAGGTTTAGTAATTTCGTTTCATTGTCAAACAAGTTTGTTCTCTCATTTTTTCTTGTCCAAAATGTAAACATCTGTATGTGAAATAAATGTATTTTAAAAAAAAAGTCAAGGTGATTTGTCTGGATAACATTTTTATGGGCTTTTCCCTTATCGCACAAGATGAATTTCGGGTAACTTTAAGCTTCATGGACCCTGGATTCATTTGAGTTTCTTTTTTTTTTTTTTTTTTTTAATTTACGTCCTCCAACGTTAAGTCATATTGCACGATAAATGGAATGGATGAAATGATGCTCAAATAAGCAGGGGGTCCATAGAGCTTAGAGTTACCCGGCATTCGTCTTTCAGGATAAGGGAAACCCCGGAAAAAACCTTATCCAAGTGACTCACCCTGACCGAGATTTGAACTCGGGAGCTCTTGAACGTGAGGCAGACATGCTACCACCACGCTACCGAGGTGGGCCTCATTTGAGCTTCATTTCATTCATGGTGCGATATGACCTAACGGGTTAAAAGGACGTTAATTTAGAAGGAAATATGTATACCTATACAAATGAAGCTGAGATGTGACAATAAACCCTAATAAGGGTGAATGGCTGACATAAAGTTCAGAAGGGAGGTCCTTTTGCCTTACGGTGAGCCTGCCGAGGGGACGTGAGAGGGTATTAATGGTGGCCGGGGTGATGACAGCCGACAGTAGAGGACAAGGATTTACAGATTTGAGTTCCCTGAACGATACGGAGGACCAGAATTTACACTATGTAAATTCCCTGCCATGCAACACCAAAGATAAAAGAATTAACATGACAAATGAGGTGAAATAGAGGGAGAGGAAGTTCGGGGGATGTAATTATACCTCTCCTAGCAACCTGTGAAACTCACGAAAAAACGCATGTGTCAGCTAAGTCGGAATGCGGACCATTCCCGCCCGCTGGGTTAGTCATGTGAATGTAAAATGAGAGCTGTTGCCATGCTGTTGGGGATATTTTTCCCTCTCATTCAAAGTTGCATTAATTATGTACGTTACGTTGGCCACGCTTTCTACTTTTATTTTGTATCTGCCACTGACACACAGGCGATTACTATTTCAAAGAACTGCAATGTGACCACACGGAAGCGATACGCCAATCATTGCCAAATACGGTGTTAATTATTCTATTTTCTAAACATCGTGTGTACGTTTTTTATTACGTTAATGGCTTTATGATTTCAATGGGACAAGGTACAGATATTTCTTTTGTAGTTGGCTAAATGCGATGTGCGCCTTTGTTGTGATTGTGTTTTGTCAATTCCCAGTAGCGGGCTCAACAAAGAACGACACAGGTGAGTTAGAGTGCCGAACAAAATAATTACATGGTTTAATGTAGATTACAGTGTCATTGTTACGCAAATAGAATTACACGACCTACAAAATGTTTTGAGGACAGCATGCAAAATTAATGTGAAATTAAAATCAGCGTTAGGGAAGCTAACCCGTATTTGGAGCAAAAATATTATTTGTGAAAATATAAAGCCTGTATACCCAATATACAATTATCGGTTTTTGGCCTTCCTTGTATGAAACTGTTGTTTGAGATACGTTCATGTCAAACGAAATGTACGAGGGCTGTTCAATAAAGAATGATCATAACTTTTTACGGTCACTAAAATTCAATCTTATTATATTCTGTTAACTTAATGTGAAACAAACATACCGTAGTTGTTTCATTGTTGGTACTCCTGGTTCCCGCCTATGAGAAACAGGAAAGTTCAGACATGTTCAGTATCGCCTACCACTGCAATAGAAGTAACTTGTAGTTAAAGTTGATGTTAGAGGAAGATCTGAAGTTTCGTTCAAACGTAATCACGACTGATGAAACTTGGCTACATCATTTTGATCCTGAGAGCAAACAGCAAAGCTCAGTGTGAAAATCTGCTTCATCACCAACCCCCAGGAAAGCAAAACTGGTTGCTTCTGCTGGGAAAGTTATGGTCATCTCATTCTTTGTTATTCATGGAAAGGTTTATCAGCATGTTGTACCTGCACACACATCAGTAACTGGACAATACTACAGGGATGTACTGAAAACATTGCAAGTGCATATCAGGCGCAAAAGACCACATTTCCACGAAGCAGGTTGGATGCTGCACCCCGATAATGCGCGGCCGCATATTGCCAATGTTGTTGCTGAATATCTTGCAAAAACAAACGTAAGTGCATCCCTCACCCTCCCTATAGTCCGGATTTAGCCCCATGTGACTTTTTTCTATTTCCTAACTTGAAGAAATGCCTTCGTGGTAGGCATTATCCATCATCAGAAGCAGTGGTGAAAGCTGCGAAAGCGATTTTGAACGATCTCTCTCTCCCTCTATCTCTCTCTCTCAAAAAAAAAAAAAAAAAAAAAAAGGTTTCCAGCATGTTTTTGAAGACTAGCAGAAATACAGGGACAAGTGCATCGCATTCAGGGGTGACTATTTTAAGAAGGACCATCAAAATTATGAGGATGAGTAAAGGTACGTTTTAAAAAGGAAAATTGTGATCATTCTTTATTGAACAGCCCTCGTATGTCATGAATTTACTGGAAACGTTATCACAAGTTAAACAAATCTTACTACTAGACATAAAAAAGATTTAGATGTCGTTAAAACGCAAAATTTATGTTAAATACTTTTTTGTGATGTGAAGGTTTTTCCGAAATATTTTTTCTATTCGTTTGAATTTTACAAAAAACATGCTTTTTTCAATGAGAAGTCGTTATTTTGTTTCATTTCTTCACAATGCAAAGATAAACAAATTTCGAAGTTACCACATAGCGAACAGCTTTTAAAAATTTGACTACGCTTACATTATTTACCATGTACCTAGAACAAAGTTAACAATAAGATAATTTCTACAAATATTAACCTCGAAGTAAAGGAATATGGGTTTGTAGGTATAGTTCCTACCAGAGTAAACAAAGTAATGTGAATACAATATATCGGACATTTTAATATCGCGACAAGGACGACAAAATACAAGGTTTACCTCAAACTTTTTGTCACCAAAATTGTTAGCAGAATGTTAACTTACAATCAGCCTCTCTATTACACAAATATACAATTTCAAGGCGTTTCAGAACAACAGGATATTCGCTCGTAAACTTACTCGCCGCCTGTTCCACCGTCGGACATACTTCATCACGGGGCCGCAATTACTGACTTGTGAATCGCTTCACTGCGCCACTTCCTCAACACGGGGCTGTACTCATCGACCCGAACCTCAAAACTTACATAAGTAACTCTACGACTAGAGACACTGCCTTTGACAGGCTTCGAATCGGAGTCCTGCTGGACGCGGCAGATCGCTTCATTAGTCGAATATCCTCGAATTATATTATAGAACGGTATCTGAGGTATCACTACGACTTCCCGTGGGGGAGTGTATCCGTCCCCTTCAGCTGCTGTGGTGCGAGCGCTGCCGACCTTTAGCACTCATGTACCACTTACGTTACTAGAGGAACCTCGGGCCGAACATTCGAGCTCCTCCCTGAATGGTAGTTGTTCGGATTGGGTTGGACTCGAGGGGGCAGCGATTCCCGATGCCCGTGAGAGATCGGGTACGTCTCCGGACGGGGTTGAGGGAAGCCATATATTCCCTCGTGCTAGCCTGCATAGCTAGTACAAGTTGCGCTAGATCACCAGGCGGCCCCACCGAGGTCAAATCGGTAGCCTTCCCATTTGGGGTTGGCGCGCGTAAGTGGCGTATCCACTTCCATCCCGTCTTCAGTCCATAGGACCAGATGGAGGAGCATGTTAGTCTCTAGCTCTTGTCCTATGGAACGCCCCATGGAGGAACTGGGCGCCCTTTCGGGACTCCCTGGTCATCAGAGGGGAGGTCAGTCTTCACTTTGTATGGATTGCCCTGGTAGACACCGTCAAGCTTATATGTCACTACGACTCCATTATGGCTTCATAACGTCTTCGTGACGTCAGCTGGTGCACGCAAGGAAGGGCACACCTTCACTCGCCCCTCAGTCAATAGATAACCGAAATGGGCGATGGCGGCAACGTGAAAATGTGTATTCTTTGTTGAATTATAGTGACAAAACGAAATAAGGTGGATGCAATGAACTTAAATAGAGACTGAAAACTCAACTTTCAATTTTCAACTTCCATATTTGTTAAAATTCAATATTTAATTAAATTTATTTGGAAGAAATATGAATAATATTATATGAAGTAGACAGTAAAAGAAGACCATCCTCTCCTTTTAAAGAAGTAAAGTGCATTTTAAAACATAACGCCCCTATTATTTCATTGTTTTGTGGGCATCGAATTCAAATTTGAGAAGGGAAAGTCACCTGTGTAATTTACGATGAGTGTCAATGAATAAATAAACCGTTCCAAAATTAATATTCCCACACCGCAAACAATTAACATTTACTCGGCTCTACGTCCCATATTAACTTTTTGACACCAAATGACACGTAATGAATATTTCATGAAATGCTTTTCAGTTTTAATTGAATATCTGCTTATAAATCGTAAATTAAAACAATCCACTACAAATAAATATCCAATTCAATCCAAACACAGTTGTTTTTTATCGTGAGAAGTACTCAATTTCAGTTGAATGAATCAAAACGCGTAATTATTGAGAGCGGATTTCAGTTACATAATTTTCTCTGGGATCATGTTTAGAATAGAACTTTGTTCTGTTAAACTGTATACATAATCGCTGAGACATACAAAAGAATGTATGTAGTCTTAAACAAATTGAACAACAGTGCCAGATTTTTAATTTGACATCACGTAACGGAATTTTATGACGTAAGTGATCTGTTTTCTGTAGGCATTGTTCTATGAGGCAACTTTGGTATTTAATACGAAATTATGCTTCATTTGGAAAATATGTGTTGTATGTGTTTCTCAAATTATACACCTCCTATTTTTTATTCAGGACTGGGACTAGATAGGAACTTCGGCTTTTTTAAAATGCACCCGGACTCTTTGTGAATGCGTGATAAAGATGGCAGCACTATACTGTGCATAGAACGCTAGTGGAAGCCGCGAGAATTAGGACTGCTTTTGATACTTAAAATGGCAACGTTTTCATTGCAATAACAGCGTTTATCATTCGGTTTTTTCCATTTTCGTGGTGTGACACCTATTGAAATTCATCGCCAGTTGAGTGAGGTATGTGATGATGGTACCATGGATGTGTCTAATGTGCGTTCCTGGGTGAGACAGTTTAATGAAGTCAGAACACTTTTCGCATTTTCACACCTTCACGCAGGTTTGTGTGCACAGAACCCAAGGATATGCCAATTTTGGAGGCGATGTCTGCAACGCTCAATCGGCGATCCTCCATAACAACGTTATCCACTCGCTGGATCATGTCGCCAGACCGGCTAGTTCAAGGCCTGATTGTCTTTGTTGTCACACGATGTTCTGCCTTCATTGAACTCTCGTACCCAGGAACGCACATTAGACACATCCATGGTACCATCACCACATGTCTCACTCAACTGGCGATGAATTTCAGTAGGTGTCACACCAGGAAAATGGAGAAAACGAATGATTACACGCTGTTCTGGCAATGAAAACGTCGCCATTTTAAGTATCAAAGACAGTTCCAACTCTCGTCGTTGTGACTAAAGTTCTATGAAATGTACAGCGCTGCAATCTCTGTCAGGCCCGCCTCGGTAGCGTAGATGGTAGTATGTCTGCTTCACGTTCAAGAGTTCCCGAGTTCGAAATGACTAAATGTTGGAGGACGTTAATTACAACAAAAAAATATATCTGTCAGCATTCACAAAGAGTCCACGTGCATTTAAAAAAAAACAGAATTTCTTATCTGGTCCCAGTCCTAAATAGAAAAAACTAGGTGTTATAACTTGAACGCAACTCTATAATCAACCATTTACAGAAATAATCACACTGCTGTGCTGATGATCTTTTTGTACGTGCAAGAAAAATATGGAAATATTTAAGGCTCTAAACAATAATAAAATATTTAAAGAACTGTTTTGCCATTTAAAATTCCTCTCCCTTTGCATAGCCTAGTCATAAAAAAGTAAAAACAGAACAAAGTTTTTCCATTTGAGAAAAGTAGATCTATTGGAATATTTTTAAAATAGTACATTAAAATGGGTTTAACCTAAATTTATTATGAATAAACTACAACAGATAGCAACACACTTCACTTAATCACTTATCTGTTTTGTAAACTCCTCCGGGACCGGTTTCGTGACGTCTTTGTCACATCCTCAAGCCAGCAGACTGAACGGCAGTTTTGTTAGTTCTGCAAGTTGACAGATACTTCGCTATCTTACTGCTATCAACTGGGGCCAACAGAAACTTATTGACGACATCTATTGGCAGGATTTCAAAATTCATCACGCGATCTTTATTTTTCAAAATTAATATTTTCTTCTAACCTATTACAACTATTGGTCCATTCTTCTTCTTTAACTATCCTCTTGTATCACTGCGAGGTGTCAGGGTATTTTTGTTCCTCTTAACACTTATGTTGAGGAACGGGTTGTGGAACGGAATCTCTGGTTCAGTGAAAGAGGGAATCCAGGATGGGTAATCAGCCCGATGTCTGGTATGAGAGCGAGGGAAGTGGATGGCAGAATCAGGGCGAGATGAAATAATAGGAAAGAAGATCATGGAGAAATTGGTGGAATGCAGCTCGGTGAAACTGAAGGACCCTGGAAAACCCCGCCTCAGGCTTGTGGTGCCTAGGGTCAAACCCGGACCGCCTTGTTAAGAGCCAAGCGGTCTAACCGCTCGGCCAAGGCCCGGCCGTCATCGGTCCATTCAATTGTTTTAATAGTTTAACTTCTGGATGTTTTTTTCCCTTGTTCCATTTTGGCCTTTAACTGAAATGGTCATATCGGCGGCTGTTCTCCTTTGGAACATACCGAAGGTGTTACCTCGTTATCTTTGGTTTTTAATCATTAGATCACGCACACATTTACACTCTCATTCATACTTCCAGACCCTGGGGAAGATGGGGAACAATCTTGGTCGGAGAAAAATCCCCACCCCCACCGCCGGGAATCAAACCTGGTACCCCTAGCACGGCAGGCAGGTGCTCTACCGACTGAGCTAGGGGGCCTGTCAACTTCTGGATTTATTTCAGGTTTAAATGACCATAAATGATCAGCCACTGTTGACTTCTCTATCTGTTTATCTTTCTGGTTTGTAAATTACGTTTGGTCCTACCAATCAATATAAAAATGATCACACTCTAAACAAGTTAACTTGATAAATGCGAGACTGTTTGTTATCTGAAATGTTGTCTTTTAAGTAAAATCTAGGTGCCGTATTCTAATTATCTCTTTGGTGTAGACTATCTTCTGTTTAACTTGGTCGGGGCCAAAGGCGGTCTAACTCTTTTGGTATTCATGTATGATAAAAAGCTTTGGACCAACTAAAGCCATGGAACAGCACGCAGCAAATGTTACATGGCGTAGAAAGGTTGTTCTGCGCATGCGTGAGTACCATAGAGTGCTTAATGAACCACAGTGTACCTACAAGTTTATAAATCTCATAGCAGTTTCTTAATCATTCTTAGGGTTGCTGCTGCTGTTTGAGGTTAGGTAACAAAGTTTAGTGTTCTGAGTGTGCTGTGAATGGATAATGCGGCATGCTGATGTCTGACTAATACCGTGCAGGTCAGCAGTGTTGTCTTGATAACCTCCTCTTACAAATACCGAACTTCTGTTAGGATTTGAGGGTCAATTGAGGCACTCAGGCCTCGGTTACCATCCCTGACGTATAGGTTAGGACGAATCATTCCTATTAGCTTTCTGGCGTTGGCTTTACTAAACCTGTATCTGATTTTTAAGTTTAGGTCGTCTTAGTTCACAATAATTTTTATTCTTTGTAGATAAGCTTTCCTTCGTCGTCTTATTTAAGGAATTCTACGTACCACAGCTACATTCATTACTTCACTGTCGTCCATGTTGCAAAGATAGTCCGCCTTTAATCTACCCCTCGGAGGTGGACCGAAATTTGAGCCGGACCAATGTGTTTGGTTCCCGAACTATCTTTAATCCCGGTTTCGTTAGTCCACCGGAAGTAGCAAGTTGGTCCGGACCAAGTCTGACTATGAATAAGGCCCTAGCAGACTATTTATGCTGTACTGATTTTGAGGTACCTTCATTAATTTTTTTCGAGGATCATAAGTAAATTATTTTAAAATTATGATCATCCTTAACTTTTTTAGTTTGGAAATATTTTATAAAATTTTTGATATCTAAATTGTTTTATATTTTCTTCTATATTTAAATTTTTACTAATTTGCCTTACAATTTTTGTGCGAAAGGACTCCGTCCATATATTATCGTTTACCAGTTATGCAAAAGTTATCCAGATTAAACAGTACCTGTCTAAATTGGAACCATCTTATAAGTACGGAGTGTTGTTAAAAATTCTTAGAGCCGTTTTCGAAAAAAAGAATCGAAATCTGTTCCATGTAAGAATACCATGGGCTTTAGGATTTTCTTCAAAATCTTAGTGTATCATTGGTAGATACGTATATTTAATCGCCTTTTTTGCTGAATGATTCTGATCAAAGACAAACATACGGATACCTCGAGACTGTCTCTAGAAGTAACTTTTTATATTCAGTAATTTTGAAGTTGTGCAGTACTGTGTAGCTTTAGTATCAAAATTTTCGACGGAATGCAGCTTATCGTCTCAATTTAGATCTCGTTTAAGCAGAAGTAAAATACATATTTTTGTGTGGAGTTAACCACTTCCGATATATTCCTTCTTATTTTCATTTTTCTGAGCAGTTAAAGAGAATGCAGTTTTAAAGCCATCATATAGCCATCATATATTTAAAATGTTCAATTTCATTATACACTTCTGTATTTCCTTATTTTCTTTGTATCTACAAATGCACATTAGTGAAAACATTTCTAAAAGTTTGTGTCTCAATTAGCATATGCAAAGATAAGTTTTTAAGGAATATTTTGTTGAAAGTGGGAGAAATGTGAATATGACGTATAAGACTTTTTCCTGTATTTTTATTTGATCTGGTGAATTAAATATTGAAGCAATTTTCTCCTTTTGTAACGTAAGCGGCGATAATTTGAAGGAAGGCTATTTCCGTATTGTGATTCCGAGTTTATTATTTCTGTGCTGTATCACTTTTATTGCTCGCTTTATGACTCCATGGCTCAGGAAGATGTATGTGCACAACTATCCTGTAATAAAAATCTCTTCTCGGCAAACACACGCAGTTATGTGATTGTCATCTGGACGTTTTATATCAATGCAAACGGCACAGCTGTTAAAAAGGTTAAATTACTATGAAAAAACAAACAACATTAACTTACTTTATGCTCATTCAAACAGTTTTTGATGGACTTGTTAAATCCTTTTAGGCTTTGAAAATCACACACGTTGTTGCTTTATATTAATGTTTCAGGTGTAGCTAGTAACTTTTATTATTGGCGTATGGGTTATGTTTGTGAGCACAGATTGCTGTTTATCTTCTTGATCCGCTCATTGGAGGGCTTATCGCAAAGAGCATTTGGGAGAATGAGAGTGTGTTTTAGACTAGTACAGTAATTAGTCCGCCCACATCTATAGCGTGGACGTGGTGTGTCTATCTCAAGCTTAACAGGTATCGAGTTGATCAGGATTCTGAATAAGACTTTCTTCCCTGCTGTTTTACATTAATCTGAAGGATGCTCTACAGACTCTGCATTCATTTGAGCATCGTTTCAATCATTGCATTCATCCAATTTAACCTAACGTTGGAGCACTAAGTTAAAAAAAGCATTAATACATAAAAGTAGTGATAATAATAATAATAATAATAATAATAATAATAATAATAATAATAATAATAATAATAATAATAATAATAATAATAATAATAATAATAATAATAATAATAATAATAATAATAATAATAATAATAATAATAATAATAATAATAATAATAATAATAATAATAATAATAATAATAATAATAATAATAATAATAATAATAATAATAATAATAATAATAATAATAATAATAATAATAATAATAATAATAATAATAATAATAATAATAATAATAATAATAATAATAATAATAATAATAATAATAATAATAATAATAATAATAATAATAATAATAATAATAATAATAATAATAATAATAATAATAATAATAATAATAATAATAATAATAATAATAATAATAATAATAATAATAATAATAATAATAATAATAATAATAATAATAATAATAATAATAATAATAATAATAATAATAATAATAATAATAATAATAATAATAATAATAATAATAATAATAATAATAATAATAATAATTATTATTATTATTATTATCATTGATGATGATGATGATGATGATGATGATGATGATGATGATGATGATGATGATGATGATGATGATGATGATGATGATGATGATGATGATGATGATGATGATGATGATGATGATGATGATGATGATGATGATGATAAGATGATGTCCAAGACTGAGACGACTTTAGAATGAAGGTGCATAAGTAGCAAGTTGACCAAGAGGACAAACCAAAGGAAAAGATTGGAACAAGGTGGACAGACCAGAAAAAGGTAAAAGAATGAGAGAACTTTGGATTCATCGAAGAGCTAAAAATTGTGTCTATATACGAGGGCTGTTCAATAAAGAATGATCACATTTTTTTGACAATTTACCTTTACACATCCTCATAATTTTGATGATCCTTCTCAAAATAGTCTCCCCTGAATGCAATGCACTTGTCCCAGCGTTTCTGCCAGTCTTCAAAGATATGCTGCAAACCATTTTTTGAGGGAAATCGCCTCCGCAGCCTTCACTACCGCTTCTGATTATGGATAATGCCTTCCACGAAGGCGTTTCTTCAAGTTAGGGAATAAACAAAAGTCTCATGGGGTTAAATCTGGACTATAGGGAGGGTTAGGAATGCACTCTACGTTGAATTTTGCAAGATAATCAGCAACATTGACAATATGTGGCCGCGCATTATCGTGGTGCAGCATCCAGTCTGCTTCACGGAAATGTGGTCTTTTGCACCTGATATGGACATTCAATGTTTTCAGTACATCCCTGTAGTATTGTCCAGTTATTGTCCAGTTACCAGGTAGAATATGCTGATAAAACATTTCATGAATATCTAAGAATGAGATGAACATAACTTTCCCAGCAGAAGCAACCACTTTTGCTTTTTGGGGGTTTGGTATTGAAGGAGATTTCCATACTGAGCTTTGCTGTTTACTCTCAGGATCAAAATGATGTAGCAAAGTTTCATCAGTAGTGATTATGTTTGAAAGAAACTCCGGATCTTCCTCTAACATCACATTTAACTGCATGCACACCTGCATGCGTATGTCCTTTTGTTCAGGAATCAACAGTCTTTGAACCCATCGCGCACAAACACGTCTCATGTGTAATGTTTCTGTCACCAGCGTGTGGGTGGCACACAATAAATGTTCAGTATTTCAGAAAGTGATCTTAAGGTAGTTCGTTGATCCTCTCTCACAATGTCAGCAGCAGTGTTGACGTTTTCTTCCGTAAGAGCAAAAACTGGAGCACCGGGTCCACCTTCGTTTGAAATTGATTGTCTGCCCTCATTAAACATTTTAAACCACCTTAGAGCTCTGCTTAGGGAAGAACAGACTATCCATAGGCCTCCTGAAACATTGTATAGACCTCAACTGAAGATTTGTTGAGACGAAAGCAGAAAATCAAAGCCGCATATTGTTCCTCGCATGTTATCTCCATTGCAGTGGTAGGCGATACTGAACATGCATGAACTTGCCTAGTTGTCACAGGCGGGAACCAGGAGTAGCAATAAAGAAACTAGTACGGTGTGGTTGTTTCACATTAAGCAAACAGAATGTAGTAAGTTTGAATTTTAGTGCAAAAAATTATGACCGTAAAAAATTATGATCATTCTTTATTGAACAGCCCTCATACTTTGCGTAGTTATACATGGGCTCATTCGAGAGAAGAAAGCGAAGTGGTTTCTGAGCTAAGAGGGTGCTAAGAGAGGATGTCGAAAATTATTTATCACAGTAGGCTTTTCTACAAGACTGCAAGACTTGACGGGAAGGACGTGAATTCTAGCAATACCCGCCGTTTCATCGACAAAGGTCCGCCTATTCCTATCAATGCTGTTACATACATTGCCAACCTTAAAAACTGACAATTACCAAGTATGATTCAGAGAACTTCCTGTTCTCTATTGTTTTTGGAATTTCAGGCAACGGCCTATCTGACCTCCAGCAAGATGACTTTCAAGCTAATGTTATTGTGGTTGAGTGGTTCTATACCTAGTTGATGACTGTAATTGAACCACCAATAATTCTGGTATCACATTAGCTCATGAACATCCTGTATAGCTTAGGGCCAAGAGCTCATAAATTGTTCTGACGTCATTTGTGAGGGAAACACGCAACGTTTATAGAGCAATTGAAATACACTGATTATTGTGTAAACTAATTTTAAAAGATACACTCAATGCCTAATATTGAATATAGCTTTCCATGAAAGAGACATGTTTTATTAATGGACCTGTGCGGAGAGTTCTTTACATAACAGACGTAGTGCATTCGGATTCGCTTAATTTAACAAAGGCTCTAAAATGAAATTGCGTTTATTTAGCAGTTCAACCAAAATAAATATTTGCTTCGCTTGAAATGTAAATAAGCTATGTTCCGATATTGGTGTTTAAAACTGAAAGATTAGCTAATATAAATTTCATACGCTAGTGCATATTTATATCACGAATAATAAAATATGTTATTTATCGAACTGTAAATATTGGCATAATCTGTTAAATGCTGCAAAATCAATGTTTATTTCATCTAAACATTAGTCATCTATTCTAAATACCAACAAAATGTTTAAAGTTCACTTTAAAATATAAAATATAAAAGTTCGACTTTTATAAAATATTGTATAAAATAAAGTCACTTCAAGTACTTCATCTGATTTTAGGTATCACAGATTCAAAAAGAAATGATAACCAAAAAAAAAATGAAAAATTGGGGTTATGATTCAATTCCTCCAAGGGAATACCTTTTAAATAAACACTTACCCTAATAACTGATTCTTTACATTAGAACATTTTAATTTTTAATTCAAAAGTATTCTAATGCACCCAGACATTCGATAGCAGCAGCATTCAATACTGTCACGGCGACGCAGGGTGCCTGCCTTGGAGAAATTAGGTGTTAGTCAAACCATTCCACAACCTTTGTTTTCTACTTGCAAGAGAAGCAAAAATACGGAACATTCATGGACAGCTACCAGATGGAATCTCGAAGAAGGAAGCGAAAACATTGTTACTGTGCGGATTTGTACTCCAGAACCTTCTTGTGTGACCGGCAGGGTAAAAGGGCGGTGCGAACCCTAACAGACCAGTCAGTGCAGTTCACAGTCCAGAGCAAGGAAATCGGTCCGTAAGTAGCGCAGTACGTTCCAGCTCAGTAGTGGTGAGTCTACAGGCAGTATGGACAGTGAATTTGAAGTTAATGTTTCTAAATGGGTGAACATAATGGTCTGAAAGAGAAACGTTGAGAGTATGTCAGAGAAATTACTAGCAGCGCAAATGTGTGCGTGAAACGGACAGATAAAGTAACCTTAAAGAGACGTGTTTACGCTGTGTATTTGTGTAAAACGAAGTAATTTAGTTCTGGGCTAACAATTTAGTGACAAATAAATTGAGTTAATGCAAGGTGTGCGTTCTCATTTTGCTCACTATGTATATCACCAGAATGTAGTCTTGAGGTACTTTGAAATAAAGGAACGGAAATATATTTAGTAAGTACCAGGCCGTCAGTGTGGTGAGTGTGTGTTTGTGTGAACAGCAGAAATCAAAGACGGAATTTGCAATAAAATGCTAATATTGTTCTTAGATTTTGTATCCTCGAAAGACGCGACGCGAGGATTTTGAACATCTCCCACTATAAACGTTTCTTACATTTACAAATTAAGGAAGTATTTCTTTTATTCCAACCAAAATACCAAAATTTTCATCAGATATGCAAGGTTCAACCTTTTAGAAAAAGATCCTGTCTATATGTGGGAGAATGAGGTAGGGCAGTGGTCACCAAGTGGATCGATTTTGCTAGGGTAAATGACGTAGCACTGTGCACTGCTACGTGTGCCGTGCGACTTCAGTTTGAGACATGAGGTGGAATTGGAAAGCAGTGTTGTCTCGTCTATTGCGGTTTGTTTTCGTAAACATAATGTCGGTTGGAGAATGTAATGTGATACGTAGGACATCTACTCCCACATTCATGGGAAGAGTATTTCTTTTTTATAGTAAGTGATAGGTTCAGAGCATTCAAAATGAAACTATCCTTATGGGAAAGGCAGTTAACCTCAAAGAACTTGGTACATTTCCCAGAGCCCTTAACAGTTCAGCAGTTTGTACAGGTCATGGAGTTGTAAGAATATGTTAAAATGCTAAGAGAATTGAACCAAGTATTTCAGAAAAGGTTTCAATATGTGGTGCAATTAGAGCCAATTTTCCAAATATTTCCTGAGCCTTACTCTACAGATGTTGATAATGTTCCATCTGAATTGCAATTTGAATTTATGATTTGCAATGCAATCGTCAAAGGAAAAACAAATTCCAAACTAGAATTAGTTTGAGTGATTTCTATTCACATTTTCCAAGAAATACATTTCCTGTACTACATAAAAATGCCGCTCGTTTTCTGAGTATGTTCGGATCCACACACACACACACACACACACACACACACAC
This sequence comes from Mantis religiosa, assembly GCA_030765055.1. Classification (NCBI taxonomy): domain Eukaryota; kingdom Metazoa; phylum Arthropoda; class Insecta; order Mantodea; family Mantidae; genus Mantis; species Mantis religiosa. The sequence continues at coordinate 101,568,092 of CM060952.1, forward strand.
ACACACACACACACACACACACACACACACACACACACACACACACACACACACACACACACACACACACACACACACATACACACGTGTATATATGTGAACAATTCTTTTCTCTAATGAAATTAAACAAAACCGCTGCAGAATTGAATTGTCGGATCAGAACATAAAATGTCAACTTAGACTAGCTGCTGCACAAACATTTATACTTAATTTTGAAAAACTGGTGTATCAAAAGAGATAACAAAAGTCCAGAAAACTAGGTTCCACTTCTGAATAATATGTTGTGCTTATTTCTTTTCTTCGAGCTGTTATTTAATACTGCTGTATTGTAAGTAGATTGATGATTATTTTCATTTTGTTTAAATTATCAATTTATTGTTAATTTTTTATTAAAATAAATGAACATAGTTGAATGGTAATGAAAAAAACCAGTTAAAACAATTTATATAACAATTATATCCCTCATATTGCAATTCGATTATTATTGTTTCACAGTCAAATTGTGCATTTAAATTGCAAGATAGGCATTCCGCCACTGCTCTGAAGGCTACTGAGTGCACGGTAGACTATTCCGGCGTTCAACGGGTAAACTTGCACGACCTACTGTGCACACTGTGCATTCAGATGGTGGCCACTGAGGTAGGGAGAGTAGGGAGGGATGAAGGGAAGGAGGAAACATGAATGAATAATTAAAAGATTGATGGTTGGTTAATACCAAACTTGATACTTATGCTCAGCATTTTCCAATGATGTGAATGTCGTCCACATGGCGTGCTGCTGGAAGATGTATATCTACTCAAAAATACATAAAGTAACTTCTAATAATATTACAGTAACACGTAAAACACACATTTTGAATATTCTTGGAATAGTCTTTTAAGTCCACTTTATTCTTGATAACTTTTACAATACTTTTTGCATAGTGAGTAAATCGGAAGAAGTGCACAAGGTCTCACTGCAAAAAGTGCATATCTCTTTATCTCAAAACTTATTTCGACCTTTTGTAGGATCAGCCATTATGGGGAAAACGATTCTTAATTCTTCGGTTCTGTCGACTAATTAAAAATATACTACTCTGAATAAACAACAATAGATTAATGAAATACAGGGTGAACATAAATTCTCTATCAATTTCTGAGAAAACATAGTATTAGATTCCAAAAAGTACACTTACTGTAAACCGTATGACGTGGTAACACATAATACATGGGAGTTTTCCTTTAGTCTCATTCGATATGAGCTCCTTGGACTTTCACACAGGTTTCCCAGCGTAGCACCACTGCAGAGCACCACTGCAGGGAATTAGTAACATACTGTTGTAATAATTTTCCTTTGAAGAATGGGCAGAGTAAGTTATGTGAACGTAACATTATATACATTTTAAACAAACGCAGTTTAGTACAAGATTTCAGCAGGTCGGAGTACCGTCCAACACACAGAAACCATTTAGTGCTACGTTAATTCGTTAATTGCCTGTACTTTATCGAGAACATACATAAGCCACTTATAATTAATATTAAAGCTTTTATTTTTGGTAAAATCTACTATAGTAAAGCTATATTGATTGGTAGGGAATATCGGTGATTAGCAGGAATTCGCTTTGCATAATAATTATTTGCTCATCATCTAGTGCAGTAGTAGTGGTAGCTGTTGTATTTATTATATTGCAATTACATAAACAGCCGCATGTTTAAACAATATTTACACAATACCTTACCTGTTAATACATATGAAAATCCCTTCCGGTAATAGTTTTGTCTTATTTCCTTTCCGTCTACCCGTGTGTCAGATCATCCGGCCAGCTTCGTCAACTGTCTCCTCCACTAGGTTTTGGCGGGTATGGCATAGTTGTGCTCCGTGGTCAGTTGGGAAGCCTAGCTAGGACATAACTGCACCTCGATTATTTCAGGTAGCAGAAAAGGCAGAGCATAATAACACCTCGATTATTTCAGGTAGCAGAACGAGCTGGGCGTAATTGCAACTCGGTTATTTCAGGTAGCAGATCGGGCAGGGCATAATAACACCTCGATTATTTCAGGTAGCAGAACGAGCTGGGCGTAACTGCAACTCGGTTATTTCAGGTAGCAGATCGGGCAGGGCATAATAGCACCTCGATTATTTCAGGTAGCAGAACGAGCAGGGATATTTGCGCCTCGATTATTTCAGGTAGCAGAACGGGTAGGGATAACTACACCTCGATTATTTCATGTAGCAGAAAGGGCAGGGCGTAATTGCACCTCGATTGTTTCAGGTAGCGCAACGAGCAGGGATATTTGCACCTCGATTATTTCAGGTAGCGGAACGGGTAGGGATAGCTGCACCTCGATATTTCATGTAGCAGAGCGGGCAGGGCGTAACTGCACCTCGATTGTTTCAGGTAGCGGAACGAGCTGGGCGTAATTGCACCTCGATTGTTTCAGGTAGCGCAACGAGCAGGGGATACTTGCACCTCGATTATTTCAGGTAGCGGAACGGGTAGGGATAACTGCACCTCGATATTTCATGTAGCAGAACGGGCAGGGCATAACTGCACGTCGATTACTTCAGGTAGCAGAAAGAGCTGGGCGTAATTGCACCTCGATTACTTCAGGTAGCGGAACGGGTAGGGATAACTGCACCTCTATATTTCATGTAGCAGAACGGGTAGGGCATAACTGCACCTCGATTACTTCAGGTAGCGGAACGAGCAGGGCATAACTGCACCTCGATTACTTCAGGTAGCGGAACGAGTTGGGCATAATTGCACCTCGATTACTTCAGGTAGCAGAACGAGTTGGGCATAATTGCACCTCGATTACTTCAGGTAGCGGAACGAGTTGGGCATAATTGCACCTCGACTACTTCAGGTAGCGGAACGGGTAGGGATAACTTCACCTCGATATTTCATGTAGCAGAACGGGCAGGGCATAACTGCTCCTCGATTACTTAAGGTAGCGGAACGAGTTGGTAATAATTGCACCTCGATTACTTCAGGTAGCAGAACGGGTAGGGATAACTGCACCTCAATTATTTCAGGTAGCAGAACGGGTAGGGATAACTGCACCTCGATTATTTCAGGTAGCAGAACGAGCAGGGATAATTGCGCGTTGATTATTTTATGTAGCAGAACGGGCAGGGATAATTGCGGCTCAATTATTTCAGGTAGCAGAACGAGCAGGGCATAATTGCACCTCGATTATTTCAGGTAGCAGAGCGGGTAGGCATGATTGCACCTCGATTATTTCAGGTACCAGAACGGACAGGGCATAATTGCGCCTCGATTATTTCAGTTAGCCCTTTAAATGGTGAATGGAACTATCTTTATCCTCTATCAGGTATCAGGTTAAATTTGTGAGCTTTATAATTGCTACCGCATCATGTTGTGAATTTGGCTTTCATTTTTTAAGAGCATGTCGATGACATTGCGTCTAATAGTTTTTTTCATGTTTAAATCTTAGGTTTTACTCTGCATTTGTGAAATGTTTGAAACTTGGTTGAATAGGTCAATCACTATCTACTACAAACTATATATTTATATCTATCTGGCATGGCAAATATTGTTATTATTGTATTTTGTAACTATAATGTTATGAAAAAGGTCATTTTTATTATAACATAAAATTATTATCCCAAATAGGTAAAACGATAAACGGTACCTAATGAAATTTTGGGCCTGATTACGAAGGATTTGAACCCAACCTGTAGTGGCAGAGTGGTGAAGTAACCTTTATAATACCATTTAGCCGACACTACCTTGCGGGAGAAGGTTCCTATACGAGTAAGTTTCCGCTGACCTCAAAATCCACCTCGAATCTTTACACGCTTTTTAGCTTCACAGAGTGTTTTGAGCTCATTTTAGTTGTTTTAATACAAATAAAAAGGCTGCATGTGCCATTATAATTATTGTATGAGCTAAACACTGTCGTATTTTGTGACAGAAGCCAAATCTACCTAATTCTTAGCATTTTTTGACATGGCTGTACAACGTAGGCACATGTTGGCTGAAGATTTAAAACCAATTGGCCCCACTTTGCAGATCTGCCAATGCTATGGTAGAACTACCACTATCATTAATTGACAATATCTAGAGCTGGGATTGCTATGTCAATACATATTTTACACATTTTTACATATCTTTAAGTATATTACATATTCTTGTGATATTACATAAAATTATACATTTCTTTATTTTATTGCATTCACGTGTGTAGATTTCTCTATAAATTCTAAAGTGGAGCTATGTGGATATTGCACCTTGCCACAATAGATTAAGATGACTGACAGGTATTGAAGAACAAGGAATGACCATCGTCACGTTAGAAATAAACACGTACCTACGTAATTAACTGGCCTCGTCAAAAAAACTTGCATGCTCATCCGTATCGCACGAAACTTTTGCAGTCGACTGTATACACAAACGCGACACAGGAAAGCAGAGCTCTCTATTATCGTTATATAAACTACCTATTTGCTTACCTGTTGATTAAGGATAGGCTATCTCACTGGATTTCTGCTGAAGGTCATTCCTCAGGAACTAACAACCTATACCATGAAATTTTTGTAAATTTTGTACACAATAATTATCATTTCTTGTACTTAGTTTAATTGAGAATCAAAGTGGGCTAGTGAACAGTGTACTTCAGTTCTCTCAGTTCTGGCACCAGTGTCATTTCACTGCCTTCAAAATTAAAATCATGGACTGCAACGGTCCACACACAACTCCTTGCTATATGCGCACAGACTGGCAAGGTTGGTAAAATGCCGTGAATCAGTAGGGATGGCATAGGTGGAACCTAGAGTACACGAGTAAAGTGAGTACAAAGCTAATAAGGTTTTATTATATTTTGCGAAAAAGTTCACCCTAGCTTGTTTCTACGCTAGTAAGAGATTGGACAATTAGTTGTAATGTTATATTTGGGCAGTTCGGTAAAATTTTCACATAGCCTGATAATCCTGAAAAATAAAGCAGCTCACACTGGCAGAGAGAGAGAGAGAGAGAGAGAGAGAGAGAGAGAGAGAGAGAGAGAGAGAGAGAGAGAGAGAGAGAGAGAGAGAGAGAGAGAGAGAGAGAGAGAGAGAGAGAGAGAGAGAGAGAGAGAGAGAGAGAGAGAGAGAGAGAGAGAGAGAGAGAGAGAGAGAGAGAGAGAGAGAGAGAGAGGTAGATAGGAGTTGGATTTGTTAGTAACAAATAATGTTCCAAATAATATACCAATTACACCACAATCTGATATTTGGTTTATCTTCATTGAAGATAAATACGATTTCTCTTTGTAAAGAATTCATCCCTTGTCGTAGCACTACCATATTACAGGTTTTGGCCTTCAGCGGTTTCCAATAAATATAGCAAGAGACAGTGAAGCCAACTTTGGTGGTGGGAACAAATTGACGTGGAAAAATTGTCAACACCGCGGTGCGAACTCAGGTGGGTGACTGATTGGCGGTTGGGGAGTACTCTTGGTGGATAGGCAGGGCGGCCAACCGCAGCTGGAAAAAATATCTGACATGAATCACCACCACGGTGCTTAGCAGTGGTCACTGGGGGTCTCAGGGGGGCCAGAACCACGCCACCTGCTACCTGCTTCTTTTCTGACGTCACGGATGCTCCGAAAAGAAACGGCTTAGACGTAATATATGTAGGCCGTTTGAGGTAGGATAATCATACAAACGTAATATTTACAGCATCATTTCATTAAATTACGACTTTTTACTTCCACTTCCTTTTATTTTAATAAGTAGATGAAGTATTGTATTCTATCCTAAGGCTTTCATAAAAATTTAACCCAATATGCATTTTTGCTCTTATGATTAAATTAAGAAAATATCTCCACCACCTATTTTTGAAACTCAATATCGATGATGAAGAAGGGTAAATGCGAATAGCTTTTATGCAAATAGCTTTTGAAGTCCTCTTTAGTTTGATTAATTATTGTTTTCTATAACACTGTAATTCGTAAAGCATAAGAGACGAAATATAGATCCGGTTAAAATTCACACTTTATATCAGCTGTTTTTGGTTCAGCTTACGTAGTTACACATATTGGGATGGCTCAGGCGGTTTCATCTGTAGCTTCCATTTGGAAGGCCCGAGTTCGATTTCCGTGGCCGACCTACCTGAGCCATGGGTTTTGGGGGGTTTTCCCGGGTCGTCAGGAGAATGCCGGGAGGCTCATTACATCCTTCTGCCATTCCATTTCATTTCCATTATTATTTGTTATCACCTCTCATCTGGTGGTCTCTTTCAAGGTAGAAGTACCGGCGGGTACCTCAGCGCTGCATGGCAGGATGATATGCTCCTGGTAAACACTTCCTCCTTCTGTAGGACGTTTTCTGATACTTGGGCCGATCTGATAGCTCGTTTCCGGACCACGGCAGAGTGGGGTGCCGGTTGTGCTGGCCTGCCAGGGGAGTTTCCAATGAGTAAGTGCAGGAAACCTGCCATCTGCACGAATGTGACTCCTTGGATCGGCCACCCTCTGTGTCGTCCCACCTCATTTTTTCCTCCCGCGGATGCCCCACTTGGAGCTTAGGTTCAATAAACTACAGGTTTCGGTGCGAATATCCTCCGTAGTAGGTTAATTAATGGAAATTAATTATTCTTTCACACTGTCTGACTCTACGTTTCCTCCGTAGTAATTCTAATCCTAATCCTACAGATATACACAGACATTTTACGAGGCGGGTCGGTAAAATAAGGTCTCCAAGGCGCTGGGGCAGTGAGGAACGCTATTACGCAAGATCCGGCAACACTGGCATGTAGCTTGGTTTTACCCCTTCAAATCCCCACTTCAATGAACCCGTTTGAACCATTAGTCTTGGCTGGGCAACCGTTTGCGATGGATCTTCCTATCACTTCCACCGCCAAGTGCGAGTTGCGTGTAGTGATCCATCTTTTGAGTGCCAAGGGCACCCATCGTCAGTTACACGAAGTCTATGGGCCACAGTGTATGGACGTCAAAAACGTGCGAAAGTGGGTCAGAGAGTTCAAAGACGGACGTACAGACGTCCATGACGAATAGCGTTCTGGTCGGCCTTCGGTTTCAGCCGAAACAATTGCAAAAGTGGAGCAAGGAATGCTTAAAGATCGGCGTGTGACAGTTCGCGAGCTGTACGAACTTATCCCTGAAGTCAGTAAGACTACGACTGTCAAGATTTTGACCGAGCATTTGCTTTATCGCAAGGTGTGTGCGAGGTGGGTCCCAAAATGCTCACCGAAGACCATAAACGGATGGGACATCCTCACCCATCCCCCTACAGTCCAGACTTAGCACCTAGTGATTAATATCTTTTTCCTGAGTTGAGGTCACACCTGGGTGGAACACATTTCCAGACCGACGATGATTTGAAAAACGAGGTTGAGCGCTACCTGATCAACTTGGCGGGATAGTGGTATGACAAGGGTATACAAAAACTACCACAGCTCATGCAAAAGTGCATCGATCGCAATGGTGATTACGTTGAAAAATAGCTGTAAGTTCCGCCTTTCCATCAATGTAACATTCATTGACAATCAACATGTTTTCTATATTAAATAAAATTGGAGACCTTATTTTACGGACACGCCTCTTACACGCACATAAAGACACACAGGAGACGGGATGCGAACCTGCGAACTTCTGCGCCGTCAAGCATCAGGACTGCCATGGAGACTGTCAAACATTTGCGTACCGGCCTGCGATAGCCGTGGTAGACAAAAGCTTTGAACTTCGTGAACTTTAAAAGTTCATTATTATTAATATCATTACTATTATTATTACTATTATTAGTATTATTAATTATAGTAACATTAATTACAATAACTGTAATAAAGTTATACGATGCTATAATGCGTAGAAAATTCCTGTGATATCAGATATTCTACAAGCTTTTCTTGGGATTCTTTGATACAAGCTGTACATTGTAAGTTTTAAGGCCAGTATTGATACATTTTAAGCACAAATATCTGGCGTGCTACACTACATTACACAATAAACTATGATTTTAAAAGTATTATTTTACTGCATACCTCCTTCTAATCGAGATAAACACTTGTACATAAGTCAGAGGATCTACTCCTATCAGTCATGGACACATAGGACCAGAACCCGGGCCTCTCGGGCTTTTTACCATAGGACAGTACCTATTTTATAAACTGCCCCTCCCCGCTGCACACGGCAGACAGGGCGGAAGTGGATACGCCACTTACGTGCCGGTCCAAAAGGGACCGGCTACCAAATAACCTTGGTAGAGCCGCCGGTGATCTAGCCCATCAGCTACTAGCTCCGCAGGCTAGTACCCGGGACTTATGAAGCAACGCTCTACCCCCTCCGGGCGGCCGTAGCCTGGTCGGAGGTATACAATTTCCCGTGGGTATCGGGAACACACTGCCGCCTCGAGACCAACCCAATCTGAAAAACTCCCAGAGGGAGGGGCTCGAATGTTCGGCCCGAGGTTCCTCTAGTAACGTCAGAGGTACCACGAGTGCTAAGGGTCCGCAGCGCCCGCACCACGGCAGCTGAAGGGGACGGATCCCCTCCCCTACGGGAAAGCACTTGTACAAATAGTTTTATGATATATTTCTTTGTAGATACAGTGGTATTCGAATACATTATGCTTAAGAAAGCTGCATATTTGAAGAGTTGGCCGCTGTCTGATTGCTTTAAAGTTCCGTTTCTTTGCATAAGCAGGAGAAAGAAATCCTCGCAAACTTTCATTTAAGAAGAGTGCGAGAATTGTAGGGTACTTCAAAACAATAAGAAATAATCTCCTAAATGGCCAATTTTCATAAAAAAATATATTTTACTTAAATTGTGTAATTCTTGAAAGTCTATGTCTATTGAGGTTATTTGTAGCAAATTTAAGATATCTAAATATTTTATTTGTCATACAAATAGATTAAACATAATATATAATCAGAACAGTTACAATCATTTTTATTTCACAAACTTCACAGAGAAAGTAAAACGTACATAGTTTCTAAGTTAGTAGGACTGTGGTGTTAATGACGTAGCAATAAAACTACAATAACAAACACAAGAGATGACAGAGTCAAACGCAGTTTAAACCACCACGGCCCAGATAGAATTCGAGGCATGCACACATAAATACGTACATTCAAGCTGTGACATTTCCAAGAATTGAGTGCACAATACTTTCGGGAATTCCTGTTTTAAATTTAAAATCTGGAGCGCGCGTGAAATGTTCGATAAGGTTGGGAATCTACGAGTTGATACAGAATTTATTTTCTGCTGCACCCCCTCCCACTTTTATTTCACGCGGATTGGGTGCTCCCTAGAGATTGGTTGTGATGAAATATGAGTGTGACAGACAGGCTTATTTCATGCTCGCCCGAGCGCAAGCTTTGGACCCTGCCTGCCTCAACATACACTTTAATGTAGAATCGATTCCAACAAAAATGGCAAGCTTAAAGACAAAAGAACTCATCTCTCGTAAAATAAAAGGGAATTAAAAGTTATAAAACTGATATACACCAAAAAATGAAAATTATTTTTGTAGTTAACTGGGTCTTTAAAATATACCTAGATCAATACAGGAAATGATGCTATTTCATAAAGTATGGTTAAACAAGGAGTGATTCTTAAAAATGTTTGAGGTAAAATAAAACAACTCCAAATCAGTTCTTTATTGAGTAAGCTGTAACTTTCCGTTACTGAAGATCTATGGTTCAGTGTGAGTCCGATAAGACTCCTTACTAGAATTCCTGCTCTATCTGCTAAACTATTAATAGATGGCGTTAGTTGCGTACTTACCTTGCTATAATCCGTACTTTTATTTAACTGAGATTTTGACTTTGGGATCCTAGAACCGCGGCTGTTTTGAAATGTACTGTCCACCCAGCAGAAGAAGGCAAGCTAGAGGAATGTATAACGTAATCACGCTGTTTATGCTCACCTTCCGAGTATGAAAAGAATGCTAGGTTCGTTTGAAAACGCAAGTGTTTTCAAATACCTCACCCATACATGTGCCTATCACGGCGATAGTAAGTCGCCACAAACGGTGTATCTCGGATGCGAGAGCCCCTAGGGGTCTACCGGGGAAATATATGAGTCAAATGGAGAATTTAATGTCAGGAAGGAACGTTGACCATGGTAGCTCAAAGGTTAAGAGCGACTGGACGGAAACCAGGAGATCCGTGGTTCAAATCCCGGCCATGGCATTGAATTTTTCATGTTGACTCTATCCATTTTTCTTTAATTTACGTCCTCCATAAAGAATTATTAGAGGATTTTATGAATTTAGAATTTGTTAATAATTAAAGGATTTTAAAATTTAATTCTTATTTTAAAATGGTTTTTAATTATTATTTAATTTATATATTAAAATGTTAGGTTTAATTTGGAATTTTTAGAAATTATGATTTAATCAACTTTAAGTCATATCGGACGGTGAATGAATTGGGTGAAATGATACTCAAATAAGTCCAGGGTCCACGGAGCTTTCAGTTAGCCGACATTCGTCTATCAGGATAATGGAAAACCCCGGAAAAACCTTATCCAGGTATCTCACACTGACCGAGATTCGAACTCGGGACCTCTTGAACGTGAGGCGGACACGCTACCATCTACGCTACCATCTACGCTACCGAGGCGGGCATCAAACATTAGATCTGGCAACATGGATGACTAATTTGCGCTCTCATACTCTCATTTCCTAGTAAACAGTTCCACTAACAGAGCAGATTAACAGTTGAATCCCAACTCTCCTTCATTCCTCTCTTGTCTTCTTGTGATGGGCAGACAGTACATGTAGTCATTATGATACTGAACGCCTTCCTGTAAACTCTCTTTTCACTTGTGTAGATTATTTCATTTTTACATGGTATTTTGGGTCATGGTGTGCAATATGTAATCCAGTATTAAGGGCAAACACGAATATCGCATTCAGATTCACCATAACACGATACTTTGAACGTTTGAACCTTTAAACTCCCTAGAGAAGTACCTTAACTACTGCAGACGTTAATAATAATTTTTGTTGGGAATGGTACAACATTATCATTTGGCAGGTCTAAGAGCACTTAGTAGTGGCGCAAGGAAAAAAAATACTAGCGATCGCCTTTCTCTCAGAACCTTCAGGTACTCCAACACCACTCTTCATCTATTTAACATTCAAACTCTTTCTAAAAAACTAATGATATTTCGTAAGTGTCATTTAAATCAGTTTTACTCCCCATTTCCTCCCCCAGATCTGCCAAAATATTTCAAATAATTCTAAGAATTTAGAGCTCCAGGCAACTGAACCACCAGGGTCTTTTCATGTAAAGAAAGCATGGAGCTGCACAGTTTTACATTCTCTACCAGGTATTTACAGAGAGGAGTTATACACCACCCATTAACTTGAAAATTAAATTTCATCAGAAATACGCGTTTTCAGAACAACAAGAATAAAAATAGTATTTCTTGAAAAAGTATCTTTGTCTATCGCTCTATATCCTAAGAACATCACACGAAAATTTTCAAGATAATCCTTACCTTTAAATTACACTCTACGTAGAAAATGATTTGGAATTTATTATTTTTTATAAAAAGTAAAAGTAAAATAATAAAGAACAAAAATGAATGGAAAAATCATATTTTAAGAATGGAGGTGGAACGACTTCCAAGAAGAGTTTTAGATTATATGCCGAAGGGAAAGGGAGATGTGGGACGTCCAGCTCTACGCTGGAAGGATCAGTAGGCTCTTGAAGAGAACGGAACGGGTCACAGGGCCCAATCCTTGAAGATGATGATGATGATGACGACGACGACGACGACGATGATGATAAAAAGTCTAAGAATTTTTTTGAGTTTTAAAGAAATGACACTTCGATTTCGATTAAGACATGGTATATATAATATAATTTCATCACAAAAATAAATGCCGTTTTTTAATTTTCCTAGAACAGAATATTAAATTCCCTTTATTCTATATGAAGAGGTGCACAAAAACTTACTAAAGAAAAAGTGTGAAACACATAATTTATGCCAAATGCATTTTTTTTTTTTTTTTTTTTTGGTAGAGTGAACCATTTCCGAGGTATTTCTTTTATTGGTTCGCATTTTAATGACACTTAAGTCTTAGGTGCAAGAAAATGTGTCATGAATCCTTTGTATAGCTGTCTCTCTCGATGAACATTAATAGATAGAAATCTAAGCATCTGTATGAATAGTATGCAGAACATTGTGTGGGGAATGTAATGTACTAATTTTTTTTTATTTAAAATATCTGAGAACCTAAAAATTTGACAAGATTTCACGCTCTTGAGTTTGTGATTGAAGTATACCAGATGTGAAAATTTTTTCTTTAAAGAGTTTCAGGAATTATGCAAACTTATTTATGTGTTGAAGAATTATGTGTTGGAGAATTTAATGTCATATCGGCACGTTAGCCATAATTGCTCAATGATAGAGCGGCTGGACGGAAACCAGAGGATCCGTGGTTCAAATCCCGGCTATGGCATTGAATTTTTCAGTCTGACTCTATGTTTCCACAATTTAGCCTACACACGGCCAGTGTGAAAGAACAATTAATTTCCATTAATTGATCTAATAGTGGTTAACTATAAAGCCCGGCATTAAAGTACTTACATGTTGTAAGTCGCCATTAAGATCTCATGTGTTTATGAGAACTCCTAAGTGGTTTACCGGCAAAATACCAGTCAGTTGGAAAATTTAATGTCTTATCGGCACGTTGGACATAGTAGCTCAATGGTAGAGCGGCTGGACGGAAACCAGAAGATACGTGGTTCAAATCCCGGCTATGGCATTAAATTTTTCAGTCTGACTCTACGTTTCCACAATTATCCTACACACGGCCAGTGTGAAAGAACAATTAATTTCCATTATTTATGTGTTGTTCCATTTAAACGTCGGCTATTTAATAAAGGATTTTCTTTAAAACTTCCTATCAAATACTTAGAGTTTTTAAAAGTATCTCTAATTTCATAATTTAAGTACCTTATGTTAACGAAGAATGAAATGTTTGTCTTAAAGTTTTTGAGAATAGCCTCGAAGTTCCCTTCACTCCACATAAGCTTTGAACCACTGATAAATTGACAGAGATAGGAAACATATTACTAATTATACGGAAGTTTAGATTTCTTTAACACACTCAGAAAATTCTTAGTTGCTATTTTGAATTTTAAAACACTTCTAATAATTTTCGCAAACGGAAGTCACTATTCTTTTCCTTCGTCTTTACAAGACAAGGTGATTTCAAAGCCATCACTCAGCGATTAGCTCTTATTATATTGACTACCTTTATCGAAAAAGGAATTATGTAATAACCAATTCTAAAACCGCATATCAAATATAATGATTCACATAACCTAATTATAAACTTAAGCTATTAGAAAAATATTTGAAGTATGTGTAGAGAAACTTGCGTGAATATAATGCAAGAGATTTTTGTTTGCATTAACAGAACTTAATCTTATTCAACTGCATACAGAGTTCCTTCACATTAGCAGGTTTGACGAAATTACGGTACATGATTTTATAAACTTGCATCGTGTAATGACTGTGATTTACAAAAAAGGCAGTGGCGAATTAGTTTCATAAGCCATTATTAAGGTAAAAGTCACGCACGACAGATCTCATCTGTTTCCCATAAATCTTGTAAGCCAAGGTAATCAATGTTTGACCATCTAGAATGACCCACATCAGCGGAATCTGGTTCTTGACACCTAAGGTCGTAAATATCTCTCACTTCAATTAAAGGTTTATTATTCGATAAAATTCCACCTTAGTATTAACAGTGATAAAAGGTTTAATTTTAGTAACACTCCCAACGCTGTGATTGAAGCCTTTTGCAATGTCATCCGAGGAACTTCGCGAATGTAAAGCACTTCGCTTCCCTTCACATGATTCGAATTCCATTTAAAGCTGATACATTCACTGTAATCTGCAGCACAGTATCTCCGTTCCCTTGACAGCTTGCTGAGTTTACCTTACGCCTCGTATTCTGTCGTCTTTTGTTTCTTTCACCTAGCTGTAGTTATATATACAGGACGTAAATAAATAATAATTTCTAATTTTCTAATGTGATGAAGTCATAAAGTTTAACTTATTTTGTGAATAAAATTCGCTCGAAAATGTTTCGTTTTCAATATATAAGACTGATGAAGGTGGTGTTTCAGTGCTCAAATTGTGGAACACCATTTTGCTTCAGTTACGTTTTTCACGGAAATAAACAACATGTGGAGTTAGTTGTAGTATGTAACAAAATTGTTATTGCGTAAGTGCTTCTAGAGCAAATACTATAATGAATATATTTTTCAACAGAACAGATCACCCTCACATTTTAGCTTTAGTTATTGAAATTATTTTAATGTTAATTTTACAAATCGTTGGTTGGAGAAAGCATCTCCAGAAGACTTTTGTTTGTTTGTGGTCATATTGCACAATTGTTTATAAAACATTCATCGACAGAGTGCAAGAATGATTTGATAGAATTATTCTTAATTTTGAAGATCTTTGTAACGAACCGTGAGGGTTCGTCATGCAATAAACGAACTCGTCAACAATGACAGTTCAATTTTGGTTAGTTCCTGTATTAATTTTTGGTATTATATAAGAAAGTTGAAGTGTACCTATAGAAAGTAAATAAAGTAATTTCTCAAGTAAATTAATTTTTGATCCATACTACTGTTTCTCTAAAACCAAACTTTTTCGAACACTATTAAGAAAAATGTTTTAATTTTCTGCCTCTATTACACCAGAACATCAGGAATAGTAATTCTGTTACACCTTATTATGTTCCGTCACTGTGGCGTAGATGGTAGCCTGTCTGGCTCAGGTTCAAGAGCTCCCGAGTTCGAATCTCGGTCATGGTGAGTTATCTGGATAAGATTGTTTCCGAAATTTTTCCTTATCATGAAAGGTGAATGTCTGGTACTTCTAAGTTCTATGAACCCTAGGCTCATTTGAGTATAATTTTACCCACTTTTTCATTTACGTTAATAAAAAAAGTATTATGCATAGGAAACTGATGGGTTACATACACAAGGCGTTCCTTAGTCCTCTATTACTGTGTCTGCCAATAATTGTAACTATATACTTATTTTCTTCAAAGATAAAACATCCCAAAATTAAATTCATTGCACATGTCGTGATAGGTAATGAGAGAACCAGAAAATGAGTTATAATCCTCAATTATTTTCTAAATATTTATGTATATAAATTCGGCATTTTAAATTGCTCTCGAAGTTAGTCGTGTTGGTAATCCTGAGTGGTGCTCAACGTGCGTTTGCAATTAAAGCTTATTACAAGAATTTTGATGGTTTTGTAGCCCCTCAGCTTGCATTTCGGTAGCATTAATATCCACCGTAATGATCTGGCACCTTCTGCTCAAGCCATCAAAAGCTGGCTTCAAAGTTCCAAAGAGACGGACTCCTTAGTGAGGACTGCATTCCGGCATAGCCATGTTAACTGCACATTTGCTCAGTTTTTGAGGTGTAAAAAAAAGGACACAGAATTTTAGGCAGGGAAAGAGTAAGTTTTTAATGTACTTTAATTATTCTATTTTCCAAAAGAAAAATAAACTTTGCAGACATTGAAAACAAGCTTTCTAAGAAACAAACCAAGGAAAAATATGTTTATGGTGTAACGGATTACTGCTACGATTTCCAAGTGCTATCCTAATGCAAACATATTTTCTTTCCAAATTTGATTTAAATTAACACATCCTGTGACTTGCAATTTTTGTGGTCATGATTATTTTTGTAAATACTTTTATATGCGTGATAGTTTAGTTCCATACCACTTATTACCTGTTTCTTCCATATTTTTGATAACTGTAACAGTTTTTGTATTCAAATAAATAAAAATAATTAACTTGCATGTCTTTGATTTGTGAAATTTTTCTATAGACACATTACTTTGATTACTTTTAAAAGTTTTTTTTTTTGTAATAATTATAACAATGAAGTATTAAATGCGAGAAAAGACAAGCATGCTTTATCTTTATAAACTTCAGTAATTAATTTTGTAATTTGCCTGTTTGAAAATGATAAATAAGCTATAATTGTAAAATTTTGCAATGTGTGGGAGGAACTAACCTGAAATTGGGGTCTACGCGGCGCCGCTCTTGGTCCTTTGCAATATCACGTTCCCCCTTTTCCACAATTCTGCATAGTTATCTCGTTCCTTCCTGACAACAAAATCCGAATGGTTCAGGCATTAAAAGAAGTACCAAAGTAAGTCGTATCGCAAGAGATTCCTTTAAGTTACAAACGATAATGAAGACATCGTTTCATTGGAGCAGCGGGTATAAAGAAAACGACCGTAATCAAAATGGTTCAGAATCACCCGCCTGTACTTAAAATTTAACACTTTCGCTGTCTTGGCGAGAAGCAACTGAAAATCGACAGGAAGTCTCAAAAAGTAAGAAGTTTTCATCAATGCGTTTTCGTCTGTCACGTAATATTTAACGGTTACCAAGATTATGTGAATTTCCGAATGACGAAAATTCAGAAGTTACTTCCTTAAAAAATTTAAGCAATTATTTTATTTTTAATTTTAATATCCTGAATATGCGGTATTTTAATCAAAATTCTTAAAGCTGTTTTGAATAAGATTTTGATTTCAAAGATGTATATATTTTAAGCTATTTTGGTGAGAATTTTCCGAAAAAGCTTCATTTTCCTTCCTTAAATGATGTTGAACATATGTACAACATTTGGAATATATTGTTACGGCGGCAGCGAATACCTACCGTAAACGGATTAATTGTGAATCACCCCATTCCGCCATTTTATTGTTTGCTGCGAGAGGAGCAAAAAAAAAAAAAAAAAAAAAAAAAATGTAACATTCAACGACAACCACTGTTTGACGTCACTAGTCAGAAGTTCGTGTATCGCACTGGGGTTTACAGTCCGACCAATTTCGCCAGATGTGGAACTGATTGGACAGACGGTTCTAGTGACAAATGAAGTGAGTTTAATAGAACTTCGTGTTGTCACAATATCAGTTGTACAAGATCCTGCAAGACCCCAAAACGCGCCGCCGACACCCTCGACAGTCGTATAGCGTGGGTACGTATATACAGGCCTGTTTTTGACTTGAATCAGCGCTACCACTTTGCGAATTTCAGAACTGTAACTTAAAATTTTAAGTAGGTAATAGTTTGTGATTTTAGCTGTTGTTTTCGTAGTTTGGCCGCGCTGTGGCTGAGTGACTAGACTGCTTGGCTCTCACCAAGGTGGCCCCCGTTCGGTCCCAGGCAAACGCAAAGCAAGATTTGTGGCGGAAAACACGACACTGGCGTGGGTTTTCTCCGGCATCGCCAGTTTCCCCGCCAGCATTCCACCAATTACTCCGTCATCACCTTTCCTATCATTCATCTCGCTCTCATACTATCATCCACTTCTCTCAACCTCACACCGGACTTAGGGCTGATTACTCATCCTGGTTCTCAATCAGATCCAACGCTTCGGTTCCTAAGATCCAAACTTAAGAAGTTGAGGACTAGGAATCCCCTAATACTGCATATACGGTACTATTAGGGATAAGATGAAGAAGTGTTCGTGTTTAGGACTTCGTATGTAAGAGCTCTGTATTTAAAAATTACAAGAAAATGCAATTCTTCACACCTGTTTTGAACACGCCGTTTTGTTATTTGGGTCCAAGGTGGCCATTCAGTGGGATTCTATCCCGGAATATTCTGAAAGCTAGATTTAGCGCTATCGCCTTCCTACTGTTTCTCCCGTCCAATAACTAAATTTTTGAAGTTTTGAAATTTACCTTCCTGGTTTGGGCCATTAGAACTCCGTGATTTTCGAATAAAGTGCCGAAGAAAATCATATTCAATGAAAATGAATTGAAATTGGGTGACGTGTGTATGAAACCCAAACTAATCCCTTTGTTTTGTCAGTTTTGGAAATATATAACTATACCCTTCCGGAAGAACAGTGCTTGTTACTGGCTTCCGGCATTACCGAATATTAACAATGAATATTTTCTGTTTAAAGCTTTAGAATAGATTTCCTCAATACACATTTATCACCGATATTCTGAATAGCCAGCTGTAGTGCAGGCCTTTAGTCGATTGTTATGGTAACGTTACTAAGTAATAATCAAAGCACAGAGTAATCCGGTGCAGAATATGACGTTATAGGAAACAAGTGAAGCGTTGCCAACTCAGAAAACATAATACGTACAAATGTCCTTGTTTATTTAGCAAATATCACACAAAAAAGGATCCTGTTTGAAGGATCTTCTTCCTTCTCTGGGGCATTATACTGTAAACAATCGAGGTTTAAAACGCCGCAGTGTTTTGTTCGGGTGCCATTGCAACAATGGCTCCTGCATTGAATTATTTGTTGTAAAGGGAAGGTCCGGTGAGTGCCCTATTGAATCGCGAAACAAAACACTGGCACCGGCCAAATGAATCGGTGAATAATGGGTCGGGAGTGTACTCCACTTGCGTGCGTGCACAATCGGCAACAAAACTAAAATAAAAATCGTGTTCCTTTGTTCCGTAACTCTTTCATACTTGAGGCATTAAATGGCAGAAACACTAAGCGACGAAGTGCGTGACTGTGATCTAGAAGAGGGAAACATTGTTAATGGTTTAGTATCAGTTGCGAAAGTTTCGGTTCCAAATAACCGTTCCGAAATGGCCATGGAGAACATTATCAATAACGTACGAATTTGAATATATGTGTAGGAATTGTGAGAGACTTGTATGGAAACATTATTCAAACAATAATTATAGAAATATAAGATGCTCAAAAAAGTGAAAGGAATACAATACATATTCATCTGTGCTGAACTGTTCTATAAACAGTTAGTAGAGCGTAAACTTCAAAACGCCTCGTCAGTTGCTGGTGGCAAAACAAAAGATGACGTATTTTCCCAGATTGTGATGACAGCAGCCGTCGGGGCTCTTCTTCAGTTCGTTGTCTTCACCACCGGCGTGGTGGCCGGAGTGATACGATGTATAAATACATAAAATATGAACAATAAGCTACTTCCAACCAGCCTCTATGAACATCCGTGAATCTTTCTTCACCAATAAGAAGCCTAAATTTCCTGACCTCATCTGGTCGCAGCCGTTCCCTCACAGAATGCGGTGGGTGTTGAGCAGTTTCTGAATTGAATTGGTGGTAGTTTAAACCTAATGGTTATCACAAAGGGAAGCGGGTTAAAGTATTCGCCCCTTAATTATTTTAAAATCTTCATCCAGAAAATATTCCAGGTAATGTTCTCCAGTTTTGTTAAACATCCATCAGTTTGATTCACGAAGCTATTATATGAAATTGCCTTAAATGTTTATTTTATGTCAATATGACTTTTTTTAAACCATGATGTTGATCTTTGCGACTCGACTAGTTAGGAGTCGAACTAATAATCTCAAATTCGAGGGTTCAAACCCGGCAATATCGATGACTTTCTGTGCTTAAAGGTGATGTACAGCTATTTCCATACAAAAGAACTTCTGTTGATGTAGCTATTGCAAAGAGAAATAAATATTTATTTAGTAATATTTAAGGATGTACAAATACCTTTATGTCACAAATACCGTAATATCTAGAAAGAAACTCAGTAGTTGAGTAAATTATATTCAACTTTTCTTTCTTCTAGTATTACTTGGCAATAATCAACATTCAGCTATTGCAGCATAAAGATGGATAAACTAGTAAACTGTTCAGAAATAGACAATTCATAACATTTATAGGTTCAATTTGTAAAGTAGTCGTAATAAATATGGTCCAAAGACTTTAACTTTACAGATACATTTACTCACTATGCTCGAAAATATCGTAAACCCCAGAAACTCTTAAATGTGAACTCTAATCGAGTTCGTGTTAATCAGATATTTAAAAATTTAAAACTTGTTGTTTACTTACATTTGTACAAAAACGAAAACAGTTGAAAGAATTCTAATATTTTTCTTTCCCTATTACGCACAAACTAGTAGTGCATTTCAACATTTCACATAAAATAACGTTTTGAGTACCCTCGACAAAAAAGATAAATATTTTTCAAAGAAAGTATAGTAAAATATGGAATTTTAGAATCCTCCAAGATGAGACACGAATATTTTAACATGAATACCTACTCAAAACTTCCCTTTAATTCGAAATTTCAAACCGTAAAAAGATCTGCATTTTTACAGATAGTATTTCTTGTGTAACTTAAATTTCATTCCAAATGTAAGGCTATGACAACAAAAACATATATTTCATTTCTGATGTATCTTAAACTATTTCTATTGGGAAATTTTCTTGAAAATCTTCATCCTGATAGAAGTCACTGAACTTCAGTTCAAAGTTCAGTATTGAACTGGTTTAGTTTCTAAAATTGCTTGCTTCTTGGGTTTAGGGAATCTCAAATCAAGTATTTTCATGAAATTTCTGTTTCCACTGTTTGCAGATGGAATATAACTTTCTCTATTAAAGAAAATAATAAATACTATTTGGTTAGGAATATTTATGTGAATCATATTTTTAGTATTAATTGCTTTGCTGTAAATGGTTTTCTGGATAGGAGCCCTGTTAGAAGAGGATAAACTCGGAGTTAGTTAATGATACGCCATGGTTGGGATATTTTATCCCGTTGTTTGCCTAAAGCCTTCCTTTCATTTCGCGGTAGATGAAAGCGGATGTCAGGAAAACGTTTTAACTGAAGATGCCGCGGGGAACAAGAATATACAAACAGTTTCCTTGGAGAGGGGAAAGTAAATGTGCGTACGGCATTTTAAAACAACATTTTAAAGCGAAACAGATTTTATGTGCGATTCACCTTAATTAAGACAGAAATTACTGCGGCTTTGTATACTCTTTATATGGGTGAAGTGAGTGGATTCTTATGTTTTACTCCTCTACCATGTACTAGTAAGCAGAAAAGTACTGTTTCACCCGAAAATTCAATAATTTTGAGATCCCTTTATTACGGAAAAGGTTCTTTAACTTATGTTCAGATGTCAGTATGTGGAGAAATTCCCGTAAACTAGTTCTAAATATTATAAAATCAAGTAACAGACTAACAACAGTATTTCAGATTAGAATCAGCAACTTTAAATTTGGCAATATGTAAGTAGGAATATTGAGACGTTTATCAAAATATGCATTCTCAGTGAATTTTCTCTACGGAACGCAATGCTTTCTGTACAACTTACGTTCACACTGAATATGTGAAGAATATAAATATGCACAATAATTTTAAAAACGAATATAATTCCTTATCACAAAGCTAACTTACGTTTTCTTTTTCCCACAAATACGTAACGTAAACACATCTATTAATGTTCCTTTATGTATCTGTTGCACCCACCAGCTTGCTCTGCATACAATTTCTCCGACGTACCACAACGTTTCTCTTCTGCAGCCCTACTCTGACGCAACAACTCCATAATCGTTCGAGAACTGCTGAACTGCAGTGCACGTATTTCTTGCAGACTCATCACTATGGAGCTGGAATATACTGTACTCCTGTAGACCTTCTCACAAGTTTCACTACACGGCTTCTCTACTTTGCACTGAACTGTCAGGTCAACTATGAAAATTAATCGTCTATCTACTTCATGTTAATAAAGAAAAAAATTTGTAGAAATTATATTGTTGCTATTTTCAATAGAAAAGTAGGTAAAATGGAAAGACTTCAGGATTTACGCAATAGTCAGGTCTTTTAAGAGATGTTTGCTACCTATATGCTGACTTTGAAATCGTTATTTTTGTAATGCCAAACAATGACAACCATAGATTACCTTCTATTTGAGAAAATAAAATAAAAAAAAACAAGAAAATTCTCGGAAACGGTTACCTTCCCGAAAAATATACTTTCGCAAATTAATTGCTTTAACAAGATCTACATCTTTGTGCGTAATATGAATTATTGGTTAATACATTTTATAAAGAATGTAGGTGGTAAATTTATCTTTAGTTTTTCTGAATATTCTATGAAATACTTTTCATTCTGAATGATTCCATTCTATTATTTTGTATACTGGTAAATCATAAGGGATAATTAATTGAAATATACAATTTAGATGGATATTACGTACGCATTTAAGTTTTCCCAAGATGAACAATCAGTTGGTACCTACAAATCATTCCAAACGAATCTTCTTTTCTCCAATATATCTAAAATAGCAACAAATATCTATTTATGCGAACAGCTGTGTTTTGGTTTCCGCATTCTGCATATGACTAGAACAGCTACAAAATAAGAATGAACATGTGTTGGACCAACACGGCTAGCGGGCAACAGAGATGGAAGGTACATCTGTCTTTGTCTCACCGAATCCACCTAGCAAGTACCATACAGATACTGAGATGTACAGTGATACAATGCTGACAGAGAAGTTCGCTTAATATTTCAGCATGTGTGTGAGAACATATAATGATTATCGCACTATCTGAACCTTAAAACCTTGAACTGCAGAACAGTTCGCTTACATAGCTAACGTTTATATGTACAAAAAGTGATTCAAATTAGATACGTTCTACGAAATAAGGTGTTTGCTACAGTGAAACAAAATAGTAACATTTCAACGACTTGTGAGTAAAGTTTATATTTTAATGATGTCATATCTGTGTCCTGGCTGTAATAGACTTTAAAACAATTTTTGTTTCATTAAAATACTTAATAAATGCGTAAGATATGAATGTGTATTTATGAAGCACTTTTACACCATGAATCTCATGTACTAATGTTATGCATTGTGCGCAGAAATTTTAATCTTGCAGCAAAAATATCGCTTCTTTCAAGCAGAAATTTGCCACCATTATTGGTTCTCCTATATATGAACCCAAGAGATTTCAGAATATTTTGCATCGTATACACTATTTCCCCCCTCATTAAATTGGTCAGCCTTTTGGCAGTTGGATACTCACTCGTGACATATAGATCATAAATTGTTCTACATGAAACACACTTTTGAAAATTGTCTAAGTTGGTGGTAAGTTTTTAGCTGCCCGATGTTTCCCTGGATATCTAAATATGGAAATTTCTCCTAATTTGGTAAACTGTTTGCCTTCTTTAACAATGTTCGTCAGAGAATGAGCACTCACGTGACAAGCTTGTGTAACATTATTTCTCGACTCTGGGCGAAATTTGTACTTTCGAAATTGTCTTTAATTTGAAACTGTTTGAAAAAGGAATACACATTAACAACACTATTTGTTTATGTAAAATATTAGTTGTTTCGCAGTTACTACTAGGCGCGCCAGTACTAAGCTTGCTAAGCGGTATATTTATTAACTTTGAAAAGCATGTGTGTGCTCTTAAAAGATCACCACTTTACTGAATGCAAGGTACAAAATGCAACTGCAGCATAGCACGTGTGTGCTCTTCTTCACTAACAGTTAAAAATTCTTTTATTTCTAGTTAGGCGCCTTATGTTTCTATATCTCCGAAACCAGATGTGCTACAAACATGGGGTTTGGAACGTAATCCTCAGAAGAAATAGCTGTGTAACATGGGAGAGACAAAATAATTACACTGGGCAACAATGAAATTGTTTCGGATTTAAAAATAGTGAATTTACATGTATTTCCATCTGCTGAATTAAAAAATCACCATAAAGACAATAGTTTAGCTCTTGTTTTGCAGATAAAGTGACATTTCATTTTTAGAGTGAAGAATTTAAATTTGGGGGAATTTTTTTGGGAGTTGGCACACCTATCAAAATACCGTAGATGACAACTACAAGCATTTGGTGACAGTGCTCCTGCATAAATATGGTATCATTGGATGCAAAATGTCCCTTAAGATCCATTTTCTCCACTCCCACCTAGACTTTTTCCCTCCTAGTTGTGGAGCTGTTAGTGATGAACATGGGGAGAGATTCCATCAGGACATTTCTGCTATAGAACAAAGATATCAGGGCCGTTGGAATGAAGCAATGCTTGCGGATTACTGTTGGTCTTTGTATAGGGATTCTGCGGAACTCCATCACAAGAGGCAAGCTAAAAGACGACGAAGTCAGTAGGCCACCACATGATTCTCTTCAGACACGACTATCTGCGAAGTATTTTTCCAGCAATTTAGAACTCTTAGCATGTAATTACCAGTTAAAAATCAAATGCACTTTCATTGTTGTTAGCATGTATGTAATTAAAATGTATCCTTTTCTCTCAATCCGTTAATATGTAATACTTCCACCTTGTGTATACCATAGAAAGTAGAGCTAATAAAAATTTTCATAGTCATATTTTTTTCTCAACCCAAAATTAGTAGTAATTGCTTCATGAAGTGCTCGAAACATTCGTAAATTAGTTTTGAGTTGCCCAGTGTTATTTAATTGGTATCTTTAGAGCGCGCAAAGAAGTTAGCCGTATAGTTCGGCAAAGCGAGCCGGTATGCACAACGTTGAACGCATTGCATCAGCTAGCAGCCATAGAACAGCCCCGCCTAGCCCCGCCTTATGTTCATTCCTATTTTATAGCTACCTTAGTAGTTACTGCTTAATGTAGCATTCTTTGTGCTCAAATATCTTGGTAAGTAGCGTACACATTTTATCAATAATGCTGTTAGTTTATCATGAATTGTGGGACGCATAATAATGGGCTTATACTCAAACAAATGAGACACATAAGCTTTTTAAAATTTATTTTGCTCTTCTCTGTATATTTAGCAACCTTTTCCTATTTGTACTCAATTACGTTTTCATTTGCTTCTAATTATAGGGTATACGCTATGTATATACCTAAGTGCACTGAATTATTATTTATTATGGAATGTAGATAAGTAAGTACATTTTGGTTCTCATCAACTACTCTCTACAAGCTTACGTGGTCGATTCGGGCAAAGCGTTTCCTGTATATTGTCTTAGTATAACAAACTATGAGACTATAAATGTTTTAAATGTACCTAATAAAATACTTAACTCTTAAAGCCTTTAATATGTATAATAAGGTAAAATATTATAGAGCCCTTAACCGTGACGCTAATCCACTGGGCTGGGATTGTCTCCAGAGGCAGAGCAGATTAGCATGCGCAGTGCTGCCAACTGTTCATCTAGCGCTACACAAACGTCTAATCTGTAACCCCATGTTTACAAATAAACACCAGCCCTGCTTAGTAAACATATATGTGTGTATACAGCATATGGTTATCTAAGAGTAGCTGTTACAGCTTTTAATTAATATCTATAATTAGGTTGCTACATGCCTAAATCTATGCCAGTGTACTCTTCTTCTTCTTCTTCATTCACAATTTAGGTTTCCTTTAGTTATATTAGTAATATTACAAGGATACAAATTTGTATGAATGTTTAAGGTACCTTCTAAAATCGTTTTAGTTGTTCATTTCGTGGTGCATAGCCATCTCATTCCATTTCCTAAACAACTAAAGGCGTAACAAATATTTACAAAGTTATTATATATATAAACGCAGAATATAAAATAACATATTTATAAACACAGTTTTGATGTTTCTTTTAGATTCCCACAGAATAGAAAATAACATCAAATTAAAACAAATTCAGCCGGTATTAAATTCCGAACAATATACATAGAGTCACTATTTAGCAACTAAAAACGGAAACAAAAGACAGCATCAATTGTAAAATTCAATTGTTAAAAGAAGAGTCAGATGGACCCTGCTCATATGCATGTATATAAATACACTAGGCAACAACAAACATGCTTCGGGCTTAAAAATAGTGAATTTACATGTATTTCCATTTGCTGAATTAAAATTCCACATAAAACTGATACATTAGCTCTTGTTTTGAAGATAAAGTGACATTTCATTTTATAGTGACGATTTTAAATTTGGGGGAATCTCTTTTGGGAGTTGGCACACCTGTCAAATAACAAAACACATTCAGGGATAAATTTTGGAAATTAAGTGATGCAAAAGTTACGGAAGGCATTTCTGTCGGACCACAAATAAGAGAACTTATAAAGGATCCCGAATTGGACCAAATTTTGGAGGGGAAAGAAAAGGAAGCTTGGGAAGCCTTCGAGGTTGTTGTTGATGGATTTTTAGGCAACAAAATAGATGACAACTACAATCATTTGGTGACAGTGCTCCTGCAAAAATACCGTAACCTTGGATGCAACATGTCCCTTAAGATCATTTTCTCCACTCCCACCTAGACTTTTTCCCTCCTAGTTGTGGAGCTGTTAGTGATGCACATGGGGAGAGATTCCATCAGGACATTTCTGTTATGGTACAAAGATATCAGGGCCGTTGGAATGAAGTAATGCTTGCGGATTACTGTTGGTATTTGTATAGGGATTATGCGGAACTCCATCAAAAGAAGCAAGCTAAAAGACGACGAAGTCAATAGGTCACCACATGATTCCCTTCAGACACGACTATCTGCGAAATACTTTTCCAGCAATTTAGAACTCTTGGCATGCAATTACCAGTCAAAAATCAAATGCATTTTTATTGTTGTAATGCATGTATGTAATTAAAATGTATCGTTTACTCTCAATCCGTTAAAATGTAATACTTCTATTTTGTGTATATGATATAAACTAGAGCTAATAAATATTTTTGATTGTCATATTTGTTTTTTTTAACCCAAAATTAGTAGGAACTGCCTCAAGAAGTGCTCGAAACATTAAAAAATTATTGTTTTGTCACCCAGTGAATTTTGTTTAAATATTTTATTGATATTCTTGGAGGTACGTAGAATAATAAATACTAATTTCTGTAATATTTACCCATTTCTGATTTTATCAAAAACGTCTCTAACGATTTAGAATAAAATACAGAAATAAAATAAATAACCGATTTTTTGAGAATGGGCTGTAAAACTATTCTAATTCTGAAAGAATGTTGTGTAATTTACAATAATATTTAAACCACTGACAAAATTGGAACACAAAACATTTATTTCCATGAATCTGTACTAATTTAAAAATATTTGAAACAAAATTATATATACTACCGGTCAAAAGATTTCGTTCACCTATCACAACTATGGATCTGTGGATAAAACAGAGATTTGGTTTTGAATATCCTATCATAAATAAATATATATATTTATATATATTTATATATAAATAAATATGTATATAGCTACATGTAAACACTATCTGCTTCTACTGAGTATTTGGTTTACTACATACAGATATGATGATAAGTTCCCACAACTACACTGACGTGCCATTGCTTATGATGTTTCCATTTGAATAGAGCTCATTCCTTCAGCAGTCTGTGAAGCAAGCGGTTCACATTGGTTTACATTAGATCTGGCAGCATGGGTGACACATTACACTCTCTTTCACTCATTTTCTACTAAACAGATGCGCTACCGGAGCAACTCCTCTGTCCTTCATACCCTTCCAGCCTTCTTGTCGTGGGCACTGTATGCATCTAGCAGTGTGTCTGTATATCTGATCAGGTTCATACCATATTGCCTTCCAGAGGGACGAAGGAAGGACATTGGATCTGAAAAATGTGCTGTAATTGTAGCTCTGCAGCTAGAAGGCTATTCTAATAGGACAATCTGAAGGATAGCTGGTTTAGCCCAATCTACAGTTGTGTTTACATTGCAATGGTTCAAACAAGCAGGTGCTAATGCAAGTGTTTTGTCGATCTGGAGTGAATGTATAGTGTTTAACGCCCGCTTTTACTCCAGACGGCGACACTGCTGATGCGTGAGATGAAGATGGAGCACCGGTGGCATGATTTGGTGGGGGAAATGAGATCCCTGAGAAAACCCGCCCAGCGTCATGTTGTCCACTACAAATCTCACTTTGCGGTCGCCTGGGATCTAACCCGGGCCGCCTTGGTGAGAGCCGAGCAGTCTAATCACTCAGCCACGGCACGGCCTCTCGCTGTCTGGAAGACACCGAGTAACATCATATAGGGAAATCAGTTCATACATGTACAGAGTAAATGTCAGTTCGTACAGCATCAGAAAATTGCGAGGAAGTTAATAGCATGTGAACCAATCTCTGTCTCAACTATGCCATCGCCTTCGTGAACAAGGTTTAAAGCGGTGCATTGTGACCAGAAAGCTTATATTATGCAAACGAAGTAAGGTGGAAAGATTACAATGACACAGCAACATAAAAACTGAAGCGTTCTACAAAAGTGCATGATATTATTCATGAACGAGTCTCAGTTTCAAGTGATCGGAAGACATCGTAGAAGGTTTGTTCATCGACTTCGTGGAGAACGTATAAAGTGTGTGATTCATGGTGAAGCATGGTGGAGGATCCCTGATGGTGTGGGGATATTTTGCAGGTGATAGGGGAGAGTCATGCAGTATCGGCCGGCATGCAGTGCCGGCCACTGCTGCGATTTCCCTTTTCACCTCCATGTGGCAGAAGTTACCAGTAAGCAGTAGCAAGCTTGTGCATTCACGTGAGCTGTAGTCGGATATCTTCTTCCGCTGTTCAGATCTTTGTCTGCTCTGAGTGTTTGATGGTGGTTTATGTAGCTCTTAGCGCATGGAAGATATTCTGAGGCCTATAGCAGCGCTATATTTGCGATCTCTGTAAACCAGTGAGCTAAACATTTGTGAACTGAACAGAAATAGTGACAATAAGTTCCCATGCTTTTGTATTCTACTATTGTTCTATATGTGGCAGTGCAATGTGTCACTGACAATCTATATAGTAACAGAAAAGATATTGGAAGATACTGAAAGACACTTTCCACCAGCCTTAAAATTTCAGCTTTTTTACTTTCTATGTAATAAAGTATTACAAATAAAAAATAAATATCATTACATTATACTATCTGTGGAACATGACTTGGGGTAAGAGAATAATATAGTAAAATTCCGATTAACCACCACAGTTACTGCGTAAAGTCAGAAAACTTAATTCGGCCGATACTGCACGACCTTCCCCTATAAGTTGACGACCTATTGAGAATTAATGAAACATTAAAGAAGGTAAGATATCACAGGATACTGATAAAAGTGCTGATCCACCTGACAAGGGACCCACTGGTCATGGATTTATTCAACAGCGGAAAAATGATCCAGCATGCTTCTAAGTTGTACAGATGGCATGGCAATAGAAAAGAGCAATGTGGGGAACTGAAAAATATGATTCAGCCAAGTCTATCACCTAGTTTAATTCTCACTGAACTGTTATGGGACGCACTTGACAGGTAAGTGAGAAAACTGAGGTTATCTAATGTTAAAGGTGTGTGGAATAATTTACAGTATTATTGGAATGAAATATCTGCAAAAACACTACACAATCTTGTCTCCAGAACGCCAAAAGTTTGTGCCGCCGTTCTAAGGACAAAGGGCGGATACTTTGAAGATACTCTAAACCAGATTGTATTGTACTTAATACCAAAGGGAGATCATTATCATCATCATTATCATCATCAACAACCTTCAAAATAGGCCAGATAGGCCTGTTTCGGCTCAGAAGGGATCTTCCCAGCGTCTCCGTGGTCTTCCAATATCACTAATACCAACTGGAGTATACTGCAAGGCCTGTTTGGTGAATGTTTCTTCTGGCATTCGAGAGAGATGATCTTGCCATTTCAGTTTGTACTCGCTGAGTTTGTCATTTAAAGTAAATGATTTTAGTTGTTCTCTTATTGTTTCACTTTTAATTTTATCTTTAAGACTACAGCTGGCTACGTACCTCAAACATTTCATTTCAGCTGTTTCAATTATTCTTTTATCAGTTCTGTTCACCGTCCAGGTCTCGGCTCCATAAGATATAACAGGCACTGCCATAGTTTAATAAAACTTTAATATCGTATCTCTTCTTGTTTTGTTTTTCAATGTTCGTTTTATAGTGCCACATATGTTTTGAAATTTATAGATCTTTTGTTTTAAATCTCTGTCACATTCATAGGAAATATCACATCCTAAGTAATTAAAATATTGAACTTGTTCTAGTATTTTGTTTTTGAGGAGCATTTTGGACCGTGCTGGGTTTTTACCAATAAAAGCCATCACTTTCGTTTTCTCTGATGAAATGATAAAATTATACTTTGACATTGTTTTGTCGAGTTGGTACAAAGCTATTTGTAATCTGTCTTCAGTATCTGCCAGAATGACCTGATCATCTGCAACCAGGACTGTATTTAAGATTGTACGACCTAACTTAAAATTTATTCCATTCGGCAACTGCTACGACATTGGGCAGCCCTTTCTTATACCTAGGTTGATAGTTTCTGTCTTAAAACCATTATTCAGGCCACTATAAGTCCCTTCGACCGTAGCCTAGTCGGTAGAGCACCTGCCTGCCGTGTTAGGGTTCCCGGGTTCGATTCCCGCCGGTGGGAATGGGAATTTTTCTCCGACCAAGATAATTCACCATCTTTTCCCGAGTCTGGAAGTATGAATGAGAGTGTGAATGTGTGTGTGATCTAATGATTAAAAACCTAACGAATACGAGTTAACACCTTCAGTATGTTCCAAAGGAGAACGGCTGCCGATATGACCATTGTAGTTAAAGGCGGGGTATAAATGGAACAAGTCCCTTGGTACATTTTCTTTATCGTTTAAATTAAATTTTGAGGATATCCGTTTTCAGTCATTATATCCTGTAGCTTTTGCCGTATAACTTTGCCAAATGCTTTTACGTAATCAACAAGTAATGTATGGGTCTAAAAAGTAAATTCTCTTCTCTTTTGTATTATGTGTTTTATTGTTAAGACGCAATCATCACAGGATCTGCTTTGCCTGAATCTGTGTTGTTCATTATTGAGCAGTGATTCAGTTATTATATTAACTCTATTTTCTAAACTTTTTGCTAATATTTTAAAGGTTGTATTTAAAAGACTGATTCCTCTATCATTTTTACATTCATTTCTGTCTCATTTTTAAATATTGGCTTTATTACAGCCATTATCCATTCTTCTGGTATTAGTAGTCTGGACCAACAAACATTTAGAAAATATAGTAGTCATATTTTAAAATTGTTTGATGCATACGTTATCAATGCCACATTTATTCCATATTCTCCTGGTGTTTTATGATGTTTAAATGACGTTAATATAGTTTCTAATCCCTCAGAGGGAGATAATATTGTAATAATATTGTTGGTATTTGTAAATTTTACTACGTGTTGGTACATATAAATAAAGTATTTAGCTTTTTCATAAGTAATCGACAAATTTTGACCAATAGTGTACACAGCTTCTATTTGATAATGAGAGATAAATGCAGCTGACCTCTATAAACAAATAATTTGGTTATTTTCATATCCAGAAATAGGTATGTGAATACTGTTATATGGTAAAACAGAGCAAAATAAAAATAATAATTTTTATAAATGATCTGTGGTACTTTTGGATGGAATGCAACTACGAGAGGTAACACTGCTCTAGAATCTAAATGTTAATGCAAAAAGTTTACGTGGAGAGGCAAATGAATTATTGAATAACCATTAGAGGTTTAAAAGTCCAAATGGACAGTTACAGTTGTGTCCACTCTTTTAGCAATTAACTTATTCATTCCATCTGTTGGTGTTTCAATGCATCTAATAACGACATTTTATTTTCTGCACAAAACGGTCACATTAGTAATTGTTTTGAGAGGAAATGAACCCAAAAGCGATAAATACGTACTCAAACCACAGATGATATGATGCATACTCCCACAACGATCACAGGGAATTAGTTAACATTTGACTCCGATGTGGGATATTAGGAGCAGTTTTTGTGATTAAAATGGGCTGACATTAGCCAAATCGACAATGAAATTGAAAAAAAGATGCCATGGCAGGACCCCGAAATTTTTTCCGCATCATTTTGTTTTGATAATTTGTAACGGGATTATATTTTCGTTCATCTTCAACTAATAAGAAGCAAGCCAACTTTTTATAAGATCCAAGTCGAGTTTTAATCTACTGAGAGTCGTGAGATCTTTTCTCAGGTGTGGATGCGGATTTTTGGTGAAAATAAAATTTAGATGAGTCCAATTTTGTAATATATTATTTAATTATATAATATGAACTATGATTCACTCTTATCTATTATAAATATTGAATAACACTTTTTGAATCTTATTAATTTTCCTTTACAATTACAATCATCGTAACATCTTTCCTCCTTCTCCAGCAAGACACAAGATTCTCACTTTTTCTAGATTATTGATTTTCTTGTCCCCATAGCAATTCCCACCTTATTTTGTGATTGGCCGATTCACTGACACGTCAGCACACCACGTCACACCACGTCACAGCACTACTACTTCGGCCAATCACACAACTACATACATTTTTATATATATTTACAATTCCCACGAACACAAAAATACTGTTACAAATGCCCCTCTTCGAAATATATGGAAAATAACCAAATAAAGGAATTAACAATCTGTTTCCATATATTTCGAAGAACAGCCCCAATTAACAATTTCGTTTACACCAATATTACACAACACCAATACAACATACGTAAAATATAATAATATACATACATTGGATGAAATATAATAAATGAACATTTAACAACAATAAATTAACATTAATTAAAATACAACAATATATTGATGTTTAACAATGTTTTATTTTTATTATTATTTAACACACACATAGTATATATTCAATATTGTTTCAATTACTGTCAAGGCTTTTATGTGTATAGGGATCAGTATCATTCACTTTAAATGTGTGTGTGTATTTGTTACTCAGTCCAGGTTTTGAACTAAAGGCTTTTCTATTCTTTAATATACACAATTTCAACTGTTCTTTTCTCGCTTGGTCTAAATTGTATGTGTTTTCTAACTTTACTTGTAATATTCTCTGGAATTCTATTTCTTCCTCCACTTGGCTTCCGCCGTTCTTATCTTGTATTGTATATAATTGGCAACAATGCTTTTCAAGGTCAGTTACATTATTTTGCAATCCATCAATAATTAAATTCTTCCCACAATTTTCATTTTCATCGTATTCAATATTACCATTTTCTTGCAAAAGTATATCTTCCACAAAAAACCTTTCATTATTTATTTTATCCCTGTTCTCTTCTTTTCTTTCATCTTCTTCCAATAATTTTATTACTAATAAATCATTTTCTGTCTTAACCTTCATTTCATGCATTTCGAAATTCAATACACTTTGCCATTCATATAATAAATCATTACCCACAATTACATCTCTTGCCAAATGTGGAATTACCAACGCAATGAAATTGAAATTCCATTCACCTATTCGGCCCTTAATTAATACTTTCATTGTTGGTTAGGTTGGTGCTATCGTTTATATTCGCATCATTCTCCGTGCTTTGTGTATTTTCGACTCTTTCATTTTGATTACTTCTTTCAAATCTCACACCCCTAAAATCTCTTTGATTTGCACTAAATAAACTAGTACCTCTACCCCTATTAAAATTACTTATTCGCTGATTATTTCCTCGATAAAATCTTACATGGTTTATTTGATCATTTCTTCCAATTCTCGTCGACTGATTGTTATGATAATTCCTTTGCACATTATTTTGAACTCCACTTCCTGTTCCGGGAATTACAGATTCATAAGTTCGTCTAGGATCATAACCTCTTCCTTCAAATCTTTGATTTCTCACGGGTGCCCCGCCCCAATTTAAACTCGTCCTATTATTCCCATTATTTGTAGGTTGTGATTCCTGTCGATTTCTTCCTCGCTCAATATGGACGTTATTATAGTTACCATCACAGGATGTAGTATCATTAATGAGGTTATGTGCTTCAAATTCGGATAATAATTCAATCATATCAGAGAAATCGATAGGCTTAGCCACAATTAAATGATTTCTGATATGTGGTGGATAATGACGTATTAGCATGTTGACAATTTCTGTCTCAGAAATTTCGGGATTGATCAACTTACTTTTGTTTGCTAATTTTAAGAAATATTCAGTCATAGAAATCCCTTTTTTAAACTCAAACCTACCCGTTGCTAACTCAACTTTTATTCTTCTTTGTCTCTCAGGTCCCCAAAATCTATTTATAAACAGATTTCTGAAAGTACTGTATGTTTCATGTGAAGCCAAAGTTAACCTTAACCACTCAAGAGCATTTTTCTTCAAACAGCGTTTTACTATTACCATCCGAAATTCATTGGGAATTCTCTTAATACGGAAATATTCTTCCAATTCCCTAAGAAAGAATTTTGGATTATCACCTGATTCCTCATCAAAACTTGGTGGACTAATATCATTTAGTGAATAATGTACACATTCATTTTGACCTAGACTGTGGAGTTGTGTGTGTGAGGACATGTTCTGTGTGTTTCTGTGATAATTAATATCATTATCTGGACTCACAAAATCACTACATTCACTTACTACATCACTAGACTTCTGTTGATTGCTTAATTCACCTGGTAAGTCACAATCGTTTATATTTGTAATTCTAGACATTTCTTTCCCGTTATTTACTTTTCTAGCCTGTAATGCAATTACAACTTGTGTCAATTTTCCTAAGTTATCCTTTTCTTTTTCAAAATGTTCTTTTACCTCTTTAATTTGCAAAATTACTTCTTCTTTTACTTTACTTATCTCATCAATTTGTAACTTTATTTCCTCTTGGTGTATCTTACTTTCATCATGTTGTAATTGCATTTCAGAACAAATTACATTGATTCTTTGTTCTACTTTATCTCCTAATTCTTCTCTTTGTTTTTGTGTTATTTCTGCCTGTTGTATCCTAAATGTTTCTAACTCTTTGTTTAATTCCATTCTTATTTCTTGTTTCACAATGTCCTGACCTAACCTAGTTTCCTGAATTATCTCTCTCAACTCATTGACTTCCTTTCTATTCTCATCCTTATTAATCTCTATAATCTGCATGAGCCTTTCCATATTATCCCTACACTCTTTTCTCCCTTCTCTAATCTCCTGTGAAATTTCAGATTTTAATTCCTGTTTTAGCTTCTGTAATAAATTAATTTCTAAGTTACTCACATTTTGTGCTAGTTCCTGTCTTACTCCTACATCTAAATCATTCATTTTCTTAGTTAAATCGTTTGCATTTTGTTCTATTTTAGAATCTAAATTACTCATTTCAGATTTAACATCTCCTATTTCTGATTTTACATCTCTCATTCTAAAATCTAAATTCTTTGCATTTTGTTCTATTTTAGAATCTAAATTACTTAACATTCTTGTTATTCTTTCCAACATTGACTCATTATCTATGCTTAATCTTGCATCCTCCCTATTCATTCCTACACTAATAGTAACTTCTCCTTCCACTATTATTTCTTTTCTACTCGCCATCTTTTTAACTATTTTCTGATTTCTTAACAACATAAATCTACTACTACTACTATTATTATTATTTTTTTTTAATTTCACTCACTTAAACCAGTTCTCGTTTTCTTCTTTCTTCTCTCTTCTTTCTTCTTTCCTTTTAAATTCCCACGGAGCTGCACGATGCACGATCTCCTCTTCTTTATCCTATTCGAGCCCCACACGTTGCTGCGCCATTTGTAACGGGATTATATTTTCGTTCATCTTCAACTAATAAGAAGCAAGCCAACTTTTTATAAGATCCAAGTCGAGTTTTAATCTACTGAGAGTCGTGAGATCTTTTCTCAGGTGTGGATGCGGATTTTTGGTGAAAATAAAATTTAGATGAGTCCAATTTTGTAATATATTATTTAATTATATAATATGAACTATGATTCACTCTTATCTATTATAAATATTGAATAACACTTTTTGAATCTTATTAATTTTCCTTTACAATTACAATCATCGTAACATCTTTCCTCCTTCTCCAGCAAGACACAAGATTCTCACTTTTTCTAGATTATTGATTTTCTTGTCCCCATAGCAATTCCCACCTTATTTTGTGATTGGCCGATTCACTGACACGTCATCACACCACGTCACACCACGTCACAGCACTACTACTTCGGCCAATCACACAACTACATACATTTTTATATATATTTACAATTCCCACGAACACAAAAATACTGTTACAAATTATTACAAAAAATGCGCACCATCAGGATATTGCCTATCTTTGGTATAT
Source organism: Mantis religiosa (assembly GCA_030765055.1). Lineage (NCBI taxonomy): Eukaryota > Metazoa > Arthropoda > Insecta > Mantodea > Mantidae > Mantis > Mantis religiosa. Next base: position 101,603,900 of record CM060952.1, read on the forward strand.
CTCTTTAAAGAGATAATTTCAAGAATGAAATGTTTGATAAATATACATTTAGAGTTTAGATAATTGATGGAAATTAACCATTTCTTTACACTAGCCGTATATAGGCTTTGTTGATAGAGTCAACATGAAAAATTCAATATCATGGACGGATCTCCTCTTCCGTCCAGTCACTCTAACCCATTGAGCTACCATTGCCAGCGTGCCGTCCAGACATTTAATTCTCCATTTGACTCCTATTTCCCGATGGAAATATACATTCAAAATATATTTTCAATGCCATGGCATTGAATTTTTCATGTTGAATATCTATCAACAACTTTAACCTATATACGGCTAGTGTAGAGAAATGATTAATTTCCATCAATTAACTAAAATAATAAGAATTAAATGATGAAGCCTGGGACTCAAGTACTTACGTTTGTAAGTCGCCACAAACGGTGTATCTCGAATTACGAGAGCCCCTAGTGGTCTACCAATGAAATATACGAGTCAAATGGAGAATTTAATGTCAGTACGGCACATTGGCCATGGTAGCTCAGTGGGTTAGAGCGACTGGACGGAAATCAGGAGATCCGTGGTTCAAATCCCGGCCATTGCATTGATTTTTTTCATGTATACTGTAACTATATACCTTTAGATATTTGATTCAAAGATTGGAACAATCTAGACCAAGATTTTCAAAAACATTCTCCTAGTTCGTTAACCAAATTTGTATTTTCGTAAAAATGGCTACATAAATTAAACTATATTATTCTAGGATATTTAACGGTATATAAAATAATTATAACCTTAAATATTTTGGAAATTTCCTGCAAAGTTCTCTTTAATCTGATTTAATTTTGTATAAAGTATTAAATAAAAATTTTATATCTCATAAAAGCACGCAATTAACCATTTTCGAGGTATTAGTTGTTATTACGCAGAATTTTAAAATGCTTAAGTTTTTTGAATTGTTAAGTCACGATCAACCTATTTTATTTATCTATCTAATCTATTGCTCCTAATGACTTGCCCCTAATCTATTGCCCCAATATAGAAATGTTGAGGCAAATGTCTTAAAGCTTAGAATTCATATTTTATTATGAAGAAATTATACTTTTTAATTTTTCCAAATCTATGTAAAAATTACGGATTGTCTTAATTAACTTTTAAATAAGAATCATGGTTCAGTTTTTTAATTTTTCCAAATCTATGTAACAATTACGGATTGTCTTAATTAACTTTTAAATAAGAATCATGGTTCAGTGCCACTATGTGCTATTAGCAAGAGTTTTCTGTTTGCAGAAACTAACTAGAGTGTAGGAAATCTGTACCGTCGTGAATGGGTACAGCTAAAGGTTACAATAACCCTCCTCTGGATGTGAAATGTTAATGAGAACCCTTCTCCCCAGTGACAAATCGCTTCTCCCTGGACACTCAGGTTGTCGCTTTCATTTGTTTTTCCGCTTACCGCAAACCAAACAAGCAATTTTTTAAAACTGCCCACTCAACTCTTCAACAATGGATCCATTTTTGTTCCCCCTGCACGATGTTTTTGTGCCTGCCTATTGTTTGTACTGCACCCTGCAAATCTGACGGGGAAGAAGTGGGGTTAAACTGACGGACACTAGATGTCACTATTGTTTAGCTTTTTCTTTGTTAAAAAAGTGTGGGATGTTATTGGACAAGAAAGATCTGGTACGTAATTCTCGGAGCGAAAGAGCAGACCAAGAATTTTACATTCCACTTTGGTATTAGACAGATGCACAGAAGATTCTAGAATATACTGACAAGTTTGATGACCTGAAATACACATTGATGGAAGTTATTAAATTTTATTTTTTCTAATATTGTCCCAAGAAGATATTTTCAAGATACTTTTGTAATAATCATTATATGGAAGGCTTTTAGTTCAGATTTTATCAAAATGGTTCTTAAGATTTTAATTAAAACAAAAAATGTTCAAACACAAACTAATAAAACACACATCTTAAGTTTTCTGTAAAAACTCAAATAAATGTGTAAGTTTTTGTACGATCGTATGTTTTTAAGTATTATTATGGTATTTTCACAGACAAAAATGTATATAATTCAAACACGTGAATAGGTTTCCAAGGCAAACTATATGTACAAACATATAAAGGTTAGATGTGAAGTAAAATTCAACGCAACTTCCAATTCCTACTCAGTATCGATATCTTTACAATACATAAATATTACAACTAAATATGCAACATCTGTCATTATATTCAAACCACTCTCTTTCAGTCATGGCTTCTGCTATCAAAACAGTTCATTCAAAGGCTCCTAAATTGTAGTGCCATCTTTTTATTTGCATCAGTTGAAATGGCTTTGGGTTGCCGGAGAGTTATCCAAAGTAAAGATAGATAAGTTTATTAGGCACACATTATAAATAACTCACATAAAATAATAAAATACATTCATATAAATAAGAAGTTACGCATGTATGTGTGTATAAATAGAAGTCAACAGATATTTTCGTGTTTTTAACTGTTCTTATATTCTATAATAATGTACTTCGCATATTAAATCCGCAAAATACTATAACCTGATCCCAGTCGGCCGTTATCACGTACATGGCAGATAAAGGTCTTGCATTCCATCTAAAACTCGATAACGAAGTTTCAGTGGAAATACAATTTGGAAAGTCCTCTGAAAAAAAAAAACGTCATTTCCAGAGATGGCAGAGTGGAAGAATTGACGTTAATTTTGATTTTCCAAAAACTGATCTAATGCTTTTTACTAAAATACCAACTGTGAAACATAACAAATGGAATTATAACCCAATTATTCTATGAATTCTGCATAACTATTTCTCTCGTTAAAGCAAGAAATTTGTGAAATAAATTTTTTGTGGAGTAATGTTTCAGACATTATTGCTGTTTTAAGTGTTCATATACTTAAATTTTGTCAAACAGGAGTCGTTATTATTTTCTGTGCGAACTTAAAAATGTCAAAGGGACAAGCTCTTGTAATATTTAACTATCATATTAATGTATTTCCCAATTCCGAGGGACTTACTGACGTTTTCTGTTCTCTTGGAAGTCGATAAGGAAGTCTGAGGGGCGAATCCTGCTCCATGATTGAGCTTTCCTTAAACTTTTCTCACATGACTTTCTCAATTCACCTTTGCGCATCGAGATAAAAATGTGTATACATGTTTTATTGCAATTTCCCTTTAACTTCAGTGGGAATAGGGAAACAAAGAAATTAAGCAATAGTAACATTTTTTAAAAGCTGGTCGTAATGTGATGGAACTTAATTACATTTCCGTTTCATAAACAGAAGAAATATATATATATATATATATGTATATATATATATATATATAACAATTCTCGGTATGCATACTTCCGGAGGAATCTTTGGGCGAAATACAATAATTTCGTGTTGGAAAATTTACGGAGGAAGGTATCACTCTTGCATTTTGCAAGGTGGATATATTTTAGCACTTAACTTTCCAGCATTAAAACATGAGAAAATTATATTAGAGAAATGCTTAAATATGCTAAAGAGTTACTTTGATTTTAAACGTGCAAAACGGTTTGAAAGAAACTGCAAGCTGTTTTTGGGAAGCGTATTATTCATAAGGGCTTCCAGTGGTGAGTAAAATATAGAAAAGCAAGAAATATACTAAGAGATAAGAAGGTGCAGCAGATTGCACTGTAGAAATTTAAGAGCGAAACGTTACGAAGTTAAAAAAATGTTTAACTTTGTAATAAATTGGAAAAGGAAGCTCGTTCTTTATTCTGTGGAATAAGAGAGGGAGCAAAGAGGGATAATATGTAGAGAGAGCACATAGATAATGCTTAGGGAGGTGAAGAAACTAAGATATGGGGACAAGAAATGTTTTTAATGTGCATCGAGAAATGGAAGGGTTTTACACAAAGGGAAGATAAACACAGCAGAAATATAGCGAATATCTAAAAGTAATACTCAAGGTTGCCAAAACATATGTATTATCAGAGACTAGCTTTTACTCCTTCTACTTTAGCTAGGAAAGGAAATGCTCCATTCCAGTATAACATTGTATATCTATATTGCAGTTTTACGTTTACAGGCTCCCTTAAATCAGAGAGATCTTACGTGTTTTACTCAACGTGCAAACTCCTCTACAAATTATTCTTACGAACGCTTAATCCTCTGTCAACTCAGGTTAATCTAGGTAAACATTAGCGGAAATCATCTTGCTTCCAATTTTCTTGTAGGTTACAAGGGAATATAGGAATTCAGCAGACTTTAAGTGATATTACAATTTTTTTAAATTGATTGCTATGGGATGCATGTGAAATTCCCTTCTCTTTGTATGACCAGGAGAGGTAGAGGAAAATGCTAATAACGAATTGGTATGTGAGAACATTAGCAATTGAAAAATTCAAACAAAGATATATAGGAAATGGTTCATTCAAAAGGTATTTGAGATAAATTGTGTATTTTATCTACATTTTTTGTGTAATAAGATTTTGTGTATAATAAAACCTGAAGCTTTCCTGGTGACGAATATGCTTTCTTCTCGGGCAACAAGCCAGGCGAAGAGACGATTAGATATCGACGTTTCGGGAGTGTACATAGCTCCCATAATCAGGATATTTGTAAATGTTATAACCACAAATCAAACACTGGATATAACAGCAATATAAACAAAGACAAAACACTATCAAAATTCACATTACTGAACAAAAGACTGTTTTCAGTAAATTAAATGCCAGGTCAGGAGATGGCGTGGATGTATAAAATTGTGTCAAATAAACGTAACTACTTAACTTGATTATCAAGCTGTATTGATATTTGCTTCTTAAATTGATGAATTTCCATTTTTAAGGCCCGTTTCCAAGAGGAGCTGAACTGAAATCCAGCATCACGATTAGGCGTGCTCCTTTTAGAGAAACTCGCCAAAGCCTCCTTAATTCTTCGCTCCCAGTAACTGTTGCATATTGCCAAGATGGTCGTCTCCCGAAAATTGGCTCTATGGTCGTTATCAAAACAATGCCATCTTGGCAATATGCAACAGTTTTTGGGATCGGAGAATTAAGGAAGCTTTGGCGACTTTTTCTGAAAGGAGCACGCTTAATCGTTATACTGGATTTCAGTTCAGCTCCTCTTGGAAACCGGCCTTAAAAATGGGAATCCGTCGATTTAAGAAGCAAAGATCAATACAGCTTGATTATCAAGTTAAGTAGTTACGTTTCTTTGACACAATTTTCTATACTCACGCCATCTCCTGACCTGGCATTTACTATACTGAAAACAGTCTTTTGTTCAGTAACGCGAATTGTGATAGTGTTTTGTCTTTGTTTATATTGGTGTTATATCCAGTATTTAATTTGTGGGTATAACATTTGTAAACATCCTGATGATCGGAGCGATGCACGAAACATCGATATCTAATCGTCTTTTCACCTGTCTTCTTGCCCAAGAAGAAAGTGAGCAGATTTTGTGTATGCCTTACAGATTATAGTTATTTAAACGTCAGCCAGAAGGGAGAAAATATACCTAAAATATTCAAGATACACACTTAATTTTCATGAAAGTATCATAAACATGATATTTTAATCCAAATCATTAGAGCTATTTTTATGGAAACAAAATTTTGAAAGAAAAAGAAAATGTTCCAAATAAAGGATGGTACGAAGGTGATCTTGAAGAACTTCTCTCAGCTCCCATGAAGTTACCTAATTTAAAATACCATACTCTATTTTTGAGCACACGCATACACAAATGCGATGTCCAACAAAATTCTTCCATCACAAACTACCCTTTACCTGATAAACTATTTATTATTTTGAGGCTTTAAACATTGACTTAAAGCATTTTGAATAGGGCACAAAATATTTAAAACATTTGTATGAAAAATAAAATGTAGTTCTTAACATTTCTAGTAATCGCATCTGAAGTCCTTTTCATTCTGAATAATCGTTAAATAACTGGTAAACCACAAAAAGGAAAACATCTTGTTACATTGATACCGAAATTATGGGTTGACAGAAGCAGTCGTGATAGATGTCGAAGGAATGTTGGTTCTTTGTGACGACCAGGGCCAAGGCCAGTTCATTTGGGGAAAGTGTTTATAACAAAGCCATGAAAGACGCTGTGTCCTGAGAAGGTTTCTAAAGGAATTGTCACTTGACGTATATGAATAGATCGTTTACAATGGCGACCAAAACAGCCACAAAGGGTCTTTGGTTTGAAAAAGGAATTTGGAGAGTGAAAGTTATATAAAGACACACGCGCAGCTGTGGTTAAGGCAGTCGTCGGTGTATAGCCGATATGGCTATATCGCGGCTAGGAAGCCATTACGAACATTTATCGGCGTGTAGCCGATATGAGGGAAGAGTCAGACGTGAAGCCTATTAGAGCGGTCAACTTGTTCGGTCTTAAATATTTGTCAGGTCCTCAAAATTTATCGAGAAATATAATTAGCATTCAGTCACTGTAAACCGTGATTGGTAACCCTCGGTCGGCAGCTTCCATTTCGAGGTTTGAAATAAGAAGCAGTGAATAAATAGTTTGGAAACGGGCATTGCAGTGTTGTAAAATTTCCTTCTCACACACATCCACGCATACCCTGAGAGAAACCTCATTGCTCACTATAATATTTGCTTCAAACTGGTGCACAACGTAGAGCAGTGGTAACCTGTGATCACCATCAATTAAATCTGTTACAAACCGGCGCCCAACGTGGGGCCCGATAGGAGAAGAAGGGTCAACCTGAGGAGGAGGTTCAGCTCGATACGAGGAGGAGGTTCAGCCCGATACGAGAAGGAGTTTCAACCCGACGACGAGGTTCAACAAGAGAAGCAGATTCAACCTAGAAGGAGGTTCAACCGAGAAGGAGTTTCAACCCGACAGCGAGGTTCAACAGGAGAAGGTGGTTCGACAGGAGGACGGTCGACCCATCAAGAAATTCGTCAACAGTTCGACTGGAAAAAGAAAGGAGGCCGGCATTGTCATCAGTGACATCATCAGGAGCCAGTAAAAACAATCAAAGGTACAGAGTGTTAAATTATATACTAAACTACTGTGAATGTATTTAAGGAGTGGAAAAATGCTGAGTCAAAATTCTGTAGAAAGCATGGGAGTTCAGTAGGTTGATGCTAGTAGCAGTAGGCAGGAAGTTGAAGTACCAGAGTGTAGTGTAACTGCCCCAAAGAATGTAGAAATGGAAAGAAGTATGTTAGGGGCACTCAGAGAAGTGTTTGCAAGTTTCAGTAAAGATATAGAGAATGAGATTCAAGGTTTAAGTACAAAGATAAATGATAAGACTGAAAGTTTAAGTGAAAGTTTAAGTAAAAAGATAGATGATAAAAGTCAAAGTTTAAAAAAGATAGAAGAAAAGTTAGAAAATAGTGTTCAGAAGTTAGAGGTAGGACAAATAGAACTAGGAAAGAAGTTAGGCAATCAACAACAGTCGTTAGAAAATTTCGGGAAAGTTAGTCAGGAAGTAGAGAACGTAAAAGAAGAAGCTGATCAGGTAACAGACAGTTTAGGAAAAGATGTTAGTGAGGAGACGGAGAATGCTGAAAATGAAGTTATGAATCTAACTAATGAAAGGTCCGATAGTGAAAACAGAAAACTTGGGGAGGAAATAGCACAGAAATTAGACAAAGAGAGAGAAATGGCTAGAAAAGAATTAGAAGAAACTAGTAGTAGATTAGAAGTATCAGAATGAGAAAATAGAAAACAGACGAGGAGTGTAGAGGAAAATACAAATAAAATTAACGAGTTAGCAATGGAGATCACAGTGACAAAGGAAACTGAAATTTTGAATCTAGTTAATGAAAGGTCGGACAGTAAAAACAGAAAACTGAGGGAGGAAATCGTACAGAAACTAGATAAAGAAGGAGACATGGCTAGAAAACAGTTAGAAGAAACTAGGAGTAGACTAGAAGCATCAGAGTGGGAAAATAGAAAACTGACGAGGAATTTGGAGAAAACCACAAGTGAAATTAGTGAGGTAGCAATTGAGATCACGGTGACAAATGAAACATTGAAAAACATGCAAAATCCAGGGATAAACGAAACAGAAATATTAAACTATTTCGGGCAAGGGGGAATATGCCTAAGAAATATAGGAGAAAAGATCGATGTCCGATATCTAAGCTGAATGTGGAAAACTCATGGGGATGTAGAATAAAGAAGTCCTTTATACATGGAAAAGTCCGCAAAATTCTCTTGAATTTCGAAGTACGTTGTGGAATGATAAATTTTCTTGTAAATGGTGGGAACTTAGGCTAAAGTATTTAAAATTGCCATAACAAATTGTAAAAGGAGAAGAAACAAGCTTGTAAAATGTATGCTGAGTATAAATAGTGTAGTGTAAAATGTATAGGTTAAGTATAAACAGTGTTGTGACAGTGCAGTGAAACTTAAAACTAAACAAGTGAAAAAAAATATAGTAATGAAAATCAGAACACTAAAGACTTTTGAAAATCATATTTATATAGAATCATAAAAAAGTATTCGGAAATGTATGAAAAAAAATTAACCAGTTAAAAAAAATATCAGAACAATGAAAGACTTTTGAAAAGAATATTTATATAGAATCAAGAAGAAGAACTCAGAAATGTTGTACACAAATATAATATTATTAATGTACCATTGATTTAAACATGCGAGTGTATATTTAGTAATTGTTTCAAGTGTAACAACAATATGAATTAATTTTAAGTAGATCAGATGGAGAAAAAGGGAGATGAGGTAAAATGAAATCCTTTCCGAGTAATATTTAAAAGTTGAAAATTGCAGAACAGAATGTTGGTAAATTTTAAATGAACTGTTGTTATGTAACAATGTGAATAATTTTTAGGAAATGTCATGTAAAAAAAAATTAATGTTGTGAAAAGAGATTGTAAAATGAATTGGAAGTTGCTGACAAAGGTCTAATATTTTGCGTTATATTCGGGCAAGACATATATATTATTTCATTATGGGATAATAAAATAATATCTATGGGGGCATTTGATACCGAAATTATGGGTTGACAGAAACAGTCATGATAGATGTCGAAGGAATGTTGGTTCTTTGTGACGACCAGGGCCAAGGCCAGTTCATTTGGGGAAAGTGTTTATAACAAAGCCATGAAAGACGCTGTGTCCTGAGAAGGTTTCTAAAGGAATTGTCACTTGACGTATATGAATAGATCGTTTACAATGGCGACCAAAACAGCCACAAAGGGTCTTTGGTTTGAAAAAGGAATTTGGAGAGTGAAAGTTATATAAAGACACACGCGCAGCTGTGGTTAAGGCAGTCGTCGGTGTATAGCCGATATGGCTATATCGCGGCTAGGAAGCCATTACGAACATTTATCGGCGTGTAGCCGATACGAGGGAAGAGTCAGACGTGAAGCCTATTAGAGCGGTCAACTTGTTCGGTCTTAAATATTTGTCAGGTCATCAAAATTTATCGAGAAATATAATTAGCATTCTGTCACTATAAACCGTGATTGGTAACCCTCGGTCGGCAGCTTCCTTTTCGAGGTTTGAAATAAGAAGCAGTGAATAAATAATTTGGAAACGGGCATTCCAGTGTTGTAAAATTTCCTTCTCACACACATCCACGCATACCCTGAGAGAAACCTCATTGCTCACTATAATATTTGCTTCAAACTGGTGCACAACGTAGAGCAGTGGTAACCTGTGATCACCACCATCATTTTCGTATCAACATAAATACTATATAAATCTTAAAATCAAAGGTTTTGCCAGATTCAAATATTGTACCATTAATTATTTCGAAGAAGTGCTCTGTTTTTAACTAAACTTAAAATACAGAGCTTTTAATTGGAAATGCGCTCTTCGATATTTCGGTTATGCAAGCGATATGGAAATTCTGAATCATCAGATATCGATTCTGGTTTTTAAACCTACCATTTTACCTATACCTATAGATATAGTAATTAAATACGTAATAAGTGCCCTTTTTAATAATATGAAAATATAAGCATACGCTTATGTAAGCGAATTTCATAGAGGAGTGAATAAATAGCGTTATGTAAATGTAATACATATTTTTCTATAAACACCAAAAAGGTGAAGTTAAGTTCATATGTAAAAGAATATAATATTGGAAATGCATAAGCTAATAACAATTATTTGTGAACAAACGAATCAGCTAAACGTTTAGCTTGGCTTTTTTTAGAAAGTTTAATTACCTTTAAGAATTAAAAATTCAAATTTTCAGATAATATCCAGTAATATCTCCGAGGATCTGTTTTACATCGAACGTCAGGGAATACAATTTCTCAATGAAAACTCCATCACTGTCCACTCATCTGATGGACGCTGACATATCGGCAAATAAAATGACAGGAAATGGATAATAGATAAGAATCATCTACCCCATCTCCCCAACAACTAATAAGGTCGTTTGTCCATAACTCCCTAACTCCGAGGCTCTTCAGAGTCTTGCGGAAGGCATTAAAGTGTTTCAGAGGTCCCTTTAGACATCATACAGGCGTAGGTAATCTCCCACGGTTTCAGAAACCACTGCCCAATCGAGACCAACCCAATCAAAATAACTTTCCTTGAGAATGTACTCAGGTGTACTTCTAGTAACGTAGGGGAACAGGAAAATTTGCGACGTTCGGATATAAATCAGGAAAACTGCGAGAAAACAAAAAACAGACTGCCAGATCAACACAAATCAAATCAGGAGCTCTGTAAATGACAGCCTTGGACGTTGTTACCTCTTTCGACGTAGTTGGTTAAAAACAACAGATTTTGTTTACCTTTTGCATTTTCTCTTATGTTGCTGCGTTGGTTTTCTGTTGTTTTTTTTTTTCCTGATACGTACACTCATACCCATGCCCGAGGCGGTACTCAAACCTACGATCCCTCGCGCCTCGAAGCATCAGGGTAAGTGCTTTAGCGAGCGCGGCCAGGAGGAGCAGCTGTATTTATACCTTGTGATGATTATATTGTCTAACAATATAGCTGTCTAACAATACTTTAACTACTGAAGAGGGTAAACAAACGATAGAGAAAGATAACTGAAAGAGAAAAAGTTGCCCGCACTCCTTTCTTCCGAAGGTTCAACAAAAGTCCTACGCGGGCGCTTGTAATTTGTTCTGTTTTTTTTTTTTTTGCATTATTTCTCTAATAATAAAAAAAAAGGAAATGAAATTCTGGAAGCCTTCCAGGGTATCAGATCCGATAAAGCCAACTGTATTTCTCTTGTTTGCACTTTCTTTTGTTTGCTTTTTGTGCCGTATAACGAAACAGATTTGTTGATCTTGAATTTTGCGCGGTAAAACCGACCTGGAGCAGCACTTTCACTCTCTCTTCTTTCACCTTTCTTTCTTTCTTTTTTATTTCACATAGCTTTGCATTTATGGAACGGAGCAATGTTTGCTTTCAATATTGCTTTCGCACAGCACCTAGGCGCCAACATTAACCTTTTCTGGAGTATTTAGTTCAATATTTTACATTTGCTTAATTGTAAAACGTAGTCAAGGGCCTCTCTCACACTGTGAAGCAGTTTGTCTATCAAAACACAGGCAAGAACACCGCGCACAGTAACATTCCTTGCTAACTCTTCTGCGAAGCATTCTAAGAGGAATAAGTGTTTTATACATTTCCTATTTACATTTACACATTTTGTTACGGGATATAATAGATGCAGAATAGTAAGAACTTAAAATGCCAATGTTTAATGTCTCATCTCTTTTTGAATGCGAGAAAGAAAGAATGGGTTCTCTGTTCAGAGACGTATGTTTGAAAATTTAAATCTATAGCAAGGAAAACCTTTGGTACAGTAACTCAACAAACAATTTATGTCACAAATTATACTTTAAAGAAATCTGCATTTTTCTGCAATAATATCATCCTTTATGATAATCAAAAGTTATTCAGAATGAAGATCACTTCAGAGACTATTCCCAAAGGCTTAAAAATATCGGTGTATTTTATCATAAAATGTTTTAATTATATGGTATTTTAATCTGATTATTTAGAGTCAGTTTTGAATTCTGGACAAATGAAATGTCTTCAAATTACTTCTGAAGTTCCTTTCGTTTTGGTGACTTTTGATAAACTGTAAGAGGAAAAAATTACTACACAAAAAAGTAGATTTCTTTAATATCAATGTTTCTGTCAAATGACTTTATATAGTTAACTATTTTTTAGACATTTTTTGTTAACCTTCTGAATTTTCCAGTACCTATATTTCTCCAAATGAAAATCTGTTAATACTTTTTCTCCTCTTTGCTGGTTTGTTGACGAATGAGTAGAATAAGCAATGAGAATGCAACGCATTATAATTTTAAGATATTTTATCTGCTTTGAGTTTAGCAGAAGAGGTATATGCGTTTCTTGGGAAGAAATTTCGTCTTCTGAGGAGGAATGGATCACCAAAAGAGACTCGCAAACGGCAGCAATAAAATATTCACAGCTAAAGAAAGAGAAATGACTAAAATCCCGAGTACAAAGTTTACTTAGCCGAGTTTGTTTGTTATTTATGTATATCTTTCCTCCAGGCGCTCGGAAAACATCTACATCTCCGTGCGCGCGCATTCTCGCAGACAAAGCTGGTGGACTGACTGGCCCCTTGAGGTTATGTCACCCAACCTGCACTTGTTCCCATAAGTGGCACGATAAAGCGTGCAGCACACTACGTATCATTTTCTTGGTTTCACAAAAATTCCACGGTACTGGGTTAGGTACTGGCATATAGATTCCAAAATTGCGGGACTAACTTCGTCTCAGGCTGATGGTCACAACTGACACCCGTAAATTTACTGCCATGTAAAATAACTCCTGCGGGTAGAAAAACGCCAACAATATTTTAGCACAAATTCAGATTTTGTTGCCTCTTAATAACATTTCAATGTACTGCATTCTCTCTGTGCTTATCTATACAGTATACTATAGTTAGTGTAACTGGAATGCGGTGGTTCGAATTTTTATATTTTTACCTGCTCGGTATGCGAACGGTGGAGGTCTTTCATTTACTACGGTTATCCTCCAATTTCGCTTCTTTGTCTCTGGGGGTCCTTCTAGGTGTTTCGCGGATAGATGGCGTGGATGCCTGCTTGAAGAACTTTCCTTGTTGTAATTTTACGTCTTCCAATGTTAAGTCATATCGGACGATGAATGGGATGGGTGAAATGATACTCCAATGATCCCAGGGTAGATAGAGCTTAGAGTTACCCGACATTCATCTTTTAGCATAAGGGAAAACCCTGGAATAAACCTTATCCAGGTATCTCACACTGACCGAGATTCGAACTCGGGACCGCTTGAACGTGACGCAGACACGCTACCACTACGCTACCGAGGCGGGCTTGCTTGAAGACACTAGAACCTCGACCCGTGGACACTAGAGAACTGTTTGGTCAAAATATTATTCATCACTACCTAAGTATTTCTTGGAGCCTTCGTATTACGAACTTCCACCTTTCTGTGTCAGATGTCTACCTGTTGACTGTAACCTCTTTAGTTCCTTTGCTTTATCTCTTCCTCCAACAGGTATATCTATGTAGTCACAATAGATGACAGTGCACGAGATACTCTCTTCCGTTGCATATCCTAACCTAACCTAACCAAACCTAACATATCCTAACCTAAACTCTCTTGTAAAATGTTATTATTATGATATTATACAATTCAGCAGGTAATAGGGAATATCTAGGAAATAATTATTTGCGAAAAAGCGCATATTTCAATCACTTAGCGAGACATATATATTTTTGTCTAACAAGATCTTCTCTATCTCTATTAGTGCACTAATTACATTAAAATGAATATTCAGAAGAAAAAGGACTTGAAAAAGGCTATTCCTGAAAAATTCATCATATAGAGTTTATTTGAAATGCAAATAAATAAAATGCTTTTACTCTTCTTTAGATTACTGCAATAGGCAAGAGAGAAGGGTTAGCTTGGATGAGAACACGAATAATATTTCTAAGACGGATAAGAGGTAGGGAAAAGGAATTTTTGAATTGTGTGGGGGAAAAGAAAGCTATAACACTATGTAACAGAGTGCAAGAAGGTTGCAATGTGGAGAAAAAAGGTTTGGAAAGCAAAATGGGAGAAAGTAGAGAAGAGGATAGTAGCTATAAAAATGTTAACAGGCAGGGAGGAAAAGAAGGTAAGAAGTATTGGTGAGTTCTTGCAGAAAGTAAAAGAAAAATGGGCCAGAAATGTAAATAATATAAGGAAGGAAGATGAGGGCGAAGAAAGGGACTAACTAAGTAATCAAGGAGGTATGGAGGTTAAGAGCTACCTGGCAGAGCAAAATACCAGGGTGTCGTGCAAGCCAAGGTAGCAACAAGGTAACGACAAATAAATGTAGCCAAAAGTTGTAAATTGTAAAATTTTGGGATATGAACAATAAATATATCATAATATCTTTAGCCAAAATTAGTGTTTCTGTAAACAAGAAACTTGCACCTATATGGTCACCACAATGAGGTGGTAGAGTACCTACATCGCGTTCAAGAGGTCCCGAGTTCGAATCCTGGATAGGGTGAGTTATCCGGGTAAGGCTTTCCCTGAACCTGAAAGATGAATATCGATTAACTAAGCTACATGGACCCTGGATTCATTTGAGCATCATTTCATTCATGTCCGATATAACTTAACGTTGAAGGACGCTAAGAATCCAAGGATACAATTGGTTGTTTACCAACCTGATATATTCTTATTCTAATTAATCATTAATTTCTAGAACTGCATTCTTATATTATGTTCACCTCTGAAATTTCATCCAAACATTGAATTTGGTAAGCACGTTGCTTGTTACTTTTATAAATACATCACGGATCTCTGACAGATTCTAATACCACTTCTGTTGTGGATACTTCTGGGTTTTCTTTTACACGGAGAGGAATATCCATTAAAACATTCGTATCATTTCCATTATGGAGAATCTGATTTTTGCATACATATTCAATTCATATTCCTATATTTGCTGTCGCCATTGCATGTTGATTTGAAGTGCTATCCAGATGGATTTATTAAATAAATTTGTAACTGTCTCCATAGGTAGCTATCATTAAAGTCTTTCCCGTTACACTCCGCATCAAACAATAAATGTTTAACACAGAAGTCTGATTCAATTCCATAGATCAGTTAATCAACTAGAATCAATAAACATGTTTCCATGGGTATAAACAAACGACAGCCAAATAAACAAATGTTCATTGGATATAAACATGATGCAATCAAATAAACATACTTTCGTGCATATAAACCAAGGACAGTAACATCATAAAATTGTTCGTTGTGCTCCGACGGTTATGTTTGTGTTTTATATGGTTCTTTTTATTTAAAATGAATGAATTGCAGAAAATTATCTATGTGGAAACTTGCTGAGTACTCGTCAAAGTTGTAAAACAGTATAAGTTGCATCGCTTCCAGTTAAATCTGAAGTAGAAAATGGTTAAGATAATTTGTATAGCTTTCCGTACACGAATATCTTCGTACACCAAGTTTCGCATTAATCAGCTTCAGAAGGTCTTCTCTTAGTGCGGGAGTTTTAAGTAGGCCTTTATTTTTAGCTGATTCTCAACGACTATAGAATACTATAGGTATCTGCAATAATTTCAAGGAAAGTATTCGTCTATAAAGGTATCCTCTAAAAGTGTATATTAATATTTGAGATGCTTTATGCCATCGTTATGTTCTAGGACACGGTTACTGTTAGCCAAACTTGACGCGTGGTAAGCGGTGTCCTTAGTGTCGACCGGTGGAAAAAATAAAGAAACGGCGGAGCGCCCTATCGAAATAATATCGAGGGATAACCACATTTTTCTGAAAGTGGTGTTCTACTGCGAAAATTCGAGAAATCCTCTAATCTCTGTTTCACATAACCTTGCCACGCTGACATCTATCACTCCGCATGCAACTACCTTCCCCCTCATTCTAATTGGCTATAGGCCATAGGCGGTGCCTTCCAGTCACATTTAAACCTGCAGTACCTAAACGTCATAATAATTGCCAGGAAGATAGATGAAATCATACAAATAAGAATATGAAGGCATGCAAAAATAATGAAGTTTATAATGAAACTGAGCAAGTTGAAACTGAATGAATGAGCAATGAAACTGAAACAAGTTTATAATGAAAGGCCTTTGGCCTTTTCCACTGGGATTTTTTAAAACCAGCACACATGCCTTGCAAAAATGCTTGTATTTCAGTCTTAAAAGTCGTGTCACGCCGTACGTGTCTGTTCTTCATTTACCCAACTCTCGTCAAGGTAGTATATTTTGCGATGTGTTTCCCGGTACACTCTGATTGTCCTTAAATAACGTCTTCTCCACACAGCAATTTCGCCCCTGGAGTGATAAGTTTTCCTGTTGTCCTAATTTCATATCGCGATGTTCCTACGCATCTAACACTCACACCTGTAAGTTCAGAGCACAGCTGTTCGACTTCTCTCACTAACAAAGACTGATTGTTCTTGTGAGTGCATTAATCACATGCAACACAATTCTTTCTTCGCAGCTTTGTAAATGTTTTCCCTTGCGATATTTCAGCGAAAAACTGGCGGTAGACTGCCATTATACATATAATAAGTACACGCGCAATAAACGATCAATAAAATAATTTAGCTCTCGCAATCGGCACAACACACCTTCGAATGGCAATATATGACTAATCCAGTTCAAAACAAGGTCAGTGATAAAATTCATATAAACAAATATGTCATCACTACCGCTAAAGCACGTGCTATCGTATCATGTGCTTGACAGCAAAGGAACCTCCTCTTTACTTCGTTAAGAATTAACATGTATTTCAGATAAATAAACTCTGTTGCGTAATATATTTAATTAAAACAGTTACGAAAATATAAATTTGTCTTTTCTCTTCCAACATATGAAGATGTATCACCATGTTAAATAACGAACTAATTTTTACCGCACTACAGTCTATACTGCAATAGCAGCCAATGAGAGGTGATAAGGTCACGTAACCGTTAAGAGATACGGGCAAGCTTATGTGAAACAAGGATTAGTTCTCACGAATGAGTTAGTGACTTAGTCTTAATGCGACTTAAAGAGCTGGTTACTCAATATATTGTGGTAGTATGTTTGTTTGTGTAAAATGAGTGTTGCTAGACGTGCAATTAAAGAGGTTTTGTAAAGCAAAGAAAGAAATTTCTGCACCGTACTTGTTTAATAACACTGCTACGCGAAGAACAAGAATTAAATGACTGTGACAGATATTAACTAATTCAGTGGTGAGAAGTTGGTGCATATGAGAATTTGTTACAACTAAAGAAATGAACATTTCTCAAATACACTAAATCATACATTTTTATTATGGCTTAGAGCCACAAATCCATAACGGCTCATCAAAAAGAGCAGTTTGGAAAAGTAAAAAATTAGAAAATTAAAAGTTTAGAACTTTTTCTTCATTTTTTTCAGTAATTTTTATCTTTGAGGTTCAATTTTATTTTTGGGACACCTTCAAATTATTGCATACAAATTTAAAGTCGATGGATCAAGAAATGTGCATTTGAGTACTTTAACGAATGGTTTACCTTAAAAGTGGGTCAGTGGTGCTGCAGGTCGATGTATAAGTGGGTCAATCGCTGACATTTCCAACAATTGCTGCGAAACATCTAATAGCTTTGCCTTTTATGGCGGGATCTCGAGCGTGCAGTTAGGTTGGTATCCGTGGTGCAGTGTGCTAGGGCAAACGCTGGAAAATGTAAAATTTACCCTTGCAGGTTTCTTCCATGTAGCTTCCAAAGAATTATACACTAGACGACTGGTCCCCGCCGCTGTTCTTGCTCTTCCTGGATTCTGCTTCCAGTGTATGGATGGTGACCGTCGTGGTGAAGGCTAGCACGTCTGAAAGATCAGACGGAAATGTAGTGATAGGAAAGAAAATCATGGAGGCTAAGGAACATCTCAACATTCGCCTACCGTCCAGGAAAGGTACGGAAAACACAAGGGCAGATTGGGCAGTGGACTGGTAGTGAACTCAGGACCTAATGAAGCCTTTCTCACTGTTATGCTCATTAATTTTTACAATTAACATAATAGAAAAGCTGTGTTCAATTTGCAATGTTTACACACTTAACAGCGCATGTATGTCCTAAGAATCATTTTATTGAATTGCTCCTATGGATCTAGTCTATCACTAAGCAATACTTTTCTTCCATTTCTTTGGATATCCTATCTGTGTAATGTACCGAAGAATTCGCCTACCGACCTGTGAAATCTGTAGAATAAATAAATTAATAAAAATAAAGCCATATAGGAGAGAACGATCCAAAGGCAATTGTACCCGAGAGCCCCTAATTACCAAAATAAATTGGAAACCTAATTCTTAATTCATATTAGTGCTAATTAAAAATTGTTTAAAGTTGGCAATGCGTACCGTAACATTAAAACCAGCAGAGGGAGTTACTGTCAAAGCAATTTTCGCCTCTAGAGGTGCATTAGGGAACACATGGCACCGATTTTTAAAACGTCACTCCCGTAAACGTGCGCCTGACAAGTCGTTAACAGACCCTGCCGTCTGGCAAATGTGCGTATTATACACCATTATTGTGATCGAAGCAAACCATTAAAGAAGTGAGTGCGGCAATTAAAAAGAAGATCCAGTTCTGTTATCAAATGTATCACTAAAGGGCCGTGTTGTAAATATTTACCTGTTGGTGGTGAAACAAGTTCCTATTGTGCATTCACACGATCCTTCATAACTAGATTGCCCCCATTTTGTATTTCACTCAAAACTTTATTCCATAACTACACCGGAATGCATATTTTGAGGCACCCTGAATTAGAAACAAGAAGTTTAATACTTAAAATTTATTAGAATTAATTTTAACATCCTCAAATTGCAAAAAAATTCTAAATTCATTAATGATATTCTTATAATCGTTTACAAATTTGTGTAATAATGAGGAGTTTCCAGCCAGTGTAAAAAAGATGTGAGTGCACTAGATCAAATATAGTCTTACAGAAGAACTTTATAGCACTCATTTCATTATACATGTCTTGCAACAGTAAGCCAAATTGAGTGTCAGGTTTTGAATATCTAGTCGTCTTGTGTTGGCATTGAAATTTCATGTTATTACGAGAAACAATTCAGAATCTACTGCTCCCAGAACATCGAAAAATAGGAAACAATCTCTGGTAAGTACCTTATGAACACAATGGTTTATTTTAGATGGATTATGTGTTTGATGCCCCCTAAATGCAGAAAGAGCATTTTTATAAAACTGTATGAATGACAAAACCAAAAAAAAAGTCAATATCAAATTTGAAAATTTTAAGTAATTTTCAATGATGCACACGAAGATTTTTCACAACACCCCCATCCCGCTACGGAGGGCATTTGACACGGGGTTCACATTTGGTTTATTGTACCTATGCCACAAGTGGAACAGCCCCAGAAGGAAGGATGCGACGAGAAGAGACAGAGAGCGAGCGTCCGAAGGAGTCGCGAAAGTGAAGAGGGCAGGGTCCCTACACTTTACCAGCTAGAGACTCTTAGGCAGGCCAGTACAACCGGTATCCCAACTTATTGTGGTGGCAAAATGGCCCCGCCAGACCTAGTTCGGAGACTGGACATCATCCTACTGGAGAAGGAAGTTTTACCAAGAGAATATCATCCTGTCGTTGCAATGCCGAGACATTCACCGACACTTCTACCCTGAAAGATCCACCAGATGATATGAAATGATAATGAAGATGAAAGGGGGGACAGGAAATCCGGGGAATGTAATTAACCTACCCACCATTCGCCTGGGGACCAGGGAAACCTCCGAAAAATCACATGGGTTAAATAGGTCAATCACGGGAATCTAACCCGGACCTGCCGAATGGGGGCCACAGACAAAACCGCCTGAACCATCCCGCTCGGTTTCGCAAAACTTACTTCTCCATTCGGAAGAAAGATTCTATGAGATTTACAAAAATACTTAAAAATATGTGTCTTTAATACACATTTCATTTGAAATATATTTGTGGCATATGTCGTTCATAAATGTTTTCATTGGTTTGAGTTAGTTTATATGTTCACAGGTTTCTAATTTCTCTACTGCTTATCTACAGTACGTAAAGGTGGTACTGTATTCGGTACACTGAAAATACATTGTTGAGACCACTGAATATAAAAGAGAGGATTCCAAAATGATTAGAAAATGTGTATGTATATTTCAGGAGTATGAGCCAAAAAAGAAGCTATTATTTACATAGACAATGCTCTGAAATGTATGATTTTCTGAAAACTTGTTCAAACGAAACTTGATTAAAACATCATATATAGTATATGTATAAATATAGTTCATATCGTAAGGTTTCTGAGAATATATGTGAAACCCACTTCGCATTAGCGAAGAAGAAAATGCACTCTACAAAAGTTATTTCTCTTTAAAACGCACAGTGTATTCCAGATATGAAATGGTTCAGATTATTGAAAAGTTCCACATCGTTCACAATTTATTTCGATATTCATTTGTTTCTGTAAGCAGTAGTGAATTTCGCATAGCGACCAGTTCTTAAACAATTGACTATCCTTATTCACTTTGTAATGTTTAATATGAACATAAACTTTCATAAAATAGTTTTTATACCGAGGCAGAGAAAGTCATGTGAACGTAGGATATCACGAAGGAAATGTGCTGCAGGTGCTCAGGTCACGTGTCCCCGATAACGAGTATTCCGCTCTTTATTAAGCGACATATGGTTAAACCAAGCATTACTCCCGGTAAAAAATTGCTCTGAGCGCCCTAGTGACATCTGTGTTCCTCCAGGGATATTAATGTCAACTTGACAGAAAAGAATGAGCTAAGATAAAACATGCCGCAAGTAAACTACCAGCTCTCCTGGTGACAAACTGTGGAAACTTTCCTCTACGCAATTACTTAACTTTTATCTCTATTACCGTGGGGCTCTGCAGGGGGTGCTTTCACCTTGCACGTCTGCTTTTCGACTCTTCCTTTGAGTCTTCTTGAGTGGTTTGTTTCCTGCTTTAATTGAAGTTTAGTGGACAAGGGCAATTTTTAAAAATATTAAATAAGGAAAAGTTATAGACCTCTATGTAAAACGGACTAAAATTATAAAATAATTACACTAAGTTCCAAATAAATTTATAACCTCATATAGATTATACTACAAATATATTATTATGAATGTTTAACCGCAATGCACCATCCAGTACGATAAACTAATTTTCACTTCTACCAGCTAAAATGTAGGTAGCAAAGGAATTGCATTCCACTGAAGAATTACATAGAAAAGTTTCACTTGAAGTAAATATTTTACAACCCCTGAATCGAAAAATCCTATAGAAAAAGTTATGCGTGTCTCCATATGTGAACAGCTTATCTCAAAACCAAAAGTTGGCTAATATCAAAGTTGCTATTTAGGTAAGTCCAATAGTTTCCAATTTCCAGACGAGAAGACTTTGAAAAACATCTCACTACCCCAGAATACACATTAAATGAAATATTTGTTTGTAAAATTTTGGCCACGCTTTATTTAAATTACCATATGTTAAAGATATTTTCATGACAAGCGAAATGTATATATTGAATTTTCAAAGAATGTGCTTAAAAGTTTTCTTTATCCTAGATGTCTCTTACATAACCTATAAACCGTAAAATATAGATAGTATAAAATACAGAAATACAATATAAATATCTTCATAATGTATAATTTATGTCAAAACCTTTCTGTGGGTGGACGGAGGCATTTTAATACATTCCTTGTGTTTGGCATTGAATTGCCAATACTTACCTATACCTTTCTCAAGTGGGAAGTCATTATTGACTTTTTAGTTCTTAGCTATCCAAACAGATCGTAACTTTAAAGGCATTACATAGCGATCTGTTTTAAACCATTTGATTATCTTTGGAAAGTACCAAGCGGATGACACAGGCGGTTTCATCGTGGTGCGCATTCGGAAGTATCCTGGTTCGATTCCAGTGGCTGACCTATCTCACTCATGGGTATTTTCAAGGGTTTTCTCGGGAAATGCTGGGTAGGTTAACTACATCCTCCGAATTTCCTGCCCCTCCGTTTGATCTCCTTTATCATTTCACATAATCTCATGTCTGGTGGTCTCTTTCAGGGTAGAAGTGTCGGCGGGAACCCAGCGCTGCATGGCAGGATGGCATGCTCTGAGTAAACACTTTCTCCTCCGGCGGGATGGACTCTGGTCTCTGAGCCAGAAAGCTGTACCGTGGCTGAGTGGTTAGACCACTCGGCTCTCACCAAGGCTCTCTCTTGGGTTCGATACCAGGCGGCCGCAAAGTAAGATTCATAGTGGACAACAGGGTGCTGGCGCAGGTTTTCTCTGGGTACTCCGGTTTCCCCAACATCTCAATCCACCTCATCTTCATCTCAAACATCATCAGTGTCATCGCCTGCGGTGCCGTATGTAGTAAAAGCGGGCGTTAAACACTGCACATTCCATTTCTCCAAGCCGGCCTAGTATGTCATTTCAGGAACCGGCAGGAGGGATACTGTTTGTGCCATCCTGTAGGGGAGGGGATCCGTCCCCTCTATCTGCTGCGGTGCGAGCGCTGCAGATCCCTAGCACTCGTGGTAGGTACCTCTGACGTTACTAGAAGAACCTCGGGGCGAACTGACGAGCCCCTCCTGTAGAGGAGTCGTTCGGATTGGGTTGGACTTGAGGGGGCAGTGGTTACCGATACCCGTGGGAGATCGGAGACGTCTCCGGACGGGGTTAAGGGAAGCCATATATTCCCGGGTACTAGCCTGCATAGCTAGTAGAAGGTGTGCTAGATCACCAGGTGGCCCTACTGAGGTTGATCGGTAGCCTTCCCCTTTGAGGTTGGCGCGCGTAAGTGGCATATCCACTTCCACCCGTCTTGTGTTTTCGGACCAGATGTCGGGGGGGGGGGCCTTGTTAGTCTCTAGGTCTTGCCCTATGGAAAGCCCCACGGAGGCGCCGGGCGGCTTTCCGGGACAGCTTGCTAACTCCCTAGTCTTGAGAGGCGGGGTCGATCTCACCTTGTGAAGGCTGCCCTGGTAGATACCCTCGCGTTTATATATATATATATATATATATATATATATATATATATATATATATATATATATATATATGTTGTCTGGAGTTTTCCTTGCTCTGGAGGGGACCTGCGGACTCCGAGCCAGCCTCATGGACTCTTTGAGGCCATGATAGGAGGGATGCTAGTGTCCTGGACCGCCGGGGAGCATCCTAATGGTAAAGTGTAGAAACCCCGCCCTCTATCTCCTCTCATCACATCTTCCCTCACAGGAGTACCCCACGTGGAATATAGGTACTAAAGACCTCTCTGGTCGACGTGCCGAATCTCCTTCAAACAATGCAATCCTATCACTAAAGTAACGAACTCCAATATTTCCTTGCTTCTACAAGAAAATTAGCAATTACATAAAGCGTATGTACATTAACATGAAATATATAGATAAAATCATGTAGAGAAGTGATAAGAGAGCAACACATATAATTGTTATAAATTTATTATACGTGTAATATAAGCGTTATGACGACAGAAAGTTGTGCTATATAGTGAAGTCACCGACATTTCCAAAGAGAATATAATATTGCACAGCGTTCTGTCAACGAGAGAACTGCATCAGACACCAAAGTAGCTAATTCAAAGCGCTTTCCCATGATATCCCGAAGGACTAAATCGCTGTTGACTTTTGATCACCCTGGATCAGAAAACCAAAATGTAATTTTGTGCGCTAATAATCACTTTGAGGTTTCCTGTGTCTGCTCTCAAACAACTGACTGATGTATGAGCTTTCTATTTGCCCCTTGCAATATATGTTTTTTTTTAAACTACACGTCACACCTCATTTAATATTGCGTGGGTTTGTCATTAATTTGTTTGCTTCGAGTATAGCAACATGCTTTAGTTTCGTTTAATAGTACTGTACACAGAGAATATAGAGCAAAACAACGTATACTCTGGTACGGGTATTTTAATTACTTCACAAATGTGTATAAAGATTTTGTTTGAAGTTCAATCAGAGCTAAAATCTGATATACTACGTTCTAGTATTTTCTTTACTCACTATCGCTTTGTTTTATAACTGTTTCAGAAAAAGGTAATTTTCTGCAGGAGTCTCTCAAAACATGTTTTGAGCAGTTTTATTAAAATAGATGATGTTTAAGATAATTTATTATATGTCAATTTTATTCTTTAGACTTTTTTTTTAATATTAGCTGAAATCTTATTCCTATGTAATAATTTCTGTATAGTTGAACCACAGAAGATAGCCATTCTGCTACATCATTTGTATGAAATGCAATTAATTATTTCGCAATTATTGTTTGTTATTGACTTGAATTTTATAATTCTTGTAGTTCTTCAACTGGGAAGTCGCTATTCCCTTTTTCTTTCTGGTAGGTAAGGAGGATGGAATTTAAAGTCCATCTCATTGGGTGAACTCTTTATATTAGCGCCTCACTCATTGCATTCTACAATAAAATGTTATAATTTGAATTGAAGTTGTATAAAAAATATTTAAAGAGCTGGCCCCGTAGCTCAGTCGGTAGAACACCTGCCTGTTGTGCGAGAGGTCCTCGGTTAGATTCCCGGCTGAGGGTGGGGAATTTTCTCCAACCAAGGTAATTCCTCATCTCCAGAGTCTAAGTATGAATGAGAGTGCGAATGTGCGTGATCTAATGATACACTCTAACGATTATGAGTTAACACCTTCGATATATCCCAAAGGAGAACGGACGCTGATATGACCATTGGATGGACAGATGGATAGATTATTCAACGGCATAGCCGAAATTTTAAACACGGATTTTCCGATTTCGGTCCGTCTGCTCTTAACTATTTAGCTACCATAGCCAAAATATCAGCACGACATTAAATTCTCCAACTAACTCGAGTTGTTTTTCAGTAAACTACTAGGAAATGTCAAACACATGAGAACTACCTTAATGGCGAATTAGTACTCTGCTGTAAGTAATTTAAGGTCCGGGATTAGTAATTCAACACCACTATAGGTCAACTAATGGAAATTAATTGTTCTTTCATACTAGCCGTGTGTAGGCCAAAGCATGGAACTGAAAAATTCAACGCCATGGCCGGGATTTGAGCGGTAGATCTTCCGACATCCGTGCGGCTGCCCTTATTCATTGGGCAACCATGGCCAAAATGCTAGCACGACATTGAACGCCCTTTCCATACTTTGGCTAGTGTGAAAGAGTAATTAATTTCCATTTAAAGTTATTATTTCTGCAAAAATTACCTGGATGATTATGAAGTAGGTTTTTTTTTTTTTTTTTTTTTTTTACCTACTTGTAAACATATTTTGTCGAAACTGGTAAACATTAGCTATACATTCTATATATTCATTTGAAAGTAATGTATCATATTTTTAATTTAGATACATTTAAAATTAGAGATTCTTGATGATGTTACAGGTGTAATGACTTAAGGCAATGAACGACTCACTTTCAAAGATTGCATCAGCTAAAGGATATCGGAGAGACGAGGGTTAGATAGTTAATTATGAAGAGAGAAGGGACAGAGGTTTCCGATAAGAGCGCCACTCCAGACTCCCTTTAAAGGGCACACAGAACCCTTCTGTTTTGATAGTATCTCGCAGGAGAATACAGCCTCGGGTAGAGGGGCTTTGAAAAATCGAATCATCTTGAACTAATTAGTTGAAGTGGCGGTGGATGAAGGAGAAAATTTAACGAGAAGCTAACAAGTCATAATCACAGTAGTCATGGCAACTGAACTCCTTTCGCTCCTTAAACGAGAAAATTGAAAATTGTCAGTTATTTACTGTGATTTCTAGTAACAGAGTGGAAAAATCATGTCACTGGATTTAACATAGAAAATCACTTGGGTGTGTTTAACGGTGTTATATATAATTTTAATAATTTTTATTTTAGATTCAATAATAACAATATGAAAAATTCTAGTATATTATACATTTGTTTCATACATGTGGGCCGTGACTCAGTAAAAGTTTTTTAACAAATATCATGATGTGAAAACAAGATTATGAATGTAATCTTAAATCAAATGTCTTTTTACTTTCTGTACTGTTATATTACCTATATGAAGGATTATTGGGATAAGACAACTTTATAAAAAGGCAGCCATATTTTCTATTGTGAGAACTTACGTGAATCATACATAGGAATACCCCTACTCAAACTGAATCTAATGATTAGATTACAATTTTATAAGCAATTTTATATCGCCTAACAAGGATAGCAGTCAAGATGTCACTAATAAGAATTTTCGCCTCTGCAGCGTTATTGGTAGCGTATGCGCCTCATGTTTAAGACGTCCCCAGTTCGAATCTCGGTCAGGAAGAGTTATCTGGATAAGGATTTTATCCGGAGTTTTCCCTAATCTTGAAAGATTAATTTCGGGCTCCAGGCTCCATGGGCCTGGACTCATTTCAGCATCATTTTACCCAAAACAAGACCTGAAGCTGTCCTGGCGACGATTATGCTCAATTTCTTCTCGGGCAGCAAGTCAAGGTGTAAAGACGATTAGGAATCGACGTTTCGGGAGTGTGCATATCTCCCATCATCTGGATATTTATAAAATGTTATAACCACAAATGCATCACTAAATATAGCACAAATATAAACAAAGACAAAACACTATAAAAGGTCCATTTGATGGGATATCCTGATGATGGGGGAGATGCACATTACCGAAACGTCGATTCCTAATCGTCTTTTAACCTGGGTTGCTGCCAAAGAAGAAATTTATCATTTTACCCATTTCACTCATTATTCGATATGACATAACCTTTGAGGAAGTTGTAACAGTACTTTATGGTTATGTTTAAAGTATGAAAGGTTTATAAATTTATAAAAACTAATTATGTAAATATATGTAATATTTTAAATATATAAAATGTATGTAGTTGTGTGATTGGCCGAAGTAGTAGTGGTGTGACGTGGTATGACGTGATGTGGTGACGTACCAGTGGATCGGCCAATCACAAAATAAAGTGGAAGTAAATATAGTGACAAGAAAATCAAGAATCTTGAGAAAAGTGAAGTGTTATAATCTTCAGTCGTGTTTCACAACGATGAAAGATGTTGCGGTGAATATAATTGTAAAGGAAAGTTAATAATATTCAAAAAGTGTTATTCGATATTTGTAATAGAAACGAGTGAATCGTAGTTCATATTATACAATTAAGTAATGTATTACGAAATCGGAGTCATATAAATTTTATTTCTGTCACCAAAAATCCATATCCACACCTGAGAAAAGATCTCATGACTCTTATTTAATCAAAACTTGACCTGGATCTTCCAAAAAGCTGGTGTGCTTCCTATCTGCTGCGAGTGGATAACAAATATATTCCCGTTACAAAGTTAATTAAAAATATACAGTTCGAGACTCGGTTCTTTTGAGCTATCAGGATAACTCGTTATTTTCTCTGATCCTCAGAAGAGAATTTTCAGGTAATCCTTAACCTTCGGTTTTAAACTAGTGTCACCAGTTTTCATTCATTCAACATCTGCTATGAACTTGCTCATATACAAATACAGAGACTATATTTAATCGTCTCCAAATAGGCTGTGTAAGCTTCTTCGCTTCCAACGAATTTTCTATAACGTTATATACACATACAAAATCTCATAGTACACTTTATCAAGGACATTTTCCTGTAGCATCTGCCGTTTCCGAAATAATCCTTGTCAGCTCTCAGGCAATTTTCAACTGAATAACTTGTGCGTTCAAGAGCAGTTTAATGCGCATATACTTTAGAGGCAATGCACAATTTATTAACCATAACAAATAATACTCATTATTTAAATTTCCAATTCTATCTTTATTATATTGCTTCCTATTTGAACTGACGTAAAATTGTTAATAAGTGTTAATATTTCTAAGAGTTTAAAGTTTTATCAGGTGATAAATCGCCATTCATTTGTTTAACTGAGGATAAGTTATTGAAGAATGTATAACACATCAAATATTTTCTCTTTCATATGTAGCTTCGTCTGCCAATATTGTGCAATGGAATGGGTATAGCTATATGTATGAATGTGGGCAATATTTTCCCTTATTGCCTTTTCTCATGAATAGAGAAGGTTGTGTTATTTAGTTTACTCACTTTAACCAAGTAATCATGTCGTGACGGATCTGTCAGAAGATATCTCGTGGCTCAGTAACTGGTGGTCAGTTAACCTTCCAGGTCTCATCACTGTACCGTACTATTATGCCTCTTTTATTACCAACTTACCCGCCTCGGTAGCGTAGATGGTAGCGTGTCTGCCTCACGTTCAAGTGGTCCCGAGTTCGAATTAAGCTCAGGGTGAGTTACCTGGATAAAGCTTTTTCCGGGGTTTTCCCTTATCCTGGTAGACGAATGTCAGGTAACTCTAAGCTTCATAGACCCCGGACTCGTTTGAGTATCATTTCACCGACTTCATTCATCGTCCGGTATGACTTAACGTTGGAGGACATAAATTAAAAAAACAATAACAATAATAATAGTAATAATAATGATAGTAATGATGATAATGATAATAATAATGATAATAATAATAATAATAATAATAATAATAATAATAATAATGATGATAATAATAATAATAATAATGATAATAATAATGATAATAATAATGATAATAATAATGATAATAATAATGATAATAATAATGATTATTAATAATAATAATGATAATAATAATGATAATAATAATGATTATTAATAATAATAATGATAATAATAATGATTATTAATAATAATAATGATAATAATAATAATGATAATAATAATAATGATTATTAATAATAATAATGATAATAATAATAATGATTATTAATAATAATAATGATAATAATAATAATGATTATTAATAATAATAATGATAATAATAATAATGATAATTAATAATAATAATGATAATAATAATAATGATTATTAATAATAATAATAATAATGATTATTAATAATAATAATAATAATGATTATTAATAATAATAATAATGATTATTAATAATAATAATAATGATTATTAATAATAATAATAATAATAATAATAATAATAATAATAATAATAATAATAATAATAATAATAATAATAATAATAATAATAATAATAATAATAATAATAATAATAATAATAATAATAATAATAATAATAATAATACTAATAATACTAATAATACTAATAATACTAATAATACTAATAATACTAATAATAATACTAATAATAATACTAATAATACTAATAATACTAATAATACTAATAATACTAATAATACTAATAATACTAATAATACTAATAATAATAATAATAATAATAATAATAATAATAATAATAATAATAATAATAATAATAATAATAATAATAATAATAATAATAATAATAATAATAATAATAATAATAATAATAATAATAATAATAATAATAATAATAATAATAATAATAATAATAATAATAATAATAATAATAATAATAATAATAATAATAATAATAATAATAATAATAATAATAATAATAATAATAATAATAATAATAATAATAATAATAATAATAATAATAATAATAATAATAATAATAATAATAATAATAATAATAATAATAATAATAATAATAATAATAATAATAATAATAATAATAATAATAATAATAATAATAATAATAATAATAATAATAATAATAATAATAATAATAATAATAATAATAATAATAATAATAATAATAATAATAATAATAATAATAATAATAATAATAATAATAATAATCGCGTTTTAATCATTACCATTATAATCTCGTTGCATAATATAGTATTACGAGTCCACGGAATCCTTTGTGCTAGGTTATTACTGGACTTCCATTTCTATGGGTGTGCGCAACACATCTGTCCATAAAGGCCTTTGTGCTGGGCAATTGCATCCGTCCTTCTTCACATGCTGGGTAGATGACATTTGGGTGCCGTCCAGGCTAGCCGCTTCCATTATCTGTGAATAGATGGCACAGCACTCTCTATTACCATCCATTTTCATTTTAATGTCGCCTCTGTGTGTTCACATTTTAAGAAATTGTTTTTCGAATTAATACCCTCTTACAACTATACAAAACAATTGTAAGGTATATATTTACATATGCTGCAACAACACTATGGTCCATCAAGAACCAGACAATTAAGAATAGAATCGCAAGTTTTGAAAGAAGATGTCTAAGAATAACAATGAAACTACCACCATGGACAAAAAATAATGAAATCTATATCTTATCCAAAACTATACCCATAAATGACGAAATCAAAAATACACTTGCAAATATATACAGAACGCAAAGGAACGACCACATAGACAAAGACTTATTGAAAATGCCAAGCAATACAGACCAGTACACCTGCATCAGAAAACAATCCCAAGTGAACCGCCTTTACTTACCATCATCAAAGAATATGAAGAGATCATCGAAGATGAACAAGAACGACTGTAAGAACATCTAGACCTATTTCTTGGAATATAGCTACAAATCCAACTTGAACCTCCACCTCGATCTCCATCTCTACTAATAGATACCAATCTATTAATGTAACATAATAAATAGAAAAATAAATCAGTCAATCCCTAAACCCTCCCTCTAAAAAAGAGCCTGCTATCACAAAAAAGAAAGCCTCTCCCTCAAAAATTTATTATATGTTGGCTGAAGAGGACGAGTTAAGCCCTGAAACAGCTTTGGGTGTAGATACACCCTAAAACTCCCTAGTAATAGTAACAGCTCGGGTATGTGTGTGAACAACGTGGTTCTGTATAGAAAAAGGACGATGAAATAACAAATCTCATGTAACCATAGATACTAGAATATTTTAAACTGTCATAAAAAGAATAATTAAAACAATCCTCCCAGAAACTCCCTTCCAAATCCACACTTTATATGAACAATTTATTATTTTTAAGTACTTCATAGTTTCTGTTAAAATACGTTACCGTATGTTTAAGAGTATTTGAAAATTAGTAAAATGTGTAGTATAAAGCTACTTTGTAATGACTGAGTTCTTTACAATTTTGCAACATATATATCGACTGATAAATAGAATTTCAATTTATATCAGTGCATAGAAATTAAAAATTCGTTATTTATGCTTTGTTAATATAAAGTTACAGTAAAATATTTATTGACAACAATGCAAAGCGAAATAAAAAACAATTCTGACGTGAATATTATAATATACAAGAGATTACGTGAGTTTGTAATTAGTATAGAATGTCATGAGAATGTTACACATCTCATTTTGACTTTGCTTTCTCTTATTTTAGCCAGAAGCTTAATCTCGTAATTTCTTGTTGAATAAATCATCCTTAGAGCACCTTGGTTAAGTAAGCAGCAAAAAGCATGTTTGTAAACAAGATCTTTTGAGAAAGTAGGACGGAGAATTTCGTGGAATTCTTTCTGCCGTAACTATCTCATTAGTTGGGAAAGCACCTTTGCTTTATTTTCTTGGAAATAGCTGCAAGGATTTTAATTAAAGCTAAGCAGAAAAGCTTTGGAGAGTTGCGTATCACTTTTACACTGCGACATAGAACGTGTTGCAGTCACATGTTTTCTCTACTTACTTTGTACATAATTGTGGTAAACACAATTAACTTCACGCTACTTGACATACAGTTTGTACAAATGACTTTCTTATATATTTCCTTGTAGGTACAATGGGATTAGGGGAATACAGTAGGCTTATGTGATGAGAGATATTTCAGAATATGACTGTTATACTGGGTAGCTGGCGAAAATAGTGATACAAAAACACTTCTGTTAATATAAATACAATTACTCCTCATCGTAACTCTGCCTCGCATTCAAGACGTCCAAAGTTCGAATCTCGGTCTGGGTGAGTTATCTGGAAAAGCTTTTTTTTGCCCTCATTTTCAAAGAGGAATGTCGGGTAACTCTAAGCTCTATGGGCTCTGGATTCATTTGAGCATCATTTCGCCCATTTCATTCATCATCCGATATGTCTTAAAGTTGGAGAACGTAAATAAAAGTATATAATTGCTATGGAATGACTTTAATAAGTGCTTCTATTTTCATAATAAGAAAGAAAAGAAGCAAATGACTTCCCATTTGAGAAAAGTAAATTCAAACCAATAACAAAGAGTGTGTTTGATATTATTATATTAAATAATTAAAACATTTTGACACAAATCCAGTTTTTGAGGCGGTAGCGTGTGGGCCTCAACTCAAGAGGACCCAAGTTCGAAACTCGATCAGGCTGAGTTTTCTACATTAAGTTTCTTACAGAGCTTTCCCTTATTCTGAAAGATGGATGTTCGGTATCTCTAAGCTCTCTCTAAGCATCATTTCTCCCATGTAACTCATCGTCAGATATGACTTAATATTGGAGGACGTTGAAAAATGTTTAAATATGTGGTCTAAGAATCGATATGGACAGATTAAAGTGAATAAGAAAATAAATTGTTAAATGTAGGTGATGTGAATGTTTAATGATTGGTAATTTTAAAAATGAGATTGTGTAATGTGTGACGTGAACCAGTAAAACTTAGGTTTGATTGGTAGTGATGGCAACGAGAGAATCAAAAATCAATAATTTTGGTAAAACAGCTTGGAAAGAAAACGTCTTTTGATGGGAGAACGGTATGGTGAACAGACGTAAATTCAGTGCCGCGACGAAACCTTGTAAACTGTTTTCTGTTAATTGTAATCAAGGTATGCAGTACTACTGTCAAGTTTCCTATGAAAAATTGAATAAATAATACTAACTAAATTGAACATCTTGATATTTTTAAGGTAAAAAGAATTTATTAATATCGAAGCTTATTTATAAAATTTATCCTTTCACTCGGGCCCACATTAGAAAATTCAAGAGTTCTCCTAGCTCAAACTGAATTAGATCCGGAGATTTTATATACGTCGGTACATCTGAGTGCCAGATCTGAACCAAATTTTCAGATGGGGAAGAAGTAGCAGCTTGCGGCTTAACACTAGAAGGATCGCACCCGTCATTTTGGCGGATGTGCTGCTTTAGAAGACTTATTTCTTGCTTATGTTTTTTCTAGACTTCCCATGTTCTATTACTTTTAATAAATACTTTTGACAAACACGTCCACAAAGAATTAATCATTTTGGACCTTTTTTGAAAACTATTACAAACAGCTCCTACTAGAAGGACCGCCATTCGTCATTTTGGCGGATACGGAAGTGTGAACAATAGCCTTTTTATCTGTCCACATCTGTTGTTGTTTTCCTTCCTGATTTGTTTGTGGCATTCTGCAGACCCTTTGTTAGTGAGTAAGAAAGCTGTATTGCCCAAATGGCGCAATTTGTGCTACCACTTATGTATTTACGAGGTGTTGGAGTAAAAAAAACTTTCCATTGAAGCTGTATGGTCGAATACCTGGAGACCACTATTTTTCAGGAACACAATGAGCAGAAACAAATTCGCTGAAATTTTGTGGTTTATGCTATTTGATGACAAGGACACACGTTCTCAAAGACTAAGTACAGATCGCTTTGCAGCTGCTATTCATATCTGGAATTCTTATATTGCCAATTCCTTGCAGTGTTACATTCCAACTGATGAGCAATTGTTTCCTTTCTAGGCTAGATGCTCTTTCATTCAAATTATGAGCAATAAACCGATAAAATTTGGAATAAAGTTTTGGCCTGCAATTGTTGAATTGGAGAATGGTTTTCCTTAGCTGGGCAAAGAAGAGCGGCGCACCACAGGTGTTCCTCTTGAAAAGCCTGTTGTAATGCGTCTTATACAGCCGTTTGTTTTTGCAGGAAGAAATATTACACGTGGCACTTTTTACACAACCAAATGCCTTGCAGAAAGTTTGAGGCGTAAAAGTACAAGCATTGTGGGCACAGTAAAGAAATGTAGAAGGGAAATCCCTCAATCAGCAAAATCTGCTGCAGCACCTTTGCATATAACTGTACTTTATAAGACATTTGACATATCTCTGACATGCTATCAGGGGAAAAAGAACAAAAATGTGCTTCTTTTGAGTTCAATGCATGACACAGTTAATAAAAATAAACAACCTAAAAAGCTATTAGAGTCAGTGGCGTACTACAATAACCAAGTACGGCGTTGACGTCATCGATCAAATGGCTCGACTGTACACAGTGAAATATGGATGCAGAAGGTAGCCAATGCATGTTTCTCTCAATGTATTGGCCTTGGCAGCTATTAATGCATGGGTACTCTATAAGGAAGCAACAGGTGAAAAAGTAAACAGACGTCAGTTCATATACAACGTAGCAGAAGAGTTGCCTTCAGTATATAAATCCACAAGGGTACAAAATGCACTTCCTAACACAGTACCTCAGGAGAGCAACATTTGGAAGACTTGCCAAATTGGCGGATGTAGAGGGAAGAATAGGAGCAAGCATTTATATAACAAATGCAGCAAGTATGTTTTTGGACCATGATTAGGCAACGCTGAATACACGTGTGTTAGGTCCTACAATGCCGCAGGTGGCTTTGAATGAGCGAAATCACGTTTATAATTGTTTTTTCTACGATATACTCAGGTATTCAAAATTTTACGTTGAAATATACGTGTTTGCTAAGGGAAGTTCCCCATTTCACATTTGGTTATCTTAAATATTTGGATTAACTTTTTAGGCATAAA
Organism: Mantis religiosa; assembly: GCA_030765055.1. Taxonomy (NCBI): domain Eukaryota; kingdom Metazoa; phylum Arthropoda; class Insecta; order Mantodea; family Mantidae; genus Mantis; species Mantis religiosa. Next base: position 101,638,437 of record CM060952.1, read on the forward strand.
ATGTTCATTTTACCATGTTTGCCGCCGGTAGCGTAGGTGGTAGCGCGTCTGCCTCACGTTCAAGAGGTACCGAGTTCGAATCTCGGTTAGGGTGAGTTACCTGGATAAGGTTTTTTCCGAGGTTTTGCCCTATCATGAAGGACGAATGTCGGGTGACTCTAAGCTTCATGGACCCCGGGCTCATTTGAGTACCATTTCACCCATTCCATTCATCGTCCGATATGACTTAACGTTGGAGGACGTAAATTAAAAAACAACAACAACAATAACATGTAATTCTTCAGACAAAAGTAAAATGATATACTCGTAAACTGTATAAATAATATTAAATAAACTTGTAGGAATTCAAATTTGTTTATTATTTTAAAAAGGGCAAACAAAAGTGCAACCGTCAAAATGACGGGTTGATCCTTCTCGGTAGACCATACTCGCCGGTGTGTTAATCGTATCCATCCAGGAGAGCATTAGACAACCCACAACTCCAGCTACAATGCAAGACAACGTCAGGAGAGAATAATCCCGTTCCACATGATCGCTGCAGACTTCCAGAACATCATCATCTCAGCATCACCATAATCCTGCTAAAAATCTTACGGTATTTTAAACGAAATACTTAGAAGCGTTTTTGAGAAACTCGAAAAATTCCCAAAATGTTCTACTCTAAGTAAAGAGTGCTTTGGTGATGGGGATTTTATTGTGTCACAACGTTAAAAGGTCAAGAAATTTTTTTGTTTTTCATCATTATCATCATCATTCAAGGTTTATACCCTAGGATCCGTTCCGTCCCCATCAACCAATATCCATCTCTTCCTCGGTCTTACTGTTTCTTTTACCCATAGGAACGTAGTGGGTTACTATTCTAGGAATCTGTCCTTGTTCATCCTCTTTCCATATCGTCTCCAGTTCTCTTTATTCTGTTTAATCCTTTCTTTTAAATTAAATATGATCAATTCTTCTCTTCTTTCTTAATTTATTTTATGATCCAACAGAGTGTATTCAGGCATTGATAATAAAAGTCTCGTTTCTGCTGATTCAATTTTTATTTTCTATTTTCTGTTTAATGCCCATGTTTCGCTTGAATACGGTAATATAGGGACTGCCATTGTCTTATAAAATTTAATTTGTGTGTCTCTTCTTGTGTTACTTTTAAGGGTTCCCTTTTATTGTTCCGCGCATAAGGCAAAATTCATTTAGTTTCTATAACATCTTTCTTATCTAATGCAGGGGTTATTTCGGATCCCATCTTTTGTATAGTTTTCTCATTTATTAAAATCTTATTTCTGAGATGTCTTTCCTTTAAACGCCAAAACTTTGTTTTATTTATGGATACTTTCAGATTATAAGATTGTAATGTTTTCATTAATATGTATACTTACATCTCTGAAACATCCACTGATTCTGCAACTAGTATATTGTGATCCATATACACCTGAACCATTTCAATACGCCATATCTTTTTTTACCAAGAATAGGATACACGTTCTACTTTGGGAGAATATAATACACGATTGGGAGATTACATTATGCTATTTACATCTCATAGAAAATGTTGGAGGTGTTCTCCACCAGAATCTATACATGTTTGCACTCGTCTCACTATGTTCTCTGAAGTTTTACGGAGAGTATCATCGCCAATGTTATTTATTTCAGTGCGAATGGATTCCTTGAGAACATCAATTTTCCGTGGCCTATTCTTGTACACTCTAATTTTTAGTTACCCACACAAGAAAAACTCCGGTGAGGTTAGGTCGGAGGATCTGGGGTAAATGAAATGTGTAGTGTTTAACGCCCGCAGGCGATACTGATGATAAATGAGATGAAGATGGAGCACCGGTGGAATGAGATGGCGGGGGAAACCGGAGGTCCCGGAGAAAACCCGCCCCAGCGCCGTGTTGTCCACCACAAATCTCATTTTGCTGTCGCCTGGGATCGAACCCGGGCCGCCTTGGTGAGAGCCAAGCGGTCTAACTACTGAGCCACGGCATGGCCAGGAACTGGGGTCCACAGAGCTATTGAGATTATTCGATTATCAAAGAAACTAGTTACATGTTCCATGGGATCATTACATGTAAGGCACGTTGCTCCATCTTGCTGGAAATTACCTTCTCTCTATTCGATATCATCCAGGGTACTGAAGATAACCATGGAAACGTCAATGTCTACAGTCGTATCAAAGAAAATGGGACCAACGATCCATAGATGCTGGTAGAGGACGCTTCAAACATTTTATCTGAGATGTAAATAGTGCAATGTAATCTCCCAATTGTGTATTATATTCTCCCGAAGTTGCACGTGTGTGCTATTGTTGGTTCAAGTTTATATGGATCGCACTATACTTGATCGTCACCGTATAATATAGGGTCAATTGCTTTTCTAATAATACTAAAATTCTTGCCACGCAAAACTATTCTACCAGCTATTAAAGGTATTATAAAGGTTAAATAAAACTGAGGAGAGAAGACACCCTTGTTTGACTCCTTCATTTATTTTCAATGTGCGGCTTTTGTTTTAGAGTTATGATATTCACACAGACATGAAATCTTTTCTAAACACTTTTTTTAAAGATTCTGGGTGTTCCTAAAACTGATAATATCCCCTTATGATTTCTTTTGTCAAAAATATGCGTAATATAGCCACAGCGAGAGAGAGACAGACAGACAGACAGACAGACAGACAGACAGACAGACAGACAGACAGAGAATCCAAGCGACACATGTGGTAATTAATACAAATACAACTAGTAAAACACCGGTGAAATTATTTGAAATTCTTTAGCGGAACTGACCAGTGGTGCACAAGTTTTGGGACACATTATACCTCTCACCTGGTGCACTTTTAGAACCGCTTTAAGAAGGTGTAGGTACGTGGCGTGATATATGTTCATGTTGGGTCACATAAATATAATGTTCCATCCGCCAAGTATTGTAAACCGCAAAAACAATGGAACCTCTTTTCTGTAAAGGTAAGTTTACGTTGTGCCCCAGTAAATTAATTATGTAGCAGAGGGAACTTCAAGTGGCGTTACTAACTTTGAAAACATTTAAAAAGTTTATTAATTTATGATAGCATGCTTCTCGAATCTGCTTTAGCAAGGCTGTAGAATATTAAACATTAAGGGGAAAAAACTGTTGGGCAATTTAAGTGCTTTAATCAGGCACATTGCGATAAACAAACATATTACTTCAAGAATTAAAGAGAGCTGTTTTTCTTGAGCAGGGGATCAGAATTATTATTATAAAACTGATTTGCTTGATTTAATAAAGCTTTTTACTTTTTTCTACTGAATAGTTAGTAGCCCGAAACTTTCGTAATGAGATTTCACAGAAAAACATATTTTGAAGGCCCTTGAATCTAATAAAAGTAATTTTGTATAATGTTCTTGTGTATGCTAATTAACAGCACAAAAAGAACGAAGCATAGATCTTTTTGAAGCAAATTTCAAATAATCTTTACTGAATTAAAGAACAAAATGTCTATTTGAACTGTCAAATTTGTTATTTTTTTTCCAGTTCTTTACATACAATCAAATGTGTAATAAAATAGTTTCTCAAATACTAATTTGTCAGTATGAATTACCTTGATATATCCGCAGATAACCAGGTGGTTATTGTACAAGATGGAGACGATACCAAATATGCGCATAGGCACATAAACAGCATATTGAAAATTAACCAAAATAAACTAGAATTTTCTTAAATTACGTCCTCCAAAGTTAAGTTGCATGACGTGAACGAAATGGGAGAAATGATGCTCAAAGAAGCCTAGCTCCATAGATGTTAGTTTCCCAACATTCCTCTCTTTGGATAGGAGAAAACTCCGGCACAAAAGAAGCCCTTATCTGAAAAACTCGCCCTGACTTAGAACAAAATCTAGGGGCTTCTTGAACTGAGGCAGACGCGCTGTCGTCTACGCTACAGAGCCGGGCACTGAATTTTAGTGATTTTGATGAATTCTATATGGATACGTAAAATATTTAAGGATATGTATGACTGAAGCTTTGAAATACTAAACTACGAGGGCTGTTCAATAAAGAATGATCACCAATTTTTTTAACAACGTACCTCATACTCATCCTCATAATTTTGATGGTCCTTTTCAAAATAGTCTCCCCTGAATACGATGCGCTAGTCACAGCGTTTCTGCCAGTCTTCAAAGATATACTGGAAACCATTTTTTGAGAGATCCTTCAAAATCGCCTCTGCAGACTTCACCACTGCTTCTGATGATGGATAATGCCTCTCACGAAGGCGTTTCTTCAAGTTAGGGGAATAGAAAAAAAGTCACATGGGGCTAAATCTGGACATAGGGAGGGTGAGAGATCCAGTTCACGTTGATTTTTGCAAGATATTCAGCAACAACATTGGCAGCCGCGCATTATCTTGGTGCAGCATCCAGCTGGTTTCACGGAAATGTGGTCTTTTGCGCCTGATATGGACTTACAATGTTTTCAGGACATCCCTGTAGTATTGTCCAGTTACTGAAGTGTGTGCAGATACAGCATGCTGATAAACCATTCCCTGAATATCAAAGAATGAGATGACCATAACTTTCCCAGCAGAAGCAACCACTTTTGCTTTTTTGGGGGGTTGGTGATGAAGGAGATTTCCGCACTGAGCTTTGCTGCTCCCTCTCAGGATCAAAATGATGTAGCCAAGTTTTATAAGCAGTGATTACGTTTGAAAGAAACTCAGGATCTTCCTCTAACATCAAATTTAACTGCGCGTTACCTCCATTGCAGCGGTAGGTGATACTGAACATGTCTGAACTTGCCTGGTTCTCACAGCCGGGAACCAGAAGTACCAACAATGAAACTACTACGTCATATTTGTTTTACATTAAGCTAATAGAATATAATAAGATTTAGTTTTAGTGCGTAAAATTATGACTGTAGAAAAATTATGATCTTTATTTATTGAACAGCCCTCGTAATAAGGCCAGCTTTTTAAGATTTATACCCTAGATGTAGCATAGTGAATATGAAACAGCTCAAATTTATCAATTTCTAATTGATAGCTGGGAAATATAGTCAAATTTATTTATTTTTAGTTATGTCACCAAAAAGGTCCCTTGCGACAAAATAACTTATATTTTAGTCTAATATTTTAATAACAGGTTTCCAACACAGCCAATTTTTGAAATTGCCCAAGGATTCACCGTGACTCAATAAATTAAGGCTCAAGAAATTTCTAAAATATTAAAATGTTTTCCCCCTCACAAATTTGAAATTCTTTTGTGTTTTGAAGTAAAGAAGTTGTGCTCAAATGTATCTGATAATAGAACCCGGAGAAATTTATATTCTCTCGGTCTCTGTGAACGTGTGTAGCAAGTTCCATTAGTTTAACACCTAAACTACAACGCAAGGAGTATTTTAAATAAAGGAAAATGCTAAGAATTTCAATAGCCTGAAAACAAGGATAAAAAATTACATTTGATATCTAAACACTAGTATACGCATAAATTTCAAACTCGACTACAGCATTTAATAATAGAACGCGGAGGGAATCTAAACATTCTTCGAATTCCTGAATGCTTACACTATTTTATAGAGTAAAGGTGGAAAAGGTGAATTTTAGAAAATGTTCATGAAATTTCAGTCATGTTATCCTTAAAAAGTTAACTATTTTCGTTAAAATCGTAGACAAATGTTATGGAATATGGATATCAGTAATAAAATCACTGGAATGAAAAAAGTGGAATGTTAAATTCAGTATTATAGAGGAAACATTAGTAGTACAAAAGTATTTTTAAAACCGTATTAGATGATATAGGTTTTTATGGAGCGGAAATATGTACTTAAATTCTAATAAGGTGAAGCTGTAATAATGCAAGAAAGTCAACCAGGGTATTCTGGAAAGGCAAAATAAGAAACACATAAATATGAAACTTATGGAAATGGAGGAAAATAAGTGTTGTTTCAGTTGAAAGAAAGGGGCTTCGGTGATACGGCTATGTATATAAAATAGAAGAAAGAAGAATAGCCAAAATAATGTAGAAATGCGAAATTAAGATGAGAAGATGAGAAAGATCTGGTAACACAATTCACATATCAGTGGTAAAATCTGCTGCAGTAGAAGACTACAAGATGCAAAATAATATTTGGCTTTTTGCTTCCTCTAGCAAGTACGTAATAAGTAAGGATGGTATTGCTTTCCACCAAAGAAATCATTAACGAGTTTTACCAAAAAGCTCGTTTTAACGACTCCCGAATTAAAGAAAATCCTGTTTTTCACGCCTTATTGAATACCAAAATTGTTAAATTAATTTCAGTATTTTCTAGGGTTTTGACATTACGATTCTTCATAAAATTCCCCTATTACAGACTACTTCTATATGCAAGTTTTTCAAATATCTTGATTTTCTCAAGAAATACTGTAACTATTTCCACTAAAATATTCTAAACACATCATTCTGGATGACATTTGCACAACTAGTAAACCTTAAGAGATAGACAAATTCTTAGAAAAAATAAAAGAAATGAAAATATCTTAAAATATAATTTTTTGGAGTGAATAATTTCTCACATGTTTCGTGTTATTTATTTGAATTTTCTGATACTTTCTCAAATGGAAAGTAATTATTAAATTTTAATCTCTTGCCATTAGAAAGCCAGTACATAGTAACCAGCTTTAGATATCTTATTACTATTATTTAAGGCCTACTGTATCCCTGTATTCCCTTGCACCTGCAAGAAAGTTAGCAATTAGATGTTTATCTTCACTATCATAAATTATATGGAGTAAAAATTATTTTTGAGTGCATGCGTGTGTAATAAGTCAAACTTTTGGAAATATTATCTCTTTTTACGACGTTGTTAATGCCATTATTTCCCAGTTTGTCGCGAAGATCTTTTACATGACAGTATATATTGATTTTTTTTATTTGAATTATTTATTATGCATATCCCAAAATTTTACAATTTACAACATTTGGCTACATTTATTTGTCTTTTCCTTGTTGCTCCCTTGGCTTACATGACACCCTGGTCCTCTGCTCTGCCAGGTAGCTCTTAACCTCCATGCCTCCTTGTTCCTTAATTAGCCCCATTCTTCCCCCTCATCTTCCTTTCTTATATTATTTACATTTCTTGCTCATTTTTCTTTTAATTTCTCCAAGAACTCACCAATACGTCTTACCTTCTTTTTCTCCTTTCCCTTTAACATTTTTATAGCTACTAATCTCTTCTCTGCTTTCTCCCATTTTTCCTCTCAAACCTTTTCCCTCCATATTGCAACCTCCTCGCATTCTCTTACATAGTGTTCTATGCTGTCTTTTCCCCCACCCAATTCACAAACACCCTTTTCCCTACCTCTTATCCCTCTTCTATATTATTCCTGTACTCATCTAAGCTAATCCTTCTCTCTCTTGCCTACTGCAGTAATCTACATATGCTTCTTGCCCCCAATTTCTTTTTATTTGCTTGTAAAATTGTAATGATTTCATCTTTTCTATACTTCTCCATATTTCTTGCCTTTCTGTATCTTCTATTCTGTATTTTACCACTTTACCCATATCGTATGTATTCCTTTCCTCTAATTTCCATACATCTCCCATTCCTACTTTTTCCATAATTCCTCCTACCTCTGCCCACCAACTATTTGAGTTTTCTAATCCTTTCTGCTGTCTCATACATCATTTCACCTTCTTCTTTGGCCAAACACCTATACTAACATTTTATTATTTTTTTCCATTATTATTCCATTTCTTCTTGTCTTTCCCAATTCTACTAAAGGTACTTCCCTAGGCGCTGATTTTGGTAAGCCTAGTGGCTCTTTACAAAACCTTCTGTAGTTTTGGTCCACCGTTTTGTATACCTAAGTGCTCCCCCAGATCTCGACTGCATATATTTTTGATTCCACTAAGTGCCTCATACATACTTTCTAACCATTTGTTTGTCATTTCTAGCTTATATTCGCATATTCCTTGCCCTTTCATTGCCGCCCTTCCTTTTTCTTCAAGTTTTCTCCTGTGTGCTCTCCACTTTCCATTGTTATTCAACCTTACTCCTAAATATTCAAATTCATTGACCACTTCTACTATTTTGCCATTGAGTACCCACTTTTCATATTTTTTTAGTTTAACTCCATTCTTCAAGATCATAACTTTCGACATACAGACACGGAATTGTCGCTTTTAAGCACACTTAAACATTATCAATGTGCGTGAGGTTTGAACTTTGACTTTGCAATCGCTATTTCAGAGCCTAATCAACTCCGCCACAGAGAACGAACTGCAAGGTGGAAATAAATAGCGTAACGTCGTACAACAATAGTACGATTTCTGAACTGTAATGTTTAATTAGTTTTTTATATAGCTTTGAATTTATATTGTGATATTGTTTATCTGATTCAAATCTCTATTCTGAGGAAATTATTCTCAATATGCGTGGATAAGACCGTGTTGTGTAACACTCGTATAGATTTTTTTTAGCAAATAAGTAATTAAGTTATCTGAGGGTTGCGTGGATGTTATTTTGGGACCTAACAATAAATTTTTTGTTCCTCAAGGGTAGGCTTTTGTGCCCCTGTGCTGGATTAATGCGTGTACATCATCAGCTATCCATTATTGGCCACACCTGCAACAAAGCATAGGGTAGAGATAATGTTGGCCAGTCACGCAGAGTGAGTGAAGCTGATATGAATGTCCTTGTTCACGAGTTTTCGCCAGAGGTGATAGCAAAAATGATCTCACTAAAGCGTGCAAATAACAAGGGTGCCGCCCCAACTACGTGGGGGTTTAATATTACAAGATCGTAAAGGTATACTCGGCAAACGTTGTGTGTCTTGTTCCAGATGTTTAGAACGCATTTCGTTCTGGTTGTTTATTTCGAGGTTCTAAGTGTCAGCGGCATAGGAACGAGCCTCCCAGAGTGTGTAATGAACATTTTTATAAAGTTCTCCACAGCTAAAACTAACCTTTATGTGCAAAAATGTTAAAAGATATTGTTTTTCTCAATATTATTATAACTATTTGGAGTAAATTGCTAAATATAATAATTATTTGAGCCCGGATTTGTAAGCACAATCAAATGGTGAAATAAGCAAGCATGTGAGCACGAAAAATAAAACAATCACAAAAAATAAGCAAATAAAAATAAAAATTTAATCATAAGTACGTTGTTAAAAGTCTTACCTTACGTAAACTTATTACAGTTAATCCTTTAATCGAGTTAAAACTGATTTAGCATGTAAAGAAACTTTGGAATCACTTCTTCAAACCTTTTAACTCTAATCGGCGATTTTACAAACACTTTCTTTATCCTAGTGGCAAGAAGATTCACGCCTTTACATTGGCTCCTAACTGTTTCAGGGACATGATGTAAACCGTGAACAAGAAACGTCAGGTGAAAGGACTTTTAATCCAGCTCCTACTTTAATAAAATATGGAGCAGCATCATTGAGAAATAACAATACCTTGTCATACTATACCCTTTCTGGCCACAAGATACCTAACGAGTCATTGAAACATTTTGCAACAGTTGAATGATTTAGTTAGTCAAGTACTTGGTTATCAAGAAGATATGATGTACTAACTGCTCTCATGGTACCAACTACAGCGCTATATACACATTGCCCCGCTGCATCTGTGGATTCATCAGTGGAAATGCATATTTTTTCGTGCATTAGTTCATCCCGAAGATGAAAAATTACCTCTGGAAAACACCGCTGCAAATATTTATTTTTCGTAATGTAGAAACACCCTTCTGATTGTTCAATTTTGTAATCTTCTAAACGTTCTCGAAGCTGCTCATTATTTACGAGTTTCCAGAATGGAATGCCCAAACTCACTAATTAATGCTAAACACATCTCTTAGAAAAAAATATATCACTTGAATTTGATTGTTTGCTTACAGTGCCTATAGCTGTTTTAACTTATATTTATTCTTAACCCTCTCCTTATGTCTCTGTGTTAAAATGCTGTACAATGTCATTTTTTCTGTGTAGAAACACTTTTCTCGCACACCAAACAAAATAAGTCCCCACCGTCTTGTTAAAATAGCAATTTGCACAACATAGGGGATTGACATGTTTTTATGGGAGGCATTTCTTAGCTTAGTATATGCGTACATGACCGAATATATTGGTACACCTTGTCACATAAACTCTCGGTGAACGAGTAAAGGAAGAACACTGATTGCATCAGTAAGCTGTGACCCAAGAGCTTAGGAAGCGGTGGATTCACCAACCAGGTGTAGATAACAATCTGTGGCGCATAAGAAGTTTCTCTCGTAATTTCAACTACGCTGTTATTTTGCAACATCCTGGAGCTTTCCCTTTTACGTTAATAAGTACGTATTGTCTGTATAGTAAAATGACGACTTGGAGTGAAAATTTACTTTTAAATTTAGTGTTTTGAACAAGATAAACTATTTTAATTAAAAATCATAAAATAACCAACCCCCATATTTCAGCAAGAAATCATTTATAAGCATTTCGCTTGGAAATCTGGACTCTAATGAACATACACACACTTCTACATATCTTAAAATTGTTCCATAACCTTCAAAGTCGGGGTAATCTACTTAATACTAATCCTTGTTTCACATAAGCTTGCCCCGTATCTCTTAACGGTCACGTGACCTTATCACCTCTCATTGGCTGCTACTGCAGTATAGACTGTTGTGCAGTAAAAATTAGTTCGTTATTTAACATGGTGATATATCTTTATATGTTGGAAGAGAATTGTCAAATTTATATTTACGTAACTGTTTGAATTAAATATATTACGCAACGGAGTTGATTTATCTGAAACGCATGTTAATTCTTAAACGATGTATAGAGGAGGTTCCTTTGTTCTCAAGCACATGACACGATAGCACGTGATTTGCGGTAGTGATGACATATTTGTTTATATGTCTTTTATCACTGAACTTGTTTTGAACTGGATTAGTCATATCGCCATTCGAAGGTGTGTTGTGCCGAGTGCGAGAGCTAAATTATTTTATTGATCATTTATTGCGCGTGTACTTATTATATGTATAATGACAGAGTCTACCGCCAGTTTTTCGCTGAAGCATCGCAAGGGAAAACCTTTACAAAGCGGGAAAAAGAATTGTGTTGCGTGTGTTTAATGCACTCACAGAGAAGAATCCGTCTTTGTTAGTGAGAGAAGTCGAACAGCTGTGCTCAAAACTTACATGTGTGTTAGATGCGTAGGAACATCGCGGCATGAAATTGTGACAACAAGAAAACTTACCATTCCAGGGGCGTTATTGCTGTGTGGCGAAGACGTTATTTAAGGACAATCAGACTCTACAGGGATACAAGTCGCAAAATATACTACCTTGACAAGACTTGGGTGAATGAAGGACACACAAGTATGGTGTGACACAACTTTTAAGACTGAACGACAAGCATTTTTCAAGTCTTGTGTGCCGGTTTTCAAAAATCCCAGTGGAAAAGACCGAAGGCCTTTCACTATAAACTTGTTTCAGTTTCATTGCTCATTCATTCAGTTTCAACTTGCTCAGTTTCATTATAGACTTATATTTTTTCATGCCTTTATATTCTTATTTGTATGATTTTATCTATCTTTCTGCCAAATATTATGACGTTTACTGCAGGTTTAAATGTGACGGGAAGACAGCGCCTATGGCCTATGGCGCGAAAGCATTAGGTAATTAGGATGAGGGGGAAGGTAGTTGCACGCGGAGTAATACATGTCAGCGGGGCAAGGTTGTATGAAACAGAGATCAGATGAGGTGATCGACAATAATCATAACAACAATTTCCAAGGTGTATGGCTGTGTACGAGGCATACTTTTTTATTAAAATGACATGTTTAAGTGAACGGAAGAAGTGAAGGCGATGCAAAGGGCTACAGGGCATAATCAGAGATGTCACTTGGGCGTAGAAGTCCCCAAGAGTTCCTGAACCGAAGACCCGCACAAGTAATCACTTTTCGTTAATAATCTTTCCTCACAAATATTCTCTCCATCTGTTATGCACCACAATGAAATCTAGAAGCACACACATGTCAAGATAACGGAATACATGATAAAAAGAAAATCATGGAAGCAGAAAACCATACTTTCTTTCGCCTCCTATCAAGCAGGGAACACCACGAAAAACTCAACAAAGCCAAAACGTGTGTTGGTTGGGAATCAAACGCAGGACCTCCCTAACCAAAACTCATACGTTACTCTAGAGATAATTCACGCACTTAGAGTAAAAAGGGTATGAACGAATTAACGTCCATAGCATCTTTTGGTTTAAGGATCTAAAAAGCAGCTTACGAAAAATCTCTGGTTAAAATTTAGAAAATGAAATGGCGTTTTGCGGCGCTAGTTTGCAAATTGCCCCTGCCAGCCTAATTAGGGTCTCGAGAAGCTGCTTCTTTCTAACCACCTCCCCCCGTACTTCTCTCTCTCTCTCTCTCTCTCTCTCTCTCTCTCTCTCTCTCTCTCTCTCTCTCTCTCTCTCTCTCTCTCTCTCTCTCTCTCTCGGGAGAGTGGGGTGAGGGAAGACTTTTCTTCAGCCCACAAGACGTTTAATTTGGGGCAGAAGGAAAATAATGGCAAAAGGAGGAAAAATGATGCATCAACTTTGAAGCTTGCATTCTCATAATGAGAATTCTGCTATTCAGCTGTTCAATTTGCTATCTTGTTAAAACCAACGGAAAAGTGTATGCAAGATCTTTAGCATATCATATCTTGAAAGGCTTGTAGAGGCTTGAGAAATAAAAACAAAAATTTATTTTTAATTTATTCTATATTTATATTCATATAGGTACTGTGACCATTAACATTCAAATTTATTACTTTATTTATTCCTTTTTAAGGTAAAAGATATTTGGAATTGAGATAACAATAATAAAAATAATTAATATTATACCGAAATTGGACCTCTTCAAGGTGATCCAAAACAAAGAAAAATTTCTTGTTACCTTTTATACCTTCTATCTATAACAGTTAAAATTAGTTGAATAAGTTCAGTATCTTGCAAAATTGCGAAAAAAATGTTTTGTCATAATTTTTATCAAAGTAAAACGACATTGCATGTTTGATTAAAAATATACATTTAGTCCTTTGAGAATAGCGGTGAATTTATTTTCTATTTATCACAATTTTTTAATTAATGAATTGAAATATATAGTAAAATGTCTTATACGTAATTGTGTAAGTTCCAAAATGACATTCTTTAAAATTACTTATTGCAACTATTAATATTTTCCAAATATTTGTTGTTATCAGTTTTAACTTTTAAAAATTTCAATTATAACTCTTGCCTTTGGAGTTTCTTATATAAAAGTATGTAAAATCAAAGGCAGCATGCATTAACCTGTATTTTCCTGTCTATACTGCTTCAAAATAAGTAGATTCTATTAAACTAAAAAATTCGATAGGCAGACTTCATTGGAAATGTAGTTTTAAATATTCCCTAAATCTAGAAGGAAAATAATGCGAAAGAAGGATTATCAAGTACATTTCTCCAGCCCAAATGGCATTGAAAATTATGGAATTTTAAAAATATGTGCAGTAATTATTATTAAAATGTCACATGTTTCCGCTATTTTCATGGATTTCTGGGAATAGTCTGTGAAGTGCTCTTAAATCACAAGGAATTTTGTATAATTTTGTCCATCTCGTAAACCATTTGAAGTGGACAAAATGTACTGCACAAGTTCTCCATAATGTGCATTACCAATCCAAATAATATCATTTGCCAGTCTACCTCTACGTAACAGTAACAGTACACTGCAATGAAATACCAGACCATCACTGCATATATTAGCAATCTAGCAATTCATAATATAGCACCAGTGCACCACTGCATGTACTACCAGTACACCACAGCATGTACTACCAGTACACCACAGCATGTACTACCAGTCCACCACTGCATGTATTACCAATCAAACACTGCATGTATTACCAATCAAACACTGCATGTACTACCAGTACACCACAGCATGTACTACCAGTCCACCACTGCATGTATTACCAATCAAACACTGCATGTATTACCAATCAAAAACTGCATGTACTACCAGTACACCACAACATGTACTACCAGTCCACCACAGCATGTACTACCAGTCCACCACATCTTGTACTACCAGTCTAACACAGCATATATTACCAGTCCAACACTGCATGTACTACCAGTATAACACAGCATGCATTACCAGTCCACCACAGCTTTTACTACCAGTCCACCACTGCAAGTATTACCAATCAAACACTGCATGTATTACCAATCAAACACTGCATGTATTACCAATCAAAAACTGCATGTACTACCAGTCCACCACAACATGTACTACCAGTCCACCACTGCAAGTATTACCAATCAAACACTGCATGTATTAGCAGTTCACCACTGCATGTACTACCACTCAAACACCGCATGTATTACAAGTCCACCACAGCATTTACTATCAGTCTACCACTGCATGTTTTATCAATCAAACACTGCATGTATTACCAATCAAACACTGCATGTATTACCAATCAAACACTGCATGTACTACCAGTCCACCACAGCATATACTACCAGTCCACCACAGCACATACTACCAGTCCACTACTGCATGTACTACCAGTCCACAGCGGCATGTACTACCAGTCCACTACTGCATGTACTACCAGTCCAATATGACATATACTAACATTCTATTACCACATATACTACCAATCCAACACTGTATGGGGCCGCGCCGCGGCTCAGTGGCTAGACCGCTTGGCTCTCACCAAGGCGGTCCGGGTTCGATCCCAGGCGACCGCAAAGTGAGATTTGTGGTGGACAACACGGCGTTGGGGCGGGTTTTCTCCGGGACCTCCGGTTTCCCCCGCCATCTCATTCCCCCGGTGCTCCATCTTCATCTCACGTATCATCAGTGTCACCGCCTGCGGTGCCGTATGTAGTAAAAGCGGGCGTTAAACACTACACATTTCATTTCAACACTGCATGTACTAGCAGTCCACAACTGCATGTGCTATCAGTCCAATATGACATATACTAACAGTCTATTACTACATATTCTACCAGTCCACCACTGCATGTACTAGCAGTCCACAACTGCATGTGTTTCCACTCCAATATGACATATACTAACAGTCTATTACTACATATTCTACCAGTCCACCAATGCATGTACTAGCAGTCCACAAATGCATGTACTAACAGTCCAATATGACATATACTAACAGTCTATTACTACATATTCTACCAGTCCACCACTGCATGTACTAGCAGCCCACAACTGCATGTGTTACCAGTCCAATATGACATATACTAACAGTCTATTACTACATATTCTACCAGTCCACCACTGCATGTACTAGCAGCCCACAACTGCATGTGTTACCAGTCCAATATGACATATACTAACAGTCTATTACTACATATTCTACCAGTCCACCACTGCATGTACTAGCAGCCCACAACTGCATGTGTTACCAGTCCAATATGACATATACTAACAGTCTATTACTACATATTCTACCAGTCCACCACTGCATGTATCACCAGTTCTACACTGTAGGTAATATCAGTCCATCATTGCATGTACTACCAGTCCAACACTGTCTGTAGTACCAGCCCAACATTGAATGTACCAGTTCTACGCTGCATATGCTACCAGTCCAACACTGCATGTACTACCTACCAGTCCTCGACAGCTTGCACTACTAATCCAACACTGCATGTACTATCAGTACACCACTGCACATGCTACCAGTCCAATGTGACATATACTTACAGTCTATTACTACATATTCTACCAGTCCACCACTGCATGTATCACTAGTTCTACACTGCAGATAATAAGAGTCCATCAGTGCATATACTACCAGTCCAACACTGCCTGTAGTGTACCCGCCTCGGTAGCGTTGTGGTAGCATACCTGCCTCACGTTCAAGAGGTCCCGAGTTCGAATCTTGGTCAGGGTGAGTTACCCGAATAAGGTTTTTCCGGGGTTTTCCCTTATCTTAAAAGACGAATGTCGGGTAACTCTAAGCTCCATGGACCCCGGGCTCATTTGAGCATAATTTCACCCATTCGATTTATTTGTACGATATGACTTAAAGTTAGGGGAAAAAACTGACTGTAGTTGCAGTCCAACATTGAATTATTACCAGTCCCACGCTGCATATGCTGCCAGTCCAACACTGCATATTCTACCAGTCCACTGCAAGTAATACCATTTCGCTATTGTATATGCTGACCAGTCCACTATAAGAATTACCAGTCAATCACTGGAAGTACCACCAGTCCACCGCTGCACAATGTATTCCCTACAAAAATGTCTTGCTACCGTTCCTCTAACCACGGACATCAGGAATGCAGAGTGAGATTAGGCAGTGTACGAGGGGAGGGCCCATATGTCTGCTACGTACCCGACGGTGCTAATGAAATCAATTCCGAACTGCCCCACTTTGTCCCCCTGCCGCAGAATCAAGGTTGCTCCAAATGAAGAGTCCAGGGAAAAAAAAATCCAATTTGGAATTCATCCTGTCGCTAAAGCTTATGTGTGGGAGGGCCTGAATTCACTAGTGAAGTTAGTTCGACGATGCTCGTCTTTTTATACCTTCCAAGTTAATGTCCCAGCTAAAACTGCCGAACTTCTGAATTCGCCCCAGTAGACCAAAGCGAGATCTTTTCCCCATTTCAAGTACGCAACGCAAATTTATTTTCAGCCTTTTTAACGACTTCTTTAGAAGAAACATTCCCGAGTGTCCCAACCAACGTGTAACAAAGTATTTACGTATGTCTGTGGGAAGATTTTCGTGACCCATGGGTTTATTTCCGGGATCGTTAGGGAAGGTTCCTAGTATAACTCGAATTTCTTCTCACTCTTTTTCTCCCCATTTGCTGTCCCCATTCTTATTTCATTTTACGTTTTATCCACTTGGTCCTTTCAGACCTTTCAGATTTGACGTCGATGAATATCTGCGACTGTAGGGTATTTATTTGTTTTCTGTGTACTTACGTCTTACAGGGAGGCGACTTAGGCTTCTGCGGAAGATTTTCTTTATCTGGAGGGCTACTGTCGATTTTACAAGACACCTCCGGGAAGTTTCAATCTGATAAAGTTAAGGGTCGTGTCCAGAATATGCCTGGGCTACCGATGTCTACTCTCGCCTCATCCCTTCTTCCTGGGGCGTCCATCTCTGGCGAAACCAGCAAAAAAAAAAAAAAAAAAAAAAAAGGATCACGTCCGTCCACCTGAACTGTACCTTACTTTGCATATATCCTACTGCAGGGTGATTAAAAAAGCTAATGGCAAGGTGAACAAAAGGCTAGTTCATAATAACCGGGAAGTAAAACAGAATGTGAGCGACCAAGTTGAGTTCGCGACCAAGCTTTTCTGAAAGCTTTTTAAAACTATTCTTACAAGTTTTAGCTTCACGTTCTCTTTCCCGGTAACGGTATATTAGTTCGATATGATAATATTAGACCCTTCATTGTAGAAATTCTTAGCTTATGTAACAGACTCCAGAGTCCTCTCTAGTCGAACCAAACCAGAAGGATTTCTAGCAAACGTTCCTTCTGACTGACTCAGATTCAACGGTTCTCGTAGTTTGTTTATGCTTATGGAACTCAAACATTGATTTTTCTCAGAAACCAATAACAAACATTGCAAATAATAACTGTAGAAATTAGCAGAGAATAACAAATAGCATTAATATTCGTTAATAATAAAGAAACGAGGATTGTGTTGGAGGAACCGTATTAAAACTTGTTTACACTATCGAAATTTGATCTTTTTCCAACCAGTATTATATTTCCTTAACTGGAAGTCCCTAGTTAAGCATTAAAATATTAACATTTCTTCTTCGCTATAATGTGGTCTCAATATGCATTAGAGTTCTCATTACCGGTGTATTATAAACCAAAGTTCTTCCCCCTTTCCATTATTACTAAAGTCTCAATCTCGCTTCCGGGTTCGGTTTCATTTGGAATCCTCCGGCGTGAGATATGTGGTTTTCCCAGGTGGAAATTTGGGGAAAATTCGTACTCTTTCATCTACTACACGCTACGGAACATTAGCATTCCGACCGAATATTCTCTCTAGTTGTGGAGTTGTTCGGATTAGGTTGGGTTTGACAAGACAACGAGCTAGATGCAGCCGTCCCATTCGCGGATTTTAGGTAGTCATCTCCTCAAGGATAAGAACAATATAAGGCTCAGTCGGGTTTGTTCGGCCTGTGAATGTTAGGGACCGCTGCATCCATCACCCTCATATGGCCACGCCGTGGCTCTGTGGTTAGACCACTTGGCTCTCACCAAGGCGGCCCGGGTTCGATCCCAGGCGACCGCAAAGTGAGATTTGTGGTGGACAACACGGCGTTGGGGCGGGTTTTCTCCGGGACCTCCGGTTTCCCCCGCTATCTCATTCCACCGGTGCTCCATCTTCATCTCATGCATCATCAGTGTCACCGCCTGCGGTGCCGTATGTAGTAAAAGCGGGCGTTAAACACTACACATTTTTTTCACTCTCATATCTGGGCTCCCTCCGTAACTTACTCGCCTGATCCTTTTCTTTCGGAGTCTTCCAATGCATATCCTTAATTTCATGTAAACCAATTTCAGCTCTTTAACCTCACAAAAGAGCAATATCGAAGACATTCTTGTTTGATGTGCGTGGTGTCTGTGCGCTTGCATCTATCACTATGTCTCTGAGTAAATTACAATTCGGATAGATATCAAACTAAAGAACTACAAAAGTACAGCGTGAAGGATTTTGCAAAACTCTATGCAAAATGAGATTTAAACTGCAAATTTAAATTATTTTCTTCAATATTTTAACCCTCCCCTTTCTCGTTCTCTGTGTAAAGATAGACATCCCTGATTACCGAAATATCAAGTACATACCGTTTATGGTCAACAATTTTTTAGATATTCCTGGTTATTGTTTAAGGTTTTCAAATACGAACATTATATCTCCCTGTAGTCATTTATAGATCTTGGAGTTTTAAGGCATCATTTATCAACACGCTGTATAAAAATTTTACTGTGCCTTTAGATATTGTATTGTAAACCTGAATTGAAGATTTACCTGAATTAAGATGAATAATTAGAATAAGGAACTTTCCTAACAATGTTTTGTGAGACAAAAGAGCGGGTAGTCGTGTAAATATAATATGCTATAGTCTATTGGTTTTTTTTCTTCAGTTTATTCTATGTTGAATGTCCGTACTTTCTCAAGCGTCATATGATAAACGTACTTGAAAGTTTGCGATACTCTCTTTTCTTTCCATTGCACGAGTATATCACAACAAATAAACATTTAAATACTGTTTCTCTATAGGCTTTGCTTAATATTAAATTACTACTATGTAAAACATATCAACAGTAGCCTTACTAGAGCAGAAGATTCGTTCTAAAGTAAAATAGCGAATTCACGTGAATTTGTTGACAGAGAAAGCCATGTGTGTGTGTGTGTGTGTGTGTGTGTGTGTGTGTGTGTGTGGGGGGGGGGGATGAGGGAAAGGGAAGGAGAAAGACTCACCCCAATTTGACAGGAGTGAGACTGGAGCAGTGGATTTGCAAGTTTTGAATTAAAGTTGTTTGCCATTTAATTAAAACAAAAGGGAGGAAATTCAAACAATCAAATCACATGTCTAAAACAGGATGGCCCATACCAACACACATTTGATGCTATCGCCGACCTTAAGGGCTCGTATTTGCAATGCATATATCTACCACTTTCCTATTCGTATTCCGAAACTGTATGTGTTTTGCATACTGTGGAATAGCTAACAACCTCACCACAAGGAACGTATAATTTCGTTTGCATTGCCCCTGAAGTTATTAAAATTGTCAATAACCTGTTTTATATATGCAGACAAGAATGAAATACTTTGTATCTGTTCCACGTTATAAAAGTATACTTTCCTGTTATACTATTTGCTAAATTAAGTTCCCCGCGTCTGTTGCGTAGGTGGTAGCGTGTCTGAATACTCAAGAGATACCGGGTTCGAATCTAGATAACGTTCTTTTCCCTTATCCTGAAAAATAAATGTCGGTAACTTTAAGCTTTAAGGGTCTTGGGCTCATTTGAGCATCATTTCACCCATTTAATATCTCATTTCGTAAAATCAGATTTATACCTTAAATTTTCTGAGAGTAATTTGTGAAGTACTCATCAACCTCAAATACTTTTTAATCACTGATAATTAGAGGCAGTGATATTTAGGATTGTGAAATCAGACATTTAGCATTTTTATTTTTACATTTAGCATTTTACAGCATTTATACATTTGCAATTTAGCATTTTAAAGCATTTTGGAAAAAAGGGTTTAATTTTAGTTAATGTTTCTTAAATCATGAATATTAAAATTATTTATATGAGATTTAAAACACATTTATGGAGGGTTATTAATGACTGAGTTAAAAGTGCATAAAGTGTCAATTTATTTTGCATTAATAAGGGTTAAGCAATACACAGAAATATACAAGCAGTTGATACAGACTAAAGCATTCTGCGTAACACAAATAAGATACTGACAGGCATACTGATGTAAAACTGAAAAATATAAAGAAAATGCAAAAAATTAGCCTCGCACTTACTGACAAAATCTACCGAGAGAATGAATGAAAGTTTCGTGTACAACCGAACAAAACTATAAAAACCTGAACTTTGGCAACTGAGAACTCCAACTGGAATTAACATGTGTTTACACTTCCTTAAAATTAGGATTGCTATTGGTTTACAGAGACAAGGATTGCAATTTTCCATTAACTGGGCTGTGAAGATAGATTTTGAGAGTCATGATGCGTGGTAAGAGGGGTCTCTTTGTAAAACAACTGAACTCGCTGAAGTACCAAACATACTCATATGGTCAATGGTGGAACAATAGGTTAATTTAGCGGGAAAGGTTGCTTTCCACATTCCAGAAGAGCGGTAACCTACTTTATAAATTTTTAGACATGCACAGTCCTGCAGACTCTTCAGTTAGCTTCCGGAAGAAAAAGTATTGGAAAAAATAATTACACGAGAAAATCTTCGATTTCACATTTATATCGCACTTTGAGTCAATTTCGCATTTTATCGCTCTATATCGCATTTGGGAAAGATCACCACATCTACTGATAATCCACAGAAGATAGATAAAATACAGTCCAAAACATATAAATCACGTTAATTCACACTTATGTCAAATAAATGTTTATAAAGTTAACCATTTCCGAGATATTCCTTGTAATTGGTTTGTCCTTTAAAATACTTGTAAACTCCTTAATACAATTTTTTTAAATGGTGATAAAAGCAGAATGGAATTCCAAAGCCATCACACAGCGACCAGCTCTTAAAAGAGTATCGCTAAAGTACTATACGTATCTTGATTAATAATAATAATAATAATAATAATAATAATAATAATAATAATAATAATAATAATAATAATAATAATAATAATAATAATAATAATAATAATAATAATAATAATAATAATAATAATAATAATAATAATAATAACAACAACAACAACAACAACAACAACAACAACAACAACAACAACAACAATAATAATAACAATAATAATAATAACAATAATAATAATAATAATAATAATAATAATAATAATAATAATAATAATAATAATAATAATAATAATAATAATAATAATAATAATAATAATAATAATAATAATAATAATAATAATAATAATAATAATAATAGTAATAATAATAATAATAATAATAATAATAATAGTAATAATAATAATAGTAATAATAATAATAGTAATAGTAATAATAATAATAATAATAATAATAATAATAATAATAATAATAATAATAATAATAATAATAATAATAATAATAATAATAATAATAATAATAATAATAATAATAATAATAATAATAATAATAATAATAATAATAATAATAATAATAATAATAATAATAATAATAATAATAATAATAATAATAATAATAATAATAATAATAATAATAATAATAATAATAATAATAATAATAATAATAATAATAATAATAATAATAATAATAATAATAATAATAATAATAATAATAATAATAAATAATATAAGGTAGCTAGAAGAATACATTTTCATAAGAATAAAATTAAAGAACGGACAGTGAAAGTCATGCAATTTATACTTTTTAAATTAGTAGAATATTCTAACGATGCTTTTACAATTAAAATGAACACAAAATTAGATGGCTCTAGAAGCCAATGTGCGCGATTCATTTTTGAGCAGCTTTTATATTGGAAAAACAACGATGTTTTAAGGGCGGATTTCCATAATGAAACATTTTGCAGCATAATTACCTGAAAATTCATGCCTTTGGAGGGTTTTATTGCATGCGGTTGTGTATAGATGGCGACAAAGAGCGCGATCTTCTTTTATTTTTAACAAACGCGAATCGCCCTCGGTAGGCAGATATTACTGAACGGTGATTAATGCATCAGTGAATATATTAGCATACATAAACCGATCCAGGGTAAAATCCTGCTACTCCAGCATCATTAAAACCATAAATTAGTGAACGCCAGGGGTGTCCAATTACCAAGGCCTGGAGTAGTAATTCTTCAAGCCTGCGGAAAGCAAAGAATTTGTTCCATAACGAGATTTTCAATTAGTCTACCAAATTGTTTGATAATAGTTTAAGAGCAGATAAACAAAACTCTAAATATCAGCAAGACAATGGCTTTTTATGATAAGGGTTGGAAAGAACCGTACAGAGAGGATTTGGCGCTATACCTCCAAGTGGGCATACCCGGGAGGAAGGATGGGGTGAGAGGAGACATAGGGAGGCGGACTCAAAGAGTCACTTCAATGCAGTGGGGCAGGTTCCTTACAATTAACCAGTCGGAAACACCCTGCAGGTCATTACAACCGTATCTCAACTACCTTGGTCCTGAAACGGCCTATTAGGTCGGCCCGAAGTTCGAAGACCGTGCTACTGGCGAAGGATATATTTACCAGGAGCATATCATGCTGCCGTGCAGCGCTGAGATTTTCCGCGACACTTCTACTGTGAAAGAAACCATGAGATGAGAGATGATGTGAAATGATAATGGAGCTGTAATGGAGGGACAGGAAACTCGGAGGTTATAATTGACCTACTAGCATTCACCTGGCAACCCGGAAAACCCCCCGATAAATCCCATGAGTCAGATAGGCCGGTCACTGGAATCGAAACCGGATCTCTTGAATGCGGGCCACATTGAAACTGCTGAGGTATCTCGCTTGGTATACATGGATCAAAACGAAGACTTTATATTTTGGGTAGGTGTGATTCCGAAACGAGGAGCATACAATTAAAATAAAATCCTCTTAATCCGTAATTCATACGCTAACTTTGTTAGACGTCACGAAACATTTTATAAATGCATAATACATTATATATAAATACAGATACTCCAAAAAGTATTCGTCTAATCATAGGACATAGAATATAAGAAACACAATCACAAAAATATAGATAAGAAGTGAACAAAAACTATTTCCTTACATAGGTTGATATCTAGATTTAAAAATAAAACAAAATTTGGGTTCATATATTGCTTAGTTAGTGGATATCTCTACGTAATTTAAAATCATGTCCCATTTTATATCAAACAAATATTGGTCTAGTAAACAAGATCCCAGGTATGGTGCCTCGCAAACACACACCCCTTCCCTTTTCTTATGCAGTTGTGTTTCATCCATTGTCGTTGACAGTTCCATCTCTGTTTTCAAAGCTGTTGATTGATATTTAAGTAATATGGGACTAAAACGTCGTGAAACTACAAAAGTAAAGAGAGAAATTGCCATCAGGCCATTTAAAATAGGGAAATCTTTTCAAGAATTTGGAGAAACCATTTGAAGATCTACCAGTAGAGTGAAGACTATATGCAGGTTTGTTCAGAACAAAACTTACGAAAATTAATTAAGAAGCGGTCGTCCTGCAGTTCTATTTGTGATGGAGAAATGACAGTTACTTAGAGGTCAAGAAAAATCTTAAAGTGCTCCAAAACCTGCTGTTGCAGTTTAAACATACACAGGAAAGTCTGTTTCAGCACAAACTATAAGAAATGTGCTTTATGAAGCTTAGTATGGAGGCCGAACAGCCCGTAGAAAACCACACATCAGCAAAATCAGCAGAAAGAAGTGAGCTGCTTTTGCAAACGAACGTAAATACGATGAGTTTGATTTCTGGAAGAAGGTTGTATTCACTGACTAGAGTCAATTTGAGCTCTTTAAGTCAAAAGGGCGAGTAATAGTGTGGAGAAAAAAGAATTGTGAGCTTGAGGAGAAAAATATAACAGCTTCGTTAAACAAGGAGGTGGTTCAGTACTTGTCTGGGGCTGCATGAGTGCAAATGGTGTGGGAGATTTGTGTTTCATTGATGGAATTATGAACCATAAGGTTTATATAAACATCCTAAAACACATCTGTACAGAAGTGTGAATAATATGGGTTTTTCTGAGGATTATATTTTCACACAAGATAACGATCCACAACACACAGCTCTAGATGCAAGGCTATGGTTATTGTGCAATACTCCACGGTGGATGCCGACACAATCGCAATTCCCAGACATGAATGTAATAGATAATTTGTGGAGTATACTGGACAAAAATATTAGGAATAATCAGATATCTAATATAAATGATCTAAAGAACGCTCTACTAGAGGAATGGTGTAAAATTACAGTGGAAGCAACACAATCTTTAGTGAAATCCATAGCAAGGAGGACGCAAGAGATTATAAAGAGGAATGGAGGGCCCGCTAAGTACTAACCGTAACATTTTACACTATTTTCAGTATGCAGACGAATACTTATTTTGCATCCTATACTGCATATGTTTACTTTTGAATGTTTAATTATATGTATGTGAATATATACTATACATGTTTCCTTATTGTATTCCCCTTTTCACTAATCAATAAATAAGACAGTGTGTATTATTCTGTATATTATTCTGATGATTTTTCACTACCCATACATCCTTAAAGAGAAACTCATGCATTAGACTTTTGGAGTAGCTGTATATGTTATATTTTTACCTTTCTCATTGGTGATAATCAGGGCTAGGTGGTTCGTACTGCTCGCCGTTCCCTATACAGGTTGCCACCGACCCTCTCCCGGCATCCAAACAAGTCATAGATAAGAAGGGCACAGCGGAGAGGCATTGAAACCGGTTGCCGGGACTTATGAGACATTCGTAAATGCACATCTACGAATACGTATACGCAAATACATCTAAATCGTATTTAGATCATTATGTACAACATACAAATTCTTATATAGTACATACGGGTTTGTCTCTGGCTGATCTCATTATTTATACACACACATTGTCGCAACACCGAAGCAATTATAACGCGGATTGTAACATTTCCTGATTAAATGTAGAATAATATCCGAATAGTAAAATTAATTTCTTAAATATATGAAGACTCTTACTAGACAAAATTCCAAAGCAGGTATTTGATACATTTTTACTCATCTGCGGACGTATTACTAAAACCAATATTTTACCTCTGAAGCTTTTCAAATGCAAATCTCATTCTATGTCCCATAAAATAAGATTTATTTGACTGGTAATCTGTCGCAAATTTAAAATTTGTTAATGATTTCAGCTAATTTAGCTTCTCGATTTGGTTTCTCTTTCTTCCATGTTTGCTGAAGTATCCCACTGAAATGTATTTATACATAATGAAGTAAATAAGGACATGAATAAATACACTTCTGGAGAACATACAATGCTTGTATAGCAAATGTAATTGCTCATCTTTGAAGCACAACAAAGATGTTATTCGAATGTTGTCCTTCATACCAACGTGCTCTGTGTCATGCAGTTACACTGTTTTGTAGTAATGAGTTGCATTCTACGATGAACCTTGCCCTTGCTAAGGTAGCTACAAAATAGGTATGATTATGAGGCGGGGCTAGGCGAGGCTGTTCTATGGCTACCAGCTGATGCGGTGCGTGCAACGTTGTACAGTTAAGCACGCATACTGGCTCGCTTTGCCGAAGCACGCGGCTCATTTCTTTGTGCGCTCTAAAGATACCAATCACAGAATTATTTTGTCTTCCCTATGCTACAGAGCTATTTTTTTCTGGGAATTACTGTCCAAACCCATGTTTGTAGTACATCTGGTTTCGGCGATATGGAAAGATAAGGCACCTGACTAGAAAGAAAAGAAGTGAAGAAAAGCAAACACGTGCTATGCTGCAGCTGCATTTTGTACCTTGCATTCTGCAAAGTGGTGATCATCTAAGAGCACACACGTGCTTTTCAAAGTTAATAAATATACCACTTAGCAAGCCTAGTACTGGTGCGCCTAGTAGTAACTGCAAAACAACTGCTAAGATTTTACATAAATAGGCTACAAATATTCTTGTTAATGTGTGTTCCTTTTTCAAACAGATATCAATTAAAGACACTTTCGAAAGTATAAATTTCTCTCAGAGTCGAGAACTAATGTGACAAGCTTGTCACGTGAGTGCTCATTCTGTGAGGCACATTGTTAAAGAAGGCAAACAGTTTGCCAAATTAGAAGTTTTCATATTTAGTTCTCCAAGGAAACATCGGGTAGTTAAAAAACGTGATACCAACTTAGACAATTTTCAAAAGTGTGTTTCACGTAGAACAGTTTATGATTTATATGACTAGGGTGAATATCCAACTGCCAAAAGGCTGACCCATTTAACGAGGGGGAAAATAGAATATATGGATTCTGTATCTTCTTGCATAATATTCTAAAATCTCTTGGGTTCAAATATAGCAGGACCAATGATGGTCGCAAATTTCTGCTCAAAAGAAGCGATATGTTGCTGCAAGACTAAAATTTCTGCGCACAAAGCATAACATTAGTACATGAGATTCATGGTGTAAAAATTATTCTTAAATGCACATTCATATCTTCCGTATTTATTATGTGTTTCAAATGCGAAGGTGTTTGTCCTTGAGCGCTACTAATGTTTAGTGTTTAACGCCCGCTTTTACTACATACGGCACCGCAGGCGATGACACTGATGATACATGAGATGAAGATAGAGCACCGGTGAATTGAGATAGCGGGGGAAACCGGAGATCCCGGAGAAAACCCGCACAGACGTCGTGTTGTCCACCACAAATCTCACTTTGCGGTCGCCTAGGATCGAACCCGGGCCGCCTTGGTGAGAGTCAAGCGGTCTAACCACTGAACCACGGCGCGGCCTTGAGCGCTACTAGGTGAGCAACCAATCGGAGTTCTGCGGTGTTGTCTTATTACATTCCCGCTAAGTGGTGTGTGACGAGCGCCAACCTGTATGAAATACTATTCGCGCTAAGACAAAAATTAAGAATTTGCCGAAACTGATCCACGTGGAAGGTAGACAGCAATGTATCTAACATAACGGTGAAAACCCATATTTTTAGCTCAAATAGATTTTCAAATACAAAAAATAAATCACTATTACCTCTATTATAACAATAAATCGCGACATAAGCACTGTATGATTTTGGCATGTATGCGTGTACGTATATTTGTAATTACTCAGAACTGAAACGTAAATATTGGACATGACGTGATAAAAGAATTCCTTTGAATAAGCCAATTCGAGCGAGAGGAAACAATAAATTTCCTGCTGCCCTGGCAGAACGTGTCTCGTCACATATCTTTGTTTATGAATGGTTCGTAATCTCTATTTACTCTAGAGAGTTCAAAGTGGTTGGTGTGTATGTATGCGCATATACTTTTCATTACTCAGAACTGAAATTCAAACTACTGACATGACGTGATAAAAGAATTACTGTAAATAAGTCAAGGTGTTAAATTTGAGAAAGAGCAAACACTTCATTTCCTGTGGAATGCCATATGCTTATGTTTATGAATGAATAAGAAGTGTTTATTTACTTTGGAGAGTTCATTATCATTCAGTTGTTCTTTACACAATAGTAGAGTAAGAGTTAAATAGTGCAATGGCTTCTTACGGTAAATTAAGTGGCGAGTCAAAAAGGCAGCTTTTGAGAAGTCAGGCTCGAAGCATTATTTTTAAGGTGTATAGGTTATTCAAAAATTTTTCGGAAACAGAAACTAAAACTGAGTTATTGCAAAGAGTACTTCCGTTTAAAAACACGGAAAAAGTGTATCAGCTGGATCAACTTGCAATTGAAACGGGACACGAGGCAGTACGCCTCTGACCTTACCACTGCCAATATAATCCAATTGAGTTGGTGTGGGCTCAGATAAAAAGAAGAATTCAAACAGAAATATAGCTTTTAAACTGACGGACGTTAAACGACTTGTTCACGAAGAAATTGACAAGGTAACACAATAGGACTGGGAAAACTGCGTGAGGCACGCAGAAAACCTTCAAGAATACGATTTTAAGAAAGAAAAAGCACGTGACGAGATTTTGGAGTCTATAGACATAAATTTGCAAGACTCAGACGATGAAGACAGTGACAATGACGAATTGTCTCTTAACGGAAGTGACATTGACAGCAATATGGATGAGCCACTGGCAGTTCCATTGGATTAGAAAAACAGGTAATTCATAAACTATAATTATAGTTATGGCATTTTAAAATATACATAAATTGAGAAAATGCTTTGTCCAATTTTGATTTTGGCAACTGCATCATTGTAAAAGTTTGTAAAATATAATTTGCTTACCCTTACGTCTACGCCAAGCAGACCTGCATGTTGTATGAGTGTGCGAGAGAGGGATATATAAAAGGAGTGGAGTAACAAGCTGGCGACGCTCAGTGTGATACGGCATCTGATTAGCTGGACTCCCGAACCCTTCCCATTTGAAACGCATAATAGTAAGTATTTAAATGAAACAAAAATTGGTTTAAAGTCCATTACAGACAGTATGCAAATATGACATCATTAAAATAGAAACTGTATTAAAAAATCGTTGTTTGATTTGTTTCACTGTAGCAAACAGCTTATTTCATAGAACGCATCTAATTTGAATCGTCTTGTATGAATATGAAGGATAGCTATGTAAACGAACTGTTCCTCAGTTCAAGATTTTAAGGTTCAGATTGTGCGATAATCATTTTGTATGTTCTCACACACTTTCTGAAATATTAAGCGAACTTCTCTGTCAGCATTGCATCTCTCTACATCTCAGCATCTGTATGATACTTGCTAGGTTGAGACAAAGACAGATATATGTTCCATCTCTGTCGCCAGCTTGCCGTGGACTTGGCAACAAGGAAATAGGATAACCGTATTGGCTCAACCCATGTTCATTCTTATTTTGTAGCTATTCTAGTAGCGCTGCGTTGTCTGGCCGCTCTTACACTACTCAAGGAAATCGGTACGAACTTTCTTGTATATCTGGTGATAATGTTCATCGGTTTGCAATGTTCATTTGTCTTGCTTAGCATCAGTTACTACGTGGCTTTTAGATAACCACAACATTCTACATAAGGGAGGCCGTGGAAACCGCGAAAATAAGTAAAAAGAAAATGTTATTAATAGATCACAACTTTTTCCAAGCTTACTCAAATTTTGGAAACGCTGAAAGGTTGATTGCTATAATTATTACAATTTTAAGTAGTTTAAAATTTGTCATTAACGGCGTGTTAAAAGATTTTGAGTACTGAGCAAAGGAGTTTTATACTTTTAAAAGTATAACTACTAAAAGGCAAACTTTTTCTATCAACTGTCTAAAAAAGTTATTTTTCAACATTCATCGTCCAGATATGAATTCAAATAAACAGGCAATGTGTTGCTAAATAACATAGATAATGCTAAGACTAATTTACCTCATCCTTTGTCCTCTTTAAAAGGCAAAGTGGTAAGTTGAAATCTCAATTAAGCAAGATAGTGATTTAAATATATGTCTGTAGGTAAATGTGTTTTGCCAATATTAAAGTAAACAAACCACTCAAGAGGGACATACTCAAACCTATAAATACTAAATCAGCTGCATAGCAGCAGAAAAAGGGGAACGATGGCCTGGAGAGGCAATAAAATGTTTCTTAAAGTAATACGCAAGTGTTATTTTAGCCATATAGTTTTAAACTCATATCTCTGGGGCTTTTACTTATAAACAGGATCTTCTTGTAAAATTCTTTCACCTTTCTGCTTAGAGGAATTTGTAAGCCGATTACGATTTTATTAACATCACTATTTGACATTTTACAAGGTGGTGACAGTCATAATGTGTAAATTTAAAACTGTTTCATATTTAACTTAACTATTTGCTCTCAAACTAGATGATTATTGAAATCCCAACCCTAAAATCTGTTAATTTACTGCTAAAGAGTTAAAATATAAAACTGAAATTTTAGACTTAAATGGATAATGAAGAGATACTTTTCGAAAAAATAAAAGAAAATAACAATTAATATTTCGGAAACTGGATAAGGTAACGTGTGAGACTATTTGGAAGCTCATGGACTCTATTCGGTAATCTATTTTGACTAGCTGTTTTTTTTAGTAATTTTTGTAGTTTTTCAGGCCATTAGGGAAAAATTGGGGTGGAATTTGATTTCAATTCTGTTTTGTACTCGTCCTCCAGGAGTGATTATAGGTTTCGTGATATATGGAACTGCGGACAGAAGGCTCGAATGCTTGCTTGAGGATAGCACTCCCTGTGAACACTAGGGGGTCTTCATCGTCCTCCTGCAGCAATACGACTGTCTAGTGCTGATATTTGTGTGTGTGTGTGTGTGTGTGTGTGTGTGTGTGTGTGTGTGTGTGTGTGTGTGTGTGTGTGTGTGTGTGGAATTTGATTAAACCCTAAGAGAAGTATTAATTAAACTTTATAAATTGAAACCTTTAGCACTAAAACTCATTTTTCTATGATATTGGGAACTTTTTTTATATCTCTTTACAACGTATGGACAGTGATTAGAGAAATTATTCTATGCATTCCACCCTCCAACTGGAAAGAGGCCTAACTTTTTCCAGCAAATGCGGCACGTGTTCAGGCGGCAATTGCCTCCTTATATCCAATTCTGGGCTCGGTCTCAATGCCAGTCCTCTTAAAATTACACCTCTTTCGAACGCTCGCAGTCCCACTCATACTATATGCCTGTGAAAAGTGGGGAATGGCTGTAGACATCTGGCGTGCATATCGTCAACGTGTGCAGAATAAAGGACTCCGGTCCATCTATTCTCTAAGTCGTTCCTTCCCCGTGAGGAGGTTGCTTCACGAAGCTTCTCTTCTCCCTCACGCCGAGGACAAAATTATGCGTCGGGCAGCAAAATAACACTCTAAGTTACCAACTCGTAGAAGCGCTCTGGAAGTACAACCCTACAAGAAGTCGCTTCTGGCTTTTCCGGGTACTTCACATGGCTTGTAACACGAGTTAATCCGAACAGCAGCAGAAGTCCATATAAATATACCAAAATTAATCCCAAAACATTTTTAAGCAGTATAAATACTAGGGTGTGAAAAAAGTGGTTTTTCATCCAGTTCAAAATTCAGTGTTAAACTATCTCAAATCCTTCTTTCGTTCAAAACTTACATTTCATCCTACATATTCCTAAAGAAACCCAACCTGCGGTAAAACCCAAAACTGGGTGGGCACGCAGCAAAAGGCTTCGGGCTGTGACAGATATGTGTGTATTACATCCATAAATTCCAACCTGAGATATTGCCGAAAATATGTGATTTTCCGAAGATTTTCAAGAAAATCTCCCAAATACAAACTTCCCTTTGAATGGAAAATTTTCCATAATTTTTAATTATATTAACACGATTATACCATATGTTTTAAGTATGAAATATATATTTTTAGTTTTCTCAGAATAACGTCGGATGTCCTATTCATTATCAATAAGCTTTTACATAACTCGTAAACCATTGGAGATAGACAACATGTTATATGTCAAACTGTAGATGTTGTTAAAGGACATTTTCAGGAATGCTTATAGCCCAATGCAGTTAATAAGCACTTAAATCAAATTGTGCATATTTCATGTCGGATACGTGATGATTTCTGTTTTCTACTCTAGTAATGCACTACTTATTCGCAATTTCAAATTGGTATTACAGTTACAGAAGGTAAAAACATTTTTTGTCTCTCCTGAAAAAGTTTGCAATTTAGAATAAGACAAATAGCCATCTACATGTTTATATGCAGT
This sequence comes from Mantis religiosa, assembly GCA_030765055.1. Classification (NCBI taxonomy): domain Eukaryota; kingdom Metazoa; phylum Arthropoda; class Insecta; order Mantodea; family Mantidae; genus Mantis; species Mantis religiosa. Next base: position 101,670,433 of record CM060952.1, read on the forward strand.
TTGTTGTTATCATCATATATAAAATGCTTCTGTTGTTTGTTGTTCGGTTGTTTTCCTCCCGTTTGACGTCTATCAGCAGGCAATTAATTTCCTGTTTTTAAGAGACAGTTGATACATGTCCTGCCGAGGGAAGCAAGGGATGCAGAAAATGATAATGTCCTTGTCAGCAGGGACCAAAGCGTTCTTGTCCAGCAAGCACAATTCCAGTGACGTGTAACACTAAATTGAGTCAATTGGGACTGCGCTCCAGCTGTCTCCTTCAATCAAATGGCTCCCTGACTCCCAGTAATTACTGACAGCTGCTATAGATTTGCTAAGACATTCCCTGCTCCTTCTTTTACTGTCACCGCTCCAGAAGCACCTTTATCACGATATTTCTTGCTCTAAATGCGTATACTTACTGGTATTGTATTCGATAAAAAGCGTGTATATCAATATTTTACCGAAAATATGCGTTTTGGTGTCCCTTAACTCCAAAAACCAAACTAAAAGTCTCAGAATAACTTCAAAAAGATGTGTTTATTTTCTCAAACATTTATACAACGATTTTTATATTACCATATTTTAAATATGTTTTCATGCGTTATATGTTTATATGTTATATGCTATATTTATATTATATCTTATTTACATGTTGATTTATATGTTCTGGAAATAGCTGTAGTCGTCTTTATTCTGGACATAACTAATTAGTCATCCATAAGAGACAGACAAAGTCTGTTGCACAAAACTTTATATTCGATAAAGCACATAGCTTGTTCTTAGTAATACATGTTTTGTGGAGTAGCCATTTCTTTAAATGTTAAAATAATTATGCATTTCTAAATTCATTTAGTCTTTTTGCCTCTTAGGCATTGAAAGAGAATGGAATATTCAAGTTGTCACATAGTGACCAACTTTTAAAAGATTCGACTATCTTATAACTTAGCTGCATTCTCCTTTACAGGTAAACAATCAATAAACTTATTTAGGGGAATGTCTATTTCGAATGAAATGAAATGTGTGTTGAAAGAGTAGAGTTAGATTGAAAACTGCAATGTCATAGCCGGGATTTGAACCACTAACTCGTGTATTTCTCGGTAAAAAACTAGGAGTTCTCATAAAACACATGCGACAACTACCTAGTTGTAGAATTTAATGTCATGCTGGCACGTTGGCCATAGTAGCTCAATGGATAAGAAAAGCTAGATGGAGACCAGAAAATCCGTGGTTCAAATCCCAGCTATGGAATTGAACTTTTCAGTGTAACTACCCTTTCATAGTGCGTCCTATACACGGCTAGTGTAAAAGAAAATAAATTTCCAGAACTTTAACACCCCCTTTTACTACATTGCGGCAGAGCAGGCGGTGACACTGATGATACATGAGGTGAAGATGGAGTAGCGGTGGAATGAGATGGCGGCGGAAACCGAAAATCCCTGAGAAATCCCACCCCAGCGCCGTGTTGTCTACCACAAATTTCAGTTTGTGCTTGCCTGGGATCGCCTTGGTGAGAGCTGAGCGATCTCACCACTCGACCACGGCGCGGCCCATTTCGATTGTGTAGCAGAGAAGAAGAATAACGTTTTGCAGGAACTGCTTTTCGAAAAATGGGCAGAGATTTTCATGTAATGTAAATTTATTTGGCATCTACTATCCGTTTTCTCTCGTATTTAAAAAGGAGTATGATAGCACATGCTGAAATCCTTTTTTTTTTAAATCTCATTATAACTTTACACCATGAATTCCTCCTATAATTGCAAAAAAATGAATATATTTGTAATAAAGTCTGTGCATTTCCGGTGGTATCGAGTGAGTGAGTGGTAATATTTTGTACATATTTATTGGAAGTGTTACATAACATCACAGTAATAAGTTCTCAATTCTAAACACCTGCCTCTGTTGTGTAACACTTTGTTTTAAATAATACTGTTGGCCTTTTCTCTTTTTGAGTATTTAAACTTTCTGGCGATAGCTTCATCCAGTCATTATACGCATTCAAATTACCTCCAGCCTCTCATTTATTCAACAAGATGGGGCTTTTCAGTGTATCTTTATAGAAGTATCTCTGCTTCTCCCCGACACGATATACAAGAGAGGGCACTATATATGTAAACAGGAACGAGATACTCGAATGCTTCCCTTTATAAGGATTGTATAACATCTCCTTACAAACAAGGCAACCGTTTGCAGACCTTGTTAATATGAGAAGTAAAAAAAATACACATCATTAGCGTGGAAACAGATAATAATAATGATATAGTGCTACACTTGACTAAAGAATCCGACGTTGTAAGGTAACCAGGGCAATTTACTGTGATAGTGCAGTTGTACAGTTAGCTTAACTGATGCTTCAGCGTTGTCTTTTTAAACTAGAGCGTTCTTTATAAAATCACTGCACTATGATATAGAGGGCTGTTATTGTGAATCTTTCCAATTATGTTATATAGTTTCTCACAGGCCCAGCCATTTCCAATAAAGGATGAAAATGGATATGTTGGATATGTTGGAAGGTATGCAAAGAGATAATTTTGTGATAGTGGAATCATCATGTATCGGAATATCTGAGCATTTTTTATAAATAATTACTCTGTGTAAAATTTTAAAGAATGATAAATTAATTCATCCTCCAAAAGACTTTGTTTAAGACAGAGGCTCAAAAGTACAAACAGATAGTTAGAATGTAATGCCAGAGTCGGAATTTGAACTTCAAACCATGACAGTGGTTCGGCATTCAGATTCGGAAATAGTACAAATGTTCACGATTTAAATATTTGTAATTGAAAAGCTGTTAACACAGTGAAGTTATCTTTAAAAATTTAAGCCTTCACTGGATGTTACCTTTAAAAGATACAATTTTAGTTTTATTGATCGATATTTTAAAAGTATATGTCCTACGTACTTGATCTATTGTGAAAACAGCCCTTTGTAAATCGTCTTAAATTATTTTGTAAAATTATTAAATCACCCAAAACCATATACACCACACTTGTTCAACGTTATTCCAGTTTTCCATATTTCCAATGTGATCTATATAAATTGTAACAAATGTGGACGATAAAATATACCTTTTTGGAATCCCAGTATTAATTTATATTTCTTCTCACTTTTATACATGGCATTTAGAATTACATCCGTGTCTTCATGTAGGAAAATCTATGATTTCCGTAATGTGTCACAAGATGTCTCAGTTCAAAAATCTGTAAAACCTAAGCGATCCGCCGGATTGCAATTACAACGGATCTCTCCTCTCTAAACTGATGGAAATAATCATTTCTTCCATACTAGCCGTGTGTAGGCTAAGGTGGTTTGAATGAGTAGAGTCAGGCTGAAAAAGGGAGAATTTAATGTCATGTCGGCATGTTGGCCATAGTAGCTCAGTTGGTTAGAGCAACCTCACGGAGAGCGGGAGATCTGTGGTTCAAATCCCGACTATGGCATTGAATTTTCCTATCAACTGTTTATTGTAAAAGAAAACTGTTTACTCTCAGGTCAATCGAACTTGGCTTGACTTAAATGATTCGTCTTACTGAAGGACTCGCGATAGAGAGGGAATATACTGGAAACAGACAAAACAATGTTCAGGAGCAGGAAGGTGCCAAAACATCAGCCGCGCCCAGGCGCAGTATCCGTGCGGTCACGTGTTGACCGCTGAACTATTACTTCTAAAACCAACTTGTTTTTCCTCCAAAATGACAACTATTATTACTTTTAAAGTTTCATTAATGATTATGGAGACACATTTATACGATATATCACAGGGTATTCCCTCTATAAAGTTTAGAGTCCCTTCCGTTTTCTTATTTAAGTAATTAAATAATTTCTGCTATCTTTCATCTTTCAGAATCTTTACACCTCTTTCAGATTTCATTTCATAAGTAACGCCTTACAAGTTACATGCATATTTAACGAAGGACTCATTAATTTGAATTCAACCAAGATGTGGAAACTTCCTCGTTTACATCTCCTTGTTAACATGTAATTTGTATAAAATGCAGTTCTACCTTATAAATGTCAACTTAAACCTTTTACATTTAGTCCCCAGTTAGTTACAACATAGAATCTATACAGTTTTCACAGACCTCAGGTTTCATATCGGACCCTATTTAATGTATTTTTGAGAAATAAATATATTTTGTAAATTAAGGTTTAAGTTTTATGTTTTGTGCTACCAGTGAGTTAATTCTTATCTTTTTGGACATTCTTTGACTATACAGTGTTATCTCATTGCCACGCACAACTAAGTGAGGAGAAACAAATAGCGTATGTTTAAGGCATTTTCATGAGTAATGAAACGTATATGTTGAATTTTCGGGGAACGTCGGCAGAAGTGCTCTTAGTTATTGATGACTTTTGCATAACTAGTAAACCATAGAAATTATATAAAATATAACTACAGTAAAATATGGATCCCTTTAAGACAAAGTATGTCAAATATAGTTTTTTCTGTGTGCTGGGTGAGCCATTTCATACCTTTTCATTTATTCGTATTTTCTAACCGTATAGTTTTGTTAAAACGGATCCCTTCTTTTGTTTGTCTCTTGACCTTCCAATGAGAACGGAATTTCAAGACCATCTCATAGCGACAAACTTAAAAACATTTGATTTACACTTAAAGTCTACTGTATTCTCATGCACCTAAAAGAAAATTAGCAATAAGTTAACGTTTATCATGAAAAAGATAGAGGAATAAGCGCTTTTAAGAATTATTTATACAAGGGTAAAGAAAGTCACGTTAATGCACATCAGAGATTGTTTTATATGGGCAGGCTCTCTTAGACTCGCACGATTTTCAAAACACAGACAAGGAACTTACATTGCAGTGACGAACGCACCCCCAGGATACCATTTGCTTCTCACCCTGCACGTGGAATGTTCGTTTTTGTGGCAGCCAAAGAACGCGTGATTGACGACGATTTTGGCGTGCCTGTGAGGTCAGATAATAATTATTCCATGAGGAAAATGTGGTTCGTGCGAGGGCCATTCATTGTGGCTCTGCTTAAATCATGGTCCCTCTGCATTCGTGCGCTGAGTTTCAGAACGTGCACTTCCCTCTACCCATACGTTCGTTGATGGCAGTTTGATTTTTGAGTGTGTGTTGGGGATTTTGCATGAAGCAGGATGAAGGCTTCGGGAATGATATAAGGCCAGGATTAGTTGACTTTCCTGCACGCCTAAATAGCTTCTCAAACTTTTCAGTCACGGTGATAGAAGCGTAAATGTTTGTAGTCAGTATGTTGACTCTCTTTTACGATTTACGTAAAGTTTTTTCAGGATGAAGAGGACAACATGGACGATTCTCGGTAAATTAAAAACGTATTTTATATTTTTAATGAAGAATTTTGGCGTTTACACCGATTTAGAATATCGGTTGTGCTACCTGTACAGATAAGAATTTCTTCCAGAGGTTTTCCGTATCCTGAAAAGTATAGTTCTATAGAACCCAGGCTAATTTGACTGAAATATCAATCATTAGTCCTTCTTGAAACCAGGCTATGATAAAAAGTGTTAAAGCTGATTGCGAGACAAACAAAGATTGAAAAATTTTCCTTGTAAAGGGTCTGTTTGCGATTTTTTTAAACATACACCAGTCATATTCTCGGTGGATATCAACTGTAGTAGCTAGCAGATGTTTCGTTGTTGTAGTTTTGGTGCTAATACACACAAACGATTCATTTTATAAAATTGTTTGCTTTGAGCTTCTAATGAAGACTGCACATTGAATATTTTCGTGGAATGTAATTTTCCCTTTATGTACTAAAAGTAATGGGAAGGCAAAAGCAACAAGGCAATTTTTAAAATAGCAAGTTTGTTAATCTCTTACCCATAGTGTTGTAATCTACCAAAAATTCGAGATTTCTCTTGAAGTATATGTTTTGAGACCGCCTAAACAAGAAAGGAGCATTTTTACAAAAGGTTCCAGTATGTGAATATCTGTCTATAAGCTGAATAAGTAAAAGGAAGCAGATGAAATGGAAAACTAAATATTTGAGCTCAACGTTTCCGAAGGATGTAACACAAATGTTTGTAAGAAAATTCCTCTACTTCTGACTGCCCTTTATGACAATTGTTTAAAGGTGTTGATTTCTTTAAAAACAGCTACAAGGATTTGATTAAAATATTCCATGTTTAAGATATTTGATGAGATGTAAATTTTGACATTTCTGGAATTGTCTTCAGAAATAAAAAATGTGTAGTGTTTAACGCCCGCTTTTACTACATACGGCACCGCAGGCGTATTTTCTTCAGAGGTCTTACTTCTTTCTGGATGTCTTTTGCCTATCCTATAAACCATGAGAGATAGACGAAATGTTTCTACTTATAAATTTCTTGATATAATGGAGAATACTTTGCGGAGTGAAGAATTTCCAGAATATTTCAGGTTAGTTATTTGAAATTTTCAATAGCAACTTTCTGAAACATGAATACTTTATGGATCTTCTTTATCTCTTGGGTATGCAAACGGAAAGAAATATTAAAGCCGTCACACAGGAACCAGATCTTAAAATACTTTATTATTGCCTAAAGACTGCTGTATTTCTATACTTGCCTTGCACTTATAAGATAATTAGAAACAATACATATTTTGTAAATGTTGACATCGATTATTATGAAGCAGATAGAGGATAGGAGTTTTTGGGAATATTTGTGCAAAGTTATAAAAAGTTATTGCGTATAACATATCAGATAACGAGTCGCGTTTTGAAAATCTATCTCTTTAGCTGCTTGTGTGCTTCTTATATGCACTCTTAAATGTACTATGTTCATAGCAATGTTTACCTTGATTAATAAAAATAGGCAGAAGAATTAAATTTCTGTAAGAAATACAGAAGAATGGGTAGAAAATATTGTGAAGGCAACACATGTAATTTGTGTTGGAATTTTGTGGAAAGTTTCATGTGGAGTCTGGAAAATGTTTTGAACATTTTTAACATCTCACACAGCATGGCTGCATAATGGGATGATATTTCAGGCTCTAGAGAAATGAAGCACCTGTGCTCAAAATATTGCTTTCTGACGTTGAAAACTTGACTTAATTAGAATGCTATCTGGTTACGCACTTCCCCCTTCACCAAACATTGAGGGTTGAAACTACGTAGCTTGCAGGTACGTAGACCCCTAGAGATATTGTCGGGAAATCAGGGGACCAATTAGAGAAGGGAATTAACTGGCGTCGAGGGGGAGGCGTCACTTCACACGTGCAACCTGTTCCCCTCCTTACGGTTCCCTGAACCGTAGCCAAACGGGATGTATGATATATCGAACCAAGAATTACTGGTAATGCATTCCATAGCAAAAGCAATCAAAGAACATACACCTAATATCCTACAAGAACCCTGTCTGTTTCTGGATTGCGGAAAGAATTTTAATGATGAGGAGACATTGGGAAATTTATTGACTGAATATTCAAAGTTTGGAATGACTTCATTGTTTTGAGCAATTCATTTCACTTTTTCTAATAGGCACATAGTAGCCACAAATAATACAGCCAGAGTTCACTGGAAATGTGTATTTTGAGCTTAGCGGAATAAAAGCTTTAGAAAAAGCGCACTATGTTTCTGAAAAAATTAACCAAAAAGGAAGTCCGTTAAATATCAAACGTGGTGCTTAAATTAATCATCTTCCTGAATTTTCTGGAATAGTCTTTGAAGTACTTTTTGTACTGGATGCCTCTTACTAACTGGTAAACAATGTATATAACATAAACTATGTGACAAAAGTTTAAGATTTACGATTTACCAATTAGAGAAAAGTTCTTCTGAATGAAGAGAATCTCCAAAACTGTTTGAGGAAAATTCAATATATACTTTATGCAATTCAAAATCTTATACGTAATGCGGTAGCTTAATATACAACCTGTAGAGAACGTAAAACTGTTAATTTTTTAAAATAATCCTATACATCTATTCATTCAGCACAGTTACTGCTTTTAATTAAATTTGCAAAAGTAAGTCTTAGACTAGTTCAAAAGTACTTCTGTATCTACCAAAATCGCCAACGAGGTTTCGGTAAAGCACAAGCCATTTCAGACTGACGTCTTGTTTGTGAGGCTGCCATTACGATACCCATGTCTGACAGTTTAGCGGAGGTTCCAGGAGTAAAATTTTAGGCTCAGTGCGGGATATCATTTAGCATATCCTGGCAAACTCACTGTAAATTCAGTACATTTACTAATATATGACGATTCTATCATATAAATAAAGAAAACTCTCATAAAAGTACATCAGAAATTAATATGAACAATATCACTGAAATACATCCACAATTATGGAATAGAAAGCAACAAATACACCTACATTGATCACAAAACTGAAAAAATACATCTATAGGCCTTTCTCCACCCATTAATTCCTAATATTTTAGAATTTTATTGCCACTTTTGGGCTTTAAATTCCATATGAAATGCAATTTTTCTTTAAAATTCCATGCTTTTTGCATGATGGCAAGAAAAGTCCCATGTGTTGCACTCTCATAACTAATGGAACCTGTTTTGGAATATATTGTTACAAAACTTACCCTTACGTCAAGACAAGACTCATTACACATTTAAAGATTTTATGTAGCTATTAGGGCTGTTCAACAAAGAATGATCATAATTTTTAACCGTCATAATTTTTGGCACTAAAGTTCAATCTTATTATATTCTGTTAGTTTAATGTAAAACAAACACGCTGTAGTAGTTTAATTGTTGGTACTCCTGGTTCACGCCAGTGAGAACCATGCAATTTCAGACATGTTCGGTATTGCCTACCGCTGCAATGGAGGTAACACGCGAGGAACAATATGCGGCTTTGAAATTCTGCTTTCGTCTCAACATTAGTCCTTCTTAGCCACGGTCGTTAGGACGTATCTCTCTAGCGTTCCACCGCCTAGAGGCTCGTGGGTTCCAGTCCCACCTAGGGCCTGGGTGCTTATGTGTATAGTGTATATGTGTGAAACTACAGAAAACAGATAGGAAAATAAACGGAAACAAAAAACGGTTAAATAAGGAACAGAAAAAAATATATATCTATATACATAGATATATATTATTAAAAAACTAAAAAAACAAAACAATTCTTCAGTTCAGGCCTATACAATGTTACAGGAGGCCTATGGAGAGCTTGTTCTTCCCTACAGTACAGCTCTAAGGTGGTTTAAAATGTTTAAAGAGGGGAGACAATCAATTTCAAAGGAAGGTGGACCCGGTGCTCCATTTACTGCTCTTACGGAAGTAAACATTAACACTGCTGCTGCCATTGTGAGAGAAGATCGACGAATTGCCTAAGATCACTTTCTGAAATACTGAACATTTCATTGGGTGCTACCCACACGTTGGTGACAGAAACAGTACACATGAGACGTGTTTGTGTGTGATGAGTTCCAAGACTATTGATTCCCGAACAAAAGGACATTCGCATGCAGGTCTGCATACATTTAATGTTGATGTTAAGAGGAAGATTTGGAGTTTCTTTCAACGTAATCAATGCTGTTGAAACTTGGCTACATCATTTTGATCTTGAGAGCAAACAGAAAAACTCAGTGTGGAAATCTCCTTCATCACCAACCCCCCAAAAAGCAAAAGTGGTTGCTTCTGCTGGGAAAGTTACGGTCATCTCATTCTTTGATATTCATGGAGTGGTTTATCAGCATGTTGTACCTGCACAGACATCAGTAACTGGACAATACTACAGGGATGTCCTGAAAACATTGCAGGTCCACATCAGGCGCAAAAGACCACATTTCCGTGAAGCTGGCGCGTCCGCATATTGCCAATGTTGTTGCTGAATATCTTGCAAAAAACAACGTGACGTGCATCCCTCACCCTCCATATAGACCAGATTTAGCCCCATGTGATCTTTTTCCATTCCCTAACTTGAAGAAACACCTTCGTGGGAGGCATTATCCATTATAGAATCAGTGGTGAAGGCTGCGGCGTTTATTTGAAGGTCCTCCCAAAAATGGTTTCCAGCATGTCTTTAAAGACTGGCAGAAGCGTTGGGACAAGTGCATCGTATTCAGGGGAGACTATTTTGAGAAGAACCATCAAAATTATGAGGATGAGTAAAGGCAAATTGTCAAAAAAGTGTGATCATTCTTTATTGAACAGCCTTCGTATAAAAAGGACGCAATATTTACGATGTATTTTAAATTATTTTCTCGTTGCACGACCACGAGAAATGATGAATGAGAAATGAGAAATAAATATCTAGCACTTGTGAAATGATAATTAATAGGATATCTGTGAAGCTGTTACTACTGAAACAAATATTTGTCAATTTGTTTTCTTTAAATGAGATCCACATTTTTGTAAAACGTTGTGAATGTATTGCAGCTTACAGAAGTAATACAGAAGGGATAACTAATGAAGGGGACTTCAGAAACTATTGCCAGAAAATTCAAGATATACGTTTAGCTTGTAATAAAAATACCTTAAATGTACGTTATTTTAATAAAAATAAGCCCATTTCAGAAAGACCAAACGTTTTCGGTAAACTTTCCATGTATAATAATTTTGGTTTGGGAAATATCTTGAAAATATTTGTATTATATTTTTGAAAGACTTAATTTTGGTTTTTAAGCGTTGCTATTTAACCGTTTCTTTATTTTATAGCTACTTTGATCTTATCTGTCTACCTGTATCTGAAAACGTATTTCATATTTTTTTTTCACGCAGTCCCAAAACCTGTGTTTCTGGTGAAACCTAGATGTTGATTGTTTGGTTGGAATACTTTTTAGCATATTGTTTTGAGGAATATAAAAATAAAGTAATTATTAAGAATAACTAAGAACTATAGCAATACAACTTCCCTATTACTTAAATTATTTAGAATCATTTGGATATAAGAAACCTAATAGCGAAGATGTGTTCACTGTCAGCAGCTTCAGTTTTTCACATAAAGAAATCGATATGAATGTAACACAAGATCCTTTTTAGAGAAAACGTCATCTCATTACTTAATTTTCAAAGTGTCAAACGGTGTCATAACTCGTCCTTCAATAATTCTACTTCCTTACTATTCTATTACTGTTCTACTTCTACATTCACTTAAAGCTTTTACTACTGAAAAAGGGTTTTCAACTTCATAAATTGTATTTTTAATCAAGATAGTTGGAATACTGCCATTTTCTAGAAAATCTTTAACTTAGAATAATATTTTTGTGTTCGTGTATTTTCCTCTCTTTATTTACAGTTAAATATTTCTATTGGTAGAATTGGCTAATATTGCTTAAAATATTAGATTGTTCCTTCATTTAATATGTAATGAAACAACAGCTGACGCAACGGTGAATTCATTTAAAAGTAAACTAAGAAAATTCACGTTAAAATTTATATACATGTAGAGATTAATTTAAATAAAACTGTTAACTTTCCTAGCAAAAAACAGGTGTCAATGTTGTTTAAACAAAAATATTTGTTGGAGGAAGGAAAACAAGCATTAAATAAAACGATACTCTAAACCCGAAATAATTTGTACGTGTTAGAGGGCATTTTGTTTGTTAATACAGTGAGTGAAAGTCCAAATTTTCTATTGAACAGTGAGGGAAATAAAATCTATGTACTTGTGGCTGAAAGGAATGACACGCCGATGGTAGTGGGGATGTCGAATTATTACACAAGGCGAGCTCATTGTGTGAGCCACCGAGGCCGGATGAACGAACAGCTGCACGACATTATCTGCCTATCGATTTTATTCGTCAGGTTTATTGCTAGACACGCTCTTTTTAGCATCAATTTACATAAACAACCCACGTACAGAGAGCCAGTGACATACGTACGTTAGGGGAAACCAGAGCGACATGGCAAAGTATTTCCGCGGAATTTCTGCATAACAGCGTTGAATGTAATATCCATCCATGTCACTCACATCAACTGGTTTCGAAGTTCTTTATCATTTTTTATCTCGTAGAAAAAATTCGGAGAATGCATTAATGAAACTACATTTTTACATTATCTGACATTTACACATAGTAATGTATCCCCTAAAAGGTTTCGATTTACAGATTACGGCAATTTACATAAAAAAACAGGCCGAAAAAATGTACTGCACTTACGTGATTTTCTCTACACGCTGTTTTAAAAATTGTTTAGAAATCCCTGTTAGCTCATCTACTTCATATTAATCACGATAAACTTTAGCAAACTGTTTTGCAATATATAACCGTAAAGCATATAAAGGGAATTTAGTACATTTAAGTGATGGTCAGATCTTTTAAGAGAGGTATGTGATTGCTGTGCAATTCCATCCTCTTTGCATGACTAAGAGAGATAGAGAGAGATAAAGAATAACGACCTCCTATATGAGAAAATGAAATACGTTAACATGTATACCAATAACAAGGACTATCTCATGTCATGAAAAGGGAAGGAAATATCAAAGCCGTATCATAGCAACCAGTTCGAAAAAGAGCTGACTATCTCTAAGGTCTGCTCTATTTCCCTATTCCCATTGCACTGCAAGAAAAGATAAATTAAATTTTTATGAACGTTTACATCCATTATGGTGAAACAGAAGATCAAAGCGTTTCCAGAGTAGTTTGCTGAAAACTAGGGAGAGGAAGAATAAATATGGGTTATTGTTTAGAGGGAAAATATTAACAGTTTATAGCTTATTCTGCATGCATATTGTGTTCAGCAACAACTATTCCTTATTCTATATGAATGTCAAAGAGAACTAAGTTCTTTTTCGCCATCGTGTTCTTTTGTGATTCCAAGTATTTTGAGTTTGACATCCATACATCGACATTCCATTTTACTCTGTTCATTATATAGGATTAGGAATTATAAACTGTTGGACATTGGGAAGAATATGAAAGAACTGCTAAAACAATGTCACACACAAATTGTTCTCTTCTTAAAATATTAGTAAGAATTGTTTGTAAGTGGGATTGGATTAGCGCTTCTATGTTTTCCCTTTGTTTAGAATATTCAAGTCTTAACCACCAATTGGGACTGAGAATGTATTTGATTCTGCACGCTAATTCTGTGAAGTACGAGAAGTCGTTCGAAATAATGCTATTTTTTTTTTCTCAAAGACTGTCTATTCATCAACATCAACTTTGACTTCTACAAAGTTCCCCCCCCCCCCTCTCAGATATAAGCTTGCGCCAGTACTTTTCCAATCTCGAAAGTACTTTTGGAACTCACTTTTCATTATAATGTTCAGCTCTTTCAACGATTCTGTTTTATTTCATTTATGGTGGCTAAATGACGCCCTTTCATGGTTCTCTTCAACCTCGGAAATAGAAAGAAGTCGCAGGGGGCCATGTCGGGAAAATACGGTCGCTGAGGCAACAAATCAGGATTTTCGCCACAAAAAAAAAAAAAAAAAAAAAAAAAACACTAACGAGCATTGAGATGTGAGCGGGAGTGTTATAGTGATACAATTTCCAGGAGTGATTTTACCACAATTCTGATCATTTTCCCTGATAACACTGGCCAACAATGAAAACGTTTCGCGCTTAAAAATAGTGAATTTACATGTATTTCCAACTGTTGAATTAAAAAATCACCATAAAAATGGTAGATTAGCTCTTGTTTTGAAGATAAAGTGACATTTACTTTTTTAGAGTGAAGATTTTAAATTTGGGAGAATCTTTTTTGGGAGTTGGCACACCTGTCAAATAACAAAACAAAATCAGAGAGAAATTTTGGAAATTAATGATACAAAAGTTAAAGAAGGTATTTTTGTCGGACCACAAATAAGAGAACTTGTAAAGGATCCTGCATTTGACCAAATTTGGGAAGGGAAAGAAAAGGAAGTTTGGAAAGCCTTCAAGGGTGTTGTTCATATAATGTTAGGCAACAAAAGATATGACAAATACAAGCATTTGGTGACAGTGCTCCTGCAAAAATACCGTAACCTTGGATGCAACATGTAGACCTTTTCCCTCCTAGATGTGGAGCTGTTAGTGATGAACATGGGAAGAGATTCCATCAGGATATTTCTGTTATGGAACAAAGATATCAGGGCATTGGAATGAAGTAATGCTTGCGGATTACTGTTGGTCTTTGTATAGGAATTCTGTGGAACTCCATCACAAGAGGCAAGCTAACAGACGACGAAGTCAATAGGCCACCACTGATTCTCCTCAGACACGACTATCTGCGAAGTATTTTTACAGAAATTTAGAACTCTTAGCATGTAAATAACACAGTTAAAAATCAAATGCACTGTCATTGTTGTTAGCATGTATGTAATTAAAGTCTATAATTTTCTCTCAATTCGTTAATATGTAATACTTCCATCTTGTGTATATCATGGAAACTAGAGCTAATAAAATTTTTCATTGCCATATTTGTTTTTCTCAATCCAAAATTAGTAGGAATTGCCTCATGAAGTGCTCGAAACATTCAAAAATTATTTTTGTTGGCCAGTGTAATGATTGACTTATTTTCCAGAACTATTTTACTTACTTGTTCCAATTGTAGTCATTAATTGATGCCGGAGGGCGTCCAGACGTTTTCAACCTCTTCTCGGCCCTGCTTGAGGGGTCTACACTCGTGAATTGTTGTCTTACTCGTAGTAGATTCACACAAATCCGTAATGAATATTTCAAGTGAGCTGTTGCTATTTCTTACATTTTTCAAGCAAAACATTATTAATTATTCATAATAAATGAAAAATACATACACATCAGGAACATGTCGCCAAACCAACAGAATAAAAAGATGTCGCCTAACGTCTGCGAGGGCATAAAGGACAAAGAGAAAGAAGAAGAGTATCAGATGTATAAAGCCATAAAAACTTTTATTCGTTTATTACACCTTCTAGAAACTAATGAATAATTTATTCTGAACTTTAATTGAAATTTACTCCCCCCTTTTTGTTCCATTCACTTTTGACTCCAACGATCATATCGGCGTTCTCCTTGGAAACATATTGAAGGTATTAAATCGTAATTTTTGGGTTTTAATCATTAGATTCATACTTCCAGACACTGGGGAAGATGAGGAATTATCTTGAACGGAGAAAATCCCTACCCCCACCCCCGGGAATTGAACTCGGGACCCCTAGCACCGAATGAATTATGGAGCCAGCCCATTCCGTCTTGTAGTTGCTAATATCAGTTTCTTCTGTTTATATTTAAAATTTTGTTACATATACATATGTTGCGAAATCTCTTACATTTATTATTTTTTACATAATTTAATTCCTTTCTGTATTTTGTCTGCTTTTGTTTACATTTATTTTAATCATTTAAACTTTAGTTTTCTGAAATATTTTACTGCTTTCTCTATTCATATAATCAAAAATCTGCTCTTCAGTAACAAACTCTACTAACTTTTAGCTCTATTGGAAAATCTTTCAATTTCACTATCATTAATTTATCTGTTCTTTTTGGTATCAATGGATACCAGAATAAAGTCCAGAACAACTTGAAAACATAAAGCAAAATTAGTACTATGTTCTAATATTACTCCATTTCGTATTCTGGTATGAATGTCTTGTAAAATATTTTTGTTTCTCTAGGAACTAGAAAGCTATGAAGGAAGTATTGCATGCCACCCAAAATTCGATATCAATATTGCATATGAAATATGCATTTGGAAGTCCTTTGAATACCATTGATAATGTAAACTGAAAAAGCATAAAACAAACTATCGGATGAATGCTAAACTTAAGTTAAGGGCTTTCCTATAATATTTAAATTGTCATCAGTATAAGTGCATGACCGTGAGCGGACTGACTAGTGTGAAAGCGCTGTAGTATGCGACATACTGATTTCCGAGAAAATTTTGCAATTACAAACTGTATGTAATCATTTTCGTTTGGCAGTAGTACTTTCTCAAGGATGGCTTTAACAATTTTGATCCAAACGTTTAGTAACTTTGAATGTTTGGGGATTTTAAATAACTTTTGTGTTAATGATTGCAGTACAAATAATTCGTACTTTGTGTGGTAGTAGTTACATTTCTGAAATTCGATGTGATTAGAATGCTTGTATGCGCTTAATCCTTTGAAACACATTTGAGCATCATTTAACTCATTTCATTCACCGTCCGATATGACTTAACGTTGGAGGACGTAAAATCACAAAACAAAAAAAATCCTTTGAACTGCTGAAACCATTCAGATGTTTTTTGTGAGTGATGAAAAAATATAAAGTATCATGGTAATCCACTTTCTAAACATTCGGCTATTCCTTCAGCCTCATGTCATCCTCTTGCATTCAGAGAGAAATATGCAGAGCACACGTTTCTAATCTGTATAATGAAGAAGTACAGGGGCCACACCATGGTTGAGTGGTTAGCTCGCTGGACTCTGACCAAGGTGGCTCAGGATCGATCCCAGGCGACCGAAAATTCGTGATGGACAACAGGGCGCTGTGGCGGGTTTTCTCTGGGATCCCCAGTTTCCCCCGCCACCTCATTCCACTGTTGCTCCATCTTCATCTTATGTATTATCAGTGTCGCAGCCTGCGGTGCTGCATATTTAAAAGCGGGTGTTAAATACTACGCAAAGGTTATGAAAAACAATAAATTTCTCAAGAATAACTTGTTGAAATTCTATAAAATAAACGATAATGGCTAGAGGAAAACTGAAAATATCGTCAGCGATAAGTTTGAAAATATATTTGAAAATATCTGAGAACTGTTACAAACTAATCAAGTAACACTTAGTTACACATAGGGAAAAAAAGATAGTATAGAAAATCTCCAAAGCTGTCCGTTTGTCGACTGTTAAGAAAATACAAATTGTGATATATGATTTTTTCCCAAGCCCTATAAACGCTACAAAATGATTTAACACAGAATGTGCATATTATCAATTCCAACAATTTTCTGTAGTACGCTTTTCTCTGAATTCTGTTTACCAAGCCGTTAGCTAAGTGCGTAGTTTATCACACACTCGTTTTAGTATCTAACAGTTTGTTCTAAAATTACATAAGATATACTCCGATATATTTCTATTTGATATCATTAAGTATAAAGAACATGATTTAGAAATTTCTGCATTTAAAATAAACCAGTTTTGTAAACCAACGTAAAAATATCCACTATAGAAATAAAAATAATTGTATCTCGATTTAAATAATTAGAAAAAATAACTAATGGCCAAATTATTGAACTAGTGAACCCTTTTCAATTATTTAAAACATGATATTGGGTTTGTTAACGATTATTATATGTACATAAAATGAGTCATTTTTAGGTATTGTGAAACAATCGAATTTTGAAAAAAATAAATTGAAAGAGACAAAAGGTTTATGAAGTTATTGATTTACCTGTTATATTCTATGCAAGTGAAATTTAGACGATAAATAAAAGTGAAAAAGTAAGATATAAGCCTCAGAAATGAATGATGCACAAAACTGAACCGGATGAAATGAAATACGAGAGGAATTAAGAATATTTATTCTGAATGAGAGATAAAATATAATAAACAACAGTGGAAAGAACATTTAGAAAGAATCGCAAATACAAAATTAACTAAGAAAATATACGAACGTAAATTTAGTGGAAGCAGATCAGTGGGTAGAACAAGAAAAGATGGCTTCAAGACGAAACGTAAGTTATTCCTATACATTGAAGTGAATAAAGACGGTCTTCTCTCTGTTTTAACTAATCTGTTCAACAAAAATGTAACGGCATTAGTAATATAAATAATTTTCTAAGCCTGCACCGAAAATTCGAGATATACATTTCATTTTTGTTGTTATTGTATCAATTTTATTATTGTAATTCTTGGCTCCCTCTCTCAAGGGCTTTTTAACCATGATATATTTAAATTAAATTTACACACATAACAATATTGTCGCGGCGACGCGCATAAAAGTTTCGCGCGGAGAGATAACGCGGCTTGTTTACACAAAGGAACTGATAAATATAGCACTCAGATAAAGGTCTGCCGAAAGAAACAAACTGAGATAAATGGAAATTTCTGGTGACATCTTGATTGATTGGGATTATTCGGTTTCCTGATTGTTCTAGAACAGTCTGGAATTATTAGATGAGGTATTTAAAGTGTTCTAACGAGAGCTGATGTTGCAAACAGACGTAATCAGAACGCTGTTGTTGTCATCGACCTTGGTAGATTGTGAATGTGTATGTGATGTAATTTTGCTGTAACTTGCTACTGTGAGTGTATTTCTACGCATATAAAACACGTTTTAAATTTCTACAACTCGGACTTTTAAGTCTACGAACCCATAGTCACTATATCTTTAAGACTTGTATCAGAGAACATAAAAAAATCTCAAAAATATTTCTTTCCAAACATTGCAAGGCCCGCCTTGGTAGCGTAGATGATAGCGTGTCTGCCTCACGTTCAAGAGGTCTCGAGTTTGAATTTCGGTCAGGGTGAGTTACTTGGATAAGGTTTCTTCCAGGGTTTTCCCTTATACTAAAAGACGAATGTCGGGTAGCTCTAAGCTCTATGGACCGCGTATTGATTTGAGAGTCATTTCATCCATTTCATTTATCGTTCGATATGACTTAACGTTGGAGAACGTAAGCTAAAAAAGTAAAAGAACATTGCAATGTTGTCCGATGTGGCATTACACTTCGAGGAAGATGGCACTGCGGAGGTGCAACCAACGCGATAGAAGGTTTTTTTGCTGTTTCCTCGGCCGATAGGCAAATACCGGATTGGAGAATTTAATGTGCTAATATCCCGTTTACCAGTACATTTCATTTTCTTCTTCACCGTCAGGAATTGAGTAACCATTTTGGTTATGACATGTTCTAGTTTGCTTCCTTATCGACAGACTACTGTCCCAAGCATTAGGGTATAAGCCCTACTCAGAGAAGGATAATCTGCCGAAGAAGCAGACGAGTTAAGCTGTTTACACAAACATGCACTTCCCCCGCAAAAAAAAAAAAAAAAAAAAAAAAAAACTTTAATATACATCTGTTAGATCTTTGTATAAAAGTTTGCATGGAATAACAAATATAAAAGGGATATAAAAGTTGCCCTCGTAAATTACAACACAGAGATCTTATCTACACAGCTGTAGGAAACGCAAATCTGTTATGATTATAAAAAATACCGATAAGAATCACTCTAAATCAAAGGCCAGGAATATTAATGTGACATTAGCGTTGGGTGAGGCGGCCGTTACATGTAGGCTTCTCAAATATTTCATATCGCATGACATAAAATGAAGATGAAATATTGCTTACATGCAGATATGTACGCGTACACCTTAGAAATAGAAAAGGTGAGGGAACGCGCTTCTTGAACTCAACTTTGACATCATTCCATAAAGCTGACTGCAAAGTGGGACGTGTTTTTCGTTCACTTTGCCATGCATTGCTGCCGATTAACTTGTCAGGCAGTGGTGCGCATTGTTATACAGCACAAGTGTACGTGCCCTCGTTTTAACTGTAAACCATATATAGGCATACTATAAAAAAGCCCATTAGATTCACTCGTGTCGAAGGCTTCCACTCCCTCGTTCTGAGGGAATCCGAGCTACTCCTAACACTAACATTGGTGAGGAAGGGCCGGGGGGGGGGGGGGAGAAAAAGATTCAAGGGATTACAGGTCAGAACGTTACAGAATTGTTAACGACGCTGTTCTTCCAAGGAGTATATCAACACCGCCGATGTGCCCAATTTTTGTCCCTCAGGATTTATTTCACATACAAATAAATCTACCAAGATGAGCTGTGGCTTTTAAATTCATTGACCTATTGACATATAGGAAGTTTGTGACTTCGGACAATATTCAATACTCAGATTCTAGCATTAAGATTTAGAAGATTGAATTCTTCATCCTCAAAGCGTCAAATAATTCGTCTATTACCCTTCATTAAGTTATGTCCTAGAGCCCTCCACCGCCAACAGCACATTTATAAACGAGGAGAGAATGGAGACACTATTAAAAAGAGGAAGACAGCTTTCAGAGTTGTGACGTATTTCAGCCGGGAGCGAGGCCTGCAGTGTGTGTGACGTCAGGCAAGAGCCCTGTAGTACCAAGTTGCTTATACGAGGGCTGTTCAATAAAGAATGATCACATTTTTTTTTTGACAACGTACCTTTACTCATCCTCATAATTTTGAAGGTTCTTCTCAAAATAGGCTCCCCTGAATGCGATGCACTTGTCGCAGCGCTTCTGCCAGTCTTCAAAGATATGCTGGAAACCATTTTTGAGAGATCCTTCAAAATCACCTCTGCAGCCTTCACCACTGCTTCTGATGATGGATAATGCCTCCCATGAAGGCGTTTCTTCAAGTTAGGGAATAGAAAAAGGTCAGATGGGGCTAAATCCGGACTATGGGGTGGGTGAGGGATGCACTTCACGTAGATTTTTGCAAGATATTCAACAAAAACATTGGCAATATACGGCCGCGCATTATCGTGGTGCAGCATCCAGCCTGCTTCACGGAAATGTGGTCTTTTGCGCCTAATATGGACTTGCAATGTTTTCAGGACATCCCTGTAGTATTGACCAGTTACTGATGTGTGTGCATGTACAACATGCTGATAAACCATTCCATGAATATCAAAGAATGAGATAACTATAACTTTGCTAGCAGAAGCAACCGCTTTTGCTTTTTTGGGGTTTGCTGATGAAGGAGATTTCCATACTGCGCCTTGCTGTTTGCTCTCAGGATCAAAATGATGTAGCCAAGTTTCATCTGTAATGATTACGTTTGAAAAAAGCTCCGATCTTCCTCTGACATCAACTTTAACTGCATACAGACCTGCATGCGAATTTCCATTTGTTCGGGTATCAACGGTCAACATGGTATATATTGTATATATCAACATTGTATAGGCCTCAATTGAAGATTTGTTGAGAAGAAAGCAGAGTTTCAAAGCCGCATATTGTTCCTCGCGTGCTACCTCCATTGCAGCGGTAGGCGATACTGAACGTGTCTGTACTTGCCTGTATCTCACAGGTGGGAACCAGGAGTACCAACAATGAAACTACTACGGCGTGTTTGTTTGGCATTGAGCTAACAGAATATAATAAGTTTGAATTTTACTCTGAAAAATTATGTCCGTAAAAACGTTATGATCATTCTTTATTGAACAGCCCTCGTGTAAATGGCGCTGTGAGCACTGAATCTGAGGGTTCAATCAGGTGTAACGCACTCAATGACTACAATGTAGCTGCCACATACCAAATGGAACTGTTAGATTTATTGAAGGATAAATATACACAAGAAAAAACTTCGCTGATTTTTACAAGAATGTTCCCCAAACCAGATATCGAAGGTTGTATTCACTTGCCGCACGGATATTGTGTATTTTTGGCTCCACATATGTGTGCGAACAATATTTTTTTCTGTTATGAAATCAGCTAATTCCAAATCGCGAAGTACCTTGCCGGATCACAATCTAACATGCAGCCTTCTATTTCAAATTTACCAGACATTACATCCTGACAGTGATAAACTATTTAAAGATAAACGGAACAGAAGGTGTCGGAAAATGTCCACGTAATTTTGTTCCGCATGGGTCTCCTCTAATTTACAGAGAAAATCACTTTATGTTTTATTTTATTTACTTTATAATATACCTGACCTTCAGATAAACTACGAGTTGAAGTTTTATATATTTTCTCATAGTAAAGAGCAAAAATGTAATTGTTTATAAATTGTGACCAATTGTGTAATTAAAGCAGCCAGAATTAATATTACAACACTCAAGATGAAAGTTGTACATATTAGTAATACCCGATACGTTTCTTGTCTTTCCTACGCTGTCGCAACCCCAACACATCAAACTATTTCCATCCTCGTGGGCAACAGAAATCAGCGCGGTGACGTCACACGCTAATCGGGCTTTCGTTCGGGGGCATATTTGGCGGTTAGAGCTGACGGAGCTGACGTCTTACCACCACTACCTTTGTCCCCCTTCTATTAAAAGTATCGTGTATCGTTTAAGCTGTGTTAAAAATTCCAAAGTTAATTTTTGTTTAAAAATACTTAGAAACCTTGGCTACCATTTCCTGTTATGGACTATGTTCTGAGAGGATACATCACGTGAACACTTATAAGCCCAATAGCATAGGACCTAATGACTTATATTTCCCTTAATTTTAACATTTCCTATGCTTTTGTGCGTTAATTTTTCATACTATGCAATTTGAAACCAACCTGGAACCTGATGTGCAGCGCTTACGTAAGTTTCTCTGCTCTTGTACAAACTCTTCTTACAAACCCTCATTTCTCTATCTACTTCGTCCTAATCAAGATATTGCTAATTTTGATGGCTGGGGAATGCGAGAATGCGGTACACTTTAAACGATAGTCATTTTGTTTAAGCTTACTTGGCACGTGAATGCTTTACAAGTCACTTCCCTTTTTAGTTAAAATATGAAAAAAATGTATTCCTATTTCAGAAAAACATATGAGTATTGGAAAATAGAAATAAGTAACAAGAAATATCTCATTTACGGTCGGCTCTATAAAAACAGAACATTTGACTTAATTGTGCGTTTTAACCACTTCAACATCTTTTTATATTTTGAGAATAGAGTTTTGACTATCTCTTAAAATTTGCAGTTATACAACATTAATTTAAAATGAAGAGCACTTCGAAAGCACTTTGAAAGCACTTCGAGAAATTTCGAGGTATGCATCTTATTTCTATAAAAGTATCTTAAACATGTGATATTTTAATACAAATCGGTAACCACTTGCCACAAAATAAAACTTTTCGAAAAATCTGCCAAGTAAAGGAGGGAAGTTTTCTTTAAAATCTTCGTATTTCATCCGTTACATGCAAAATTTGGAATTTTACCGAGTTATGAGTTTTGGGTATAACCTCTTCGAAGACACAACTCCTTATTCTAAAATAATCTTTTTACTTACACAGGGAGGCTCAAAACTTTCACTTTTAATAAAAAGTTTGGTATCAAAGTTTTGGGTGAAATGCAGTACGTTTTTAAATTGCTCAATGTGTGATATAATCCATTCGATTTTTTATTTTTTGTAATTTTACGTCCTCTAACGTTGTCATATCGGACGATGAATGGAGTGGGTGAAATGATGCTCAAATGACTCAGGGTCCATAGAGCTTAGAGTTACCTGACATTCGTCTTTCAGGATAACGAAAACCACGGAAAAACCTTATCCAGGTAACTCACGCTGACCAAGATTCGAACTCGGGAACTCTTGAACGTGAGGCAGACTCGCTACCACCACGCTACCGAGGCGGGCATCCGTTCGATTACTGAAATAAATTGTTACATAAACTACATTTGAGGCTTTAAGCTTATGTGTTAGGAACAGCCAGAGGAGTGAAAAAATTTCTGTGTGTCAGTTTATTATAACAGAATTTAAATTAGATGACACTATTTTAATGTTTTCAAATAAGAATGTAGTATCTTTTGTAAAACCCGGTAAATTGATACTACAGTAAAAGCCAATTATTTTCCTCTCTAGAACTATTAAAACTATCCGCTTATAATTAAGGTAGAGCATCATGCTGTAATAATCTAAATTGGTCTGCAGATAAAGGCTGCAGGATTTAGAAATTACACATACAGCTAACCTTAAACAGTTTCTACATTAATTGTAAATTGTTAAATATATCGGATTTTACTCTCGATCCCTGTATGTTGCATTGTAGTGTACAAGAGAAGCTGATTTCTCAGGCGAATACAGGCAATTTGTCGCGTGCATGTGTAGGAGAGTATATTCTCCTTGTGTTCAGGTTCAGTGGGGCAGAAAGCTTTGGTGTAAAATGAATTATGATGGCGAGAGAGGAGACATGCAGAATCTGTGGACTTCCCTCGCACCTGCACACGGAGACTGTCCTCCCTACTGGATTGTCTGAAAGAGGAGCTTCCCCAAGCGCTCTGTTTGAGGACAAAAATTAAAATTAATCCTTGAAATTCCTTGCCAATGGTTATGAGAAATCCCTTTCCAACATAAAGGCAACTCTGCTAACGTATTGCGCTTTTAAAAGAACCAGTATTATCATAAGAGTACACCTGAATATTTAGTTAAAGATCGCAAAATGGATTTTCTCTATAAATAGACAAGTTGGTGATTAATGCATCCTTTAACGTCATACTTTATTATTGTTTTTTGAAAATACTTTTGAACCTTAAAAGGTGACGTCACGACCAGTAATGCTATAAAAATGTGCTGTTTCCTCTTAAAGGACATAGACAAGTTAATGCAAATGCTACACAAACATAGAGCCAACTAATTAATGAAATCGTTTACAGTACCTTTCATTGACTTGGACGTACTTTCGCAAAGCTTTGTAATGCCTAAGATTTCATGTTAGCATTAATGCTGCAATCACATGACTTTTTATACTACCCAATATAGAAACAGTTTTAGTTAATTGATGGAAATTAATCATTTATCCACACTAGCCCACGTTAGCCTATATACGGCTAGTGTGAAGAAATTAATTTCCATCAATTAACTAAAATAATAAGAGTTAAATGATGAAGCCGGGGACTCAAGTACTTACGATAGTAAGTCGCCACAAACTGTGTATTTCGAATACGAGAGCCCCTATTGGCCTATCGGGGAAATATGTGAGTCAAATGGAAAATTTAATGCCATGGCGGCAGGTTGCCCATGGTAGCTCAATGGGTTATAGCGACTGGACTGAAACCAGGAGATCCGTGATGCAAATCCCCGCCATGGCATTGAAATTTTCATGTTGACTTTATCTATACAAACAGTTCTTAAAAACACTTATTCTTCTATCAACGTCATGTTAAACATTTGGATAAACATTTCGTTTACACAAACAAGGTTACACATTTGCATAGATATAATAATTTGAAGTTTTTGCTGGGGTACAAAAGGAGTAAGGTGACACAACAGGCGCTAAGCGACGAATATATTAAGAGCTGGTTGCTACGTGATGACTTTGAAGTTTTATCTTTACATAGCCAGGAAAAATAACTACATATTTGGGAAAAGTATAAACTACCGCTCAAAAGTTTTTGAACATTCTGTTTTTTTGGCAATTAACAAGTATATAACGCCAAACAAAGCCAATGTCATATACATGATAGACACATAATTGAAATTTACTCTGCTACCATCTGTTTGGCAATTATGTGTATTTTAAAAATGTAGCATTTGTTGATCCTTATAGAAACAGTTACCCTAACATTGTTTTGGATGTCATAGTATGGCTGTGATTTCCTAGATGTCGTTCAGAGACATTCTGTAAATAAGTATTGAGTGCTTCATAAACAGGTTAATGGTATATGTTGTTATCGTGTAATTGAAAAATCTAAAATGGCTAAAAGGAGGGAGCTTTCAGCAGAAAATCGTTTTGCAATAGCTTACAAAAAGCAGTCCACACCATATATCAAATTGTAAAAACACAACATATTTCCTAGAGACGTATCCATTACACTGTAAAGAGGTACGTAACTACAAACAGCAATAAGGATCGTTATCGAAAGGAAAGGGGACCTCCAAAAGTGAGGATAAACATTTAATAGCGACCAGAAAACGTGATTGTTTCAAAACAGCACCCATGCCTACAGCAGAACAGAACCAGTTGCGGGATAAATCTGTAAAAGTTTCCTCAGTGAAGAGATGATTTCAATTTGTACATCTGGAAGGTTGCATTGAGGCAAAGAAACACCTTTCGAGAGCTGTCAATAAACGGAAAAGATTACAATGGGCCAACCGATATGTCAGCTGGTCTGTTATCAGTGGAAAAAGATGTTTATTGATGAATCTAAATTTGAGCCATTTGGCTAGAAACGTCGTCAGTTTGTCCGACATGTAAAAGTTAAAAGAATGGCACCTCAGTGCAAATCTCCTACAGTCACGTATGGAGATTGTTCGATGCTGCCATAGAGTTGTTTTGTTGGCAATAGAACAGGCGATACTGTGAAAATAGGAATTATGAAAAAGAGCATTGTCACAGCTTTCTCCAACACCATACGAAACCATTTGGTATGAAATTAATTGGCAAGTGTTTCACTTTGCAGCAGGATAATGACCCCAAGCATACATCTTTACTCTATAAGAAGATACGTTGAACGACTGGAGGAGAGACAAGACTTGAAGTCTATGATTTGACCTCCTCAAAGTCCTGACTGCAATAATATTAAACTACTTTGCGACCATGTGGGCACAGAGGTCAGAAAGAAACAATCCACTAATGTAAATGTATTTTGGAGTCCTTTGCAAAACGTATGGAGGGATATTTCAAGATACACTGGCGCACTTGATAGAAAGGATACCCAGAGTTTGCAAAGCCGTAATTAAAGCAAGGGGAGGTTACTTTGAAGAAAGCAAAATCTAACATGTGTAACAGTTGCTTTTAATCCAGCCTCAGAGAGGAAAGAATATTGTTAAAGCGTTTTATGATGTAATTTAAGATGTAAAATTATTTCAAAGAATTTCTGAAGTTTTAATATGTTTAAATTAAGCTTAAAAAGTGAGATTATATAAAAATAACAAACAACACGACAATGCTGGTTTCTACGAATGACGTAGTCAACAAGAAACGTGTGATTATCATAGAAAAGGAAAACCAACAATCTTCCTCACAAGAAAAGAGAAAATGATTTCCACTTTCAGAGTGCAAAAACGTAAAATCTTTAATCTCGAGATTTATAGGATGCTTCAAGAGAGATTACAAGTGAGAGAATATTAGTTCAAAATTGTTAAAACTGGTTACGCCAACTTTAAATAAGAATTAAATTCAATATATTAAAAAGAAATTCAATAATCTATTTCATTTTGTTAAAACATTTTTGGAAGAAAGAAAATTATGCGTACGACACCCTACGACTTGGGATTAGAGTCTACGTATTTTAGAGTAACTCAAAACAAACTCAACAAACTAAAATTAAAATTTCTTAGAACATCATGAAATATCGTCGCAAATTAAAAAAATGTATATAGCTTCACATCTTATCAGTACCAGGCAAACCATATCATCGCATACAATAAAAGGATCCATCTACACATATGTTATTGATTTTCATTAAATATACTGTTCTGACTCCATATTGTGTCTCTTTTATTCCATTGTTTCAGTAAATCCTAAACATGAGGTGTGTTCAGCAGCTTTTGAGAGGTAGTGTAAGTATTTGAAAATTCTTATCAAGGTATACCTCATAAGTAGTATGAGCCCTGCCCTCTGCACTGTCGTGACGTCTTGGTTGCTCCGCCCTCTATCTCCTCTTGCCTCATCCTTCCTTCCGGGAATGCTCTACTTGTAGCTTAGGTACAGTAAACCACAGGTTTCGGTGCCGAATCAACTTCGTAATAATCCTAATCCTAACTCATAAATACTTAAGAAATTAATTTTTATGAAAAATGCATGTTTCAATGAGATGAACATTTTTCGTGTAGTAAAATATTGCCCATCTTTTACGATTTGCCAGTTTTACAAATGCCATTCAATAATAATTGCTAGCGCAATTTTTCAGGAAATCAAAGTGCTCCAAACGTTTTCTATGTAAAGAACAGATTAGGTGGGTGAGATTCTATTAACATGTTCATGTTACATCCTTGTAATACATGTGTTTAAATGAGATTTTGTTTTGAAGTCACACTGCTCAAATACACACATACACACGCAGAGGCCGTTCCTAATTTTCTTTTCTCCTTGTTCAGAACTTGCACTTGCAATGAAATTTTGTTGGAATGCAATTACTTCTATACTATATACATGATAAAGTAAAAGAAACACTATAGCACAGAACATAAACAGAAAAGGGATTGAATGACTTGATGAGAAGTAATTTTATTTTCAATTCATCGTTGTCTTTATCACAAACAGTGCACGAGAGAGTTTTGAAGTTCTGTTATCTTCGCATCAGCAATTAAGAAAGCAATAACTTATCACTTCGAAAAAGTAAAATAAAACCAATAACAAGAACACTTGTACCAAGAACACAATAAGTAAGTTTTGACAAATTGTGAGGGGTAACAATTTCGATTACTTATGTAAAGGAAGATTTTATGTATTTCTTAACAGTTATGCAGAAGTCGTTCTGGATGAACAGGACCTCCAACGTTAGCCCTTCAAAAAGTCAAGTTTATATATCTCTTAAATAGCGGACACATGGTAATTTAATGCCAATCGTTAGAGTCAAATTTTATGAAATCAAAATTTGCCATGTTAATGGGATTTTCTTAAAAGTTTTGTCGAATTTTTGAATGATGGGGAACTTTAAAACCAACTTTGGTACCTGAACAACCTTTTGCTTTTTATTCTGGAGTTTTAAAAGTGTAGGTAGGTATTTCTAATGAAATTTTGGTATCGAATTTTTGATTGCACGTAGCAGAAAAAATAAGAATTGAGTTACATCACCTACATATAAACATTTTCTTGCCTGTTCGCCCCACTTTCCCCGACGTGCGTCACGTAATTAACGAACAGCGACGTTCTTCAGTGGCACGGGTTTACATTAAATAATTATTATCATTTATCTCTAGAAGCTGACAAGTCCTCGCGGAGATGGATTTCCTTGCCAGGGTAATTGCGGTTTTTCAAATGGAATCACAAAAATTACGAGGACGCAGGGAGTGGGGGTGGAACATGCAATCAACACCAGAGTAGAGTTGGGGCAGCCCATTCAGAAATGTTAAGCTCTCCGTAATGAAAGAAGTTTTCTTCAAGGGACGTGGAGAATGGCGAATAAATAAATGTCAACTTCTGCCAGCGCAGAAAATGAGAAAATGCCTGCATGAATATAAGATATCATCGATCAGAAAGGAAAGCAAAAATAAACTGACTTTAATTCATTTTGCGCTGCCCAAAAATATTAACGTAGAGAAAAGGAGAGAAAGATTATGAAAAACATTTGCTTAAAGTAGAAAGGATCCGTATTATATGCTTTCATTATGAGTGAACTAAACTGAAAAGATATAGACTGGTTCTTTTCAAATTGCACATAATTATAATTATTGATTTGCCTCAAAGGTTTGTCTATTTGGATATATTCCCAACATTTTATTTTAAATTGATTTTATTCACTTTCCAGGGCAAAGCAACGACAAATTACTTTGACATCAATTTTATGCACTCGTACTTGCCAGCTATTATGAAACATATTTTCCTTTCTATAAAAATACTTATACAGTAAATGTGTTTCATTCCATATTAAAGTCAGTTTTGGGATTTCACTAGCACAAGGTCATGCTATCGTACGGAAAATGTACTATGTAATGAAAGTTTTATATTCCAGGACATGTTAATAACACTTAGGCACGGAAGTTATGCTGTGTTCCGTATCTATGCACCGAAAACGAATAAAATTATATCCAGTGTATCACTCGGCAATATTTATAATTAATAACGATAAGACTATTTTTCTGTATGGTTACAGCATGTGTGCATTTTCTAAAATGCTGTGGGTTGTATGTGAAAAACTTTTATGCTCTCTAGTTTTTTTTCTCTGCCACTCATGTTTTCTGTATTGCATGACAACTGTGAAGACTTTATCATTAAGAACCTACGAAACCAAAGAGAAGTTATAAAGCTTTAAAACTTTATCTATTCTATAATTTAAAATTAATAAACATTGTGATGTTTTTACATATAAAATACATGAAAGTTTACGTAATGAAAATTAAATTAATCAGAACTACAATTCTGTTGCTTCTATAATTTTCTAAATTTGTTGTACCTGCAGGAGAATATGGGAATATTGTAGGTTTAAGCAATATTTTAAGGGCTTGTAGCTGTGTGATGGCGTTGATATTTCTTTGATAGTGTTGGGAAATTCAATTAGCTTTCAGAAATATTTCAAAAGCTGATCTCTCAAAAAGTGGCTTAAATTTATGCTTTAACTAACTCTATATTTACTGTAAGTTTTTCTGTATCTTTTACGGCTTGGTAGTCATAAAAATGTCATCCACAATGAAGAGGATTTCTGATGATGTTTCCAGAAATTTTGGATATACATACATTTCAGTTTTCATGAAAATATGTTGAACAAGTGGTAATTTAATTAAAATCACTAGTTATATTTTTGAGAAAATAAAAAAATTGGGAGCTTTTTCTGGCAGTTTGAAATGGAGGATTTTTGTTGAACTTTTGCTTAGAATGCGATTATTTCTCTACCTAGCAGAAAGTAAACCTTATTTGAAGTTTTTATCCCACACATGAGGTTCTGAGTAAACCATGTAGTAGCTTGACATATTTAGTGATGGTATGTGACCTGTTGTAGTGACGTATTATTTAGTATTGATGCATTAATTTCAGTTTCTAACTTTTAAATTGGAGGTAATCATAACAATTACACGACATACATAGGAATGTGACACAGTATCAATACCCGTAACATGAAGCCATTTAATTTAATAATTTTGCTAATTCTATAAACAACTGAACATGAAATTTTAATGGAGCTAAATAATTTATAGAACCCAATTACGCTAGTGGGTATTAATTGATCCAATTTGTTACAACAATAATTAAATCAGTTTGAGGCTTGAACCAAATCGAATATGCAAATTACTCAATATTAGTCAGAATTACAAATAATCATCAAAGGCAATCTGAGTAGAAGGTTAGAATTCCAAATTTGTACCCGTCATTTGGAGAGCTCTGGAACAATATTAATGTTTATAAATTATACAGAAAATAACTGTACGGACACCGTTATGGTGTCAAATGTCCAGTATTTTGGACTTTAGATAATGCACGCATTAATATCAGAATATTTTGTATCAAAGTCATGTTTAAAGAAGTATAAGAATAAATCCAAATTTCGAGATCATTCCTCTTTAGTAATTTTATTTTGAAGCCCTTTTATGTTTTTCATTGCTATCCTTATATTTTGTTGTAACTCTTTCTTTTTTCCCAAGGTACCAGAAAGTATTTTGTTTCTAAACAGGTTTTTAATTATTATTTGTTTGGTACAAACTTTACAACCGATTTTAAATAAACAGTAGATAAACTGGAGACTTGAAACTCTAAAAGTAGCTCAAAACTGGGTAATAATGGAACATTTTTCCTCTGAAGATTACTATTTAAGTATAAAATTTTTCGAAAATTGTTATTTCCTAAAAACCACCTTTAGAGATTTATTAAAATACATCAAAATTACAAAATACAAATCTTGACATTTTTGCATTCTCTTAAGTCCCTTGAGACTTTAAAATAAATAACTCAGAACTGGATAAGAACATATTGAAACGCTTTTCCTTTTAGTATGGTTTATTTAAATAAAACTTTCTTTAAAATGTTAATAAACAGGTGTTTAAAAGGGAGTAAAAGGTGTAAAATAATGCTAGCTTTATACAGATTACTAATCCCATATAGACTGTACTGAAAATTTGTATTTATGAATTTAGTCATACAAAGATAGGTTAATTACATCACTACCCTCCAAGTTTGACGTCTCTTCATTTCACCCCACTTCTCATTTCACTTCACATGACCTTACATCGTGCTTTGCTGTTTATGGTTCTATCTTTTAGCGTTGATGGTGTTGTATGACAGGGAAAACGATGTAAATATTGGTCCTCCAAGTTCCGTGTCAAACAGTGTGATGTGCACCGCGGAGTTTGAATATGAAACTGCAGGGACCATGCCTTATTTTGTTGCATCTATTACGATCGGCCATAATCTTTACCCTCTTTCCTGTAGTGCCATAGCTGCACTGTGCTTTAAATTACAAAACTGTACGCGGAAATCTTCCGGACTTGCTACTTCCACTTTTGACAGTTGAAACATGCATTTCATTTCCTTTTATACCTTGCCACTGGTTAACGCTGTTAAATTACAGTGTATTTGCGAGAGCATGGTCTTCTCCAGTTACCAAATTTCTCTCTAACTCGAACTCTTACAGCTCAATTCACCTTGAACGTTCCACTTTCTCGCAGGGTCCGGATGGTGCAGTTATACGATTTGCATCCGCCAGGATATCTTTCCTTTAAATACTACAGGTACTAAGTCATGTGCTAATTCGGGGAAGCTACAAATGTTCTCGAACCTGACTCATAAACAATTCTCAAGTAACCACAGAGGCATAAACCAAACAAAAACTTGCCTTACAATACAGGCGTAGCAGCAGATCATAATATGTAATATATTTTAAAATAACATTAGCTACATGGCACATAATCTGTGGAATTTTGGCAGAATAGTTAAATATTTTGCTCAAGAAAAGTCTATGGCTATTGTAACTCTAGATGGTATTTAATTGATATTCCATTTCGTATTTTCAAATGATAATTTAAAGCTTAATTATTTATTTATCAATAAATAATGAAAACACCAACAGTAATTTGAAGAAAAATCTATACTTTCGTTTGCTCATAAACTATTTTAAAACAGTCTAAATAAGTTTTTCTCTCAGATTAGCTTTAAATCGACTAATCAGCACATATATTATGTTTGCCATATACAGATGTACAGGTTGTTTCGAAACGAATATAGTCGTTTCGCAGTTTATAACTTAACTAGTCCGAATTTCGGTGTCGCAACTTCGAAATTCTCTTAGGTATGGAAATTAATTGTTCTTTCACACTAGCCGTATTTAGGACGCACTATGAAGGGGTACAGCCAGACTGAAAATACCATTTCCATTAATTATACCTAATAGAGGTCCGAACTATAAAGCCCGTGCCTTTAAGTACTTACTGCATAGTAAGTCGCCATTAAGGTATTGTCTCATGTGTTTATGAGAACTCCTAGTGGTTTACCGGGAGAAAAACGAGTCATTTGGAGAATTTAATGTCATGTTGGCACGTTGGCCATAGTAGCTCAATGGTTTAGAGCGGTTAGACGGATACCAGAAGTTCCGTGGTTCAAATCCCGACTGTGGCATTGCATTTTCAGTCTGGCTCTACCCCTGTCTTAAGTATAATTTTTTGCTATATTAAATATTACATTATTTTGTGATTAGGCAGCGCGGGGATCACCGCTGTGCGAAACTCAAAAGTTGTTATTGGGAAGAACCAGCCAAGAAAACAAAAGCATTGCTCCTTGCTCTTTATCAGTGACCCTAGCCTCGCTTTCAGGTAATGGGGCAAAGGATAGGTATCTGTGGTAAAGTCGATAATGACTCGGACATTTCCAAGATTGCTCATTTTGCTATGATCTTAATTATACAGTGCTTTAAACCAGATACTGTAAAATCAACAGCTTCCCTTTAAGTTGCAAATGCTATATTTAGTATTATTAAACACAGTGAAATAAAATGCTTGTCTCATTGCATAAGGCATTTAGTTTTGGTTAACTTTATCTACAATTCTTTAATATTGTCCTTTGTCCTTTTTATCATGTAATGCTTCCATCCTCAATCTCGCTAACATTAACCTCCCTATAAAAGGTTTAAGTTGCATATGTCTGCCAGCTTAATTGCCGTCATCGACTGTTACAACGGGATGTTGGAACCCATAAACAAATAACTAAAGAATAGTTTCTTTATTGCGGTTCCATAAGCTAAAGAAATTCTCTATATTAGCAAGCTACCGTGTAGTATGTCGACATGTATCTAAACAGCTACAGTACGGGACACGGTGTGTCAGCTACCTGCAAACTTCGATCGTGTTAGGCACGCGGCGTTCTTCCTGTCACTGCTTAATCCACACTCATTCCGGAGCGTTTCTATGTGGCTCTTTTGACGGTAAAAGGTATCTATATGTGTGTCATATAAAAGCTAAGAGACTATATATATATATATATATATGTATATATATATTCGTTCAGTGTCGTTTCAAAACACCCTGTATATTATTTGTTGTACATCTATAGGTTATTTTTTATACAATTTTTAACACTAGTTGATTCTTAATATTTTTGTTTCAGGTAAGTGGGACGTCATCTCCATAATGATAGTACTCCAGGTAGGAATAATTTATTAATCAGACTGTAGCGGTTCAAAAGACAATTGAAATTAATTTTTTTAAAATGAACTTTAAACTGAAGAGAAATAGTTATATTTGAACATCTTAACAACGTTAAACTCAAAGTAAATGCTTGTATCACTAAATATATAACCTATTTCCGAAAACGTTTCTCAGTTTTTCTATCTTAAATATGTTTCTGATCAATAAACATTTAATTTTAGTCGATTATATGTATTTTATATTTAAATACTGGGAGAATATAAACCTTTACATTGCTAAGCCTGTTTATGTGAGTACGTAATGTAATTTTGGGGCGCATACGACAGCCCATTCTACCAGAGTTACCTTACTCCATAGAGCTTGCTTCGTCATACTACACATTTGTATGCCATTGACGTAGAATGGAATAATGATTAGCAGTACACGCTCATATCAATACATTATGAGCATGTTGCAGGCAATCAACATACATTTTGAAATAAGCTACAAAACCGAGAAAGGTGAACATTTATCTGAAGCGACATCGAAAAACCAGCGAAAATAATAAAAGAAAAAATTATATATATACACTGATTCCCATACATAATCGGACAGACTTTGCATTCCACTATGGAGTGCTCTATAAAGCTGGATAGATTATGTGTATCAATCTCAAGGTATTCCTTGTGTTAAGAAAAATAATTTGCTATAAGCATCAATTTTAGAGATTGAAAATGTGGCTAAACCAAGAGCTTCCTCATTCAACCTTGTTTACAGCATACGTTTACGACACAAAAAATCGGACAGCACAAATGAAATGCAATACAAACGAGTAGATGTAGTCTACCAGTGTACAAAACAACATCGTAGGAGAAGTACGCCAACTGTGCACCAAGAAGAAGGTAAAAGCATAATATGGGGACCAGAGGCAAGCAGAGTACCTTTGAACAGAAACAGTTAGTGATCTATCACTATGAAAAGAACAAAAACATACGGGGACATAGCAGAGATTGTCAATCTTAGCGAAAATACAGTTAGTGACATAATTCACCGGTATAAGTATTGTCACCTAATTGTCGGAAGGCCCGACAGCTAGCGGCTGGGAAGGCGATAGGAGGCATTCAGACACGCCTACCCATTTATCTTGTAGCGCCAACGAGGGGGATGGTTGGAAAAACATCACCAGCCATCTCTTTCCCCCTCCCTGACGTCTGGAACAATCGGTAAGATTCACTGAACCACGAGACTTTCAGAAACGGTGACATATAAGGCCTGCAGTTGGCGAGTCAGTTCAGTTCTTGGCGAGCAGCCGTGAGGAGCGCCGTGTGAGTTAACGGACCGGAAGACTGTGTACGTGTAACAGAGGAATTGTACGTAATTGTGAGTGTAGAGTGGACCTGTGACAGACGAACTGGCGAATTGTAATTGTGTGCGCTACGTAATTCTGTGTAATCGGCACGTGTTTCAGCTGTAATTCGGTGGAAATAAAAAACATTTTGAGTTTGTGCAATTGGAATTTTAATTTCACGTACCCACAAAGTCACAGTATGAAGACAGAATTGAATCTCTAGCAAAGCAAGGGCGACCAAAACTTCTTAACGATAGGCAGGAGTCTTATATAATGTGGAAGGTAAAACTGAATCCGCGTGTAAGTGCTCCGATGATTTGTACTGAGATTCAGGGAGAACTGGGACTGACAGTCCTGAAACGGTCAGAAGGGTCATGCAAAAACAAGATTTTAATGGTCGCGTAGCCAGAAGAAAGCCATACATTTCCAGCAACAATAAAAGGAAGTGATTACAATTTGCCAAAGACTTTGTTAACAAAGCAAACTATTGGTGGGACAAAGCTATTGTTTGTGACAAAAGCAAATACAACCTTGCTGGTTCTGATGGCAGGGTGCTTCTGTGGAGGAAACCAAACATGGAGCTGGAAGAGCGCAATTTACAAGGCACAGTCAAACACGGCGGAGGGAGTGTAATGGTTTGGGACTGTATTTCCTCTACGGGAGTGGGAAAGCTAGTGTTAATAGACACAACCATGAAATAGGAAGTCTATCTGAGACTATTACAGCAAAATTTAAAACAAAGTGCAGAAATGATGGGTATTTTGGATAGCTTCTCATTTTTTCAGGATAATGATCCGAAGCATACGTCCTACATTGGGCAGCTATGGTTACTTTACAAGTATCCTCATGTACTGCATCCAGGCCCCCCCCCAGTCCCCGGGTCTTAATCCCATAGAAGCAGTATGGGATAAACTGAAGAAGGCCGTGCGGAAGAACCCCATTAACTCCAAGCAGCTCTTGAAGGAGAGGTTGCAAGAGAAATGGAGCAGACTTTGTACAGCCTACCTGAAAAACCTGGTTCACAGTATGCCAAATAGATTGCGAGAAATATGAAAATAAGAGGGAAAGTCACAAAGCACTAAGCCATATCTTCTATCACCCTCAAGTTGTTATGTCCGATTACTTTTGAGGGACAAAAAATGTCATATTTATTTCTAGTTCTTAAAAAGCACGCATTATATAATTTTTATGTGAAATAACATTTATTTTCTTACAAGAACGAACCGTGTAACTGTCAATCATCAATTTCAATAAAATAGCACATCAAATGCTGATTTTCACTTCCAAACTTAGTACTCTGCTTTCTCCGATTATTTATGGGAGCCTCTGTTTATACTACCAAAACAAATAACAGCAGAGTAATCCAAGGCATCCACCAATAGCGAAACACAGTTCTCTCTGTGTTCCCCTATTGGTCCAAAATTCTTCAGTCTCGGTCAGTGACACTTGATGCCTAAAGTGGGAGGGACCACGAGTCCCTAAAGAAGAACTATTCGGACTATTACAATTTTTGGCATTCGCATGTATTTTCCTATCGATTCTTCAATAAAAAGTCTTATAAAACCTCATTATCTATCTACTGCATGTTAATTGGCTACTTATTATAGATGAGTAATAAAAGGTAAAAACCTGATGTGCTACAATCACAAGACTTTGGCTTTCCATTCTTAAACAATATATTGTTTAACAGGTTTATTCTTCATCGAGATAGACATTTGCAGAAACTTTTTGTTACGTATTCCCTTCCGGGCAAAATGAAAATAGAGGACTAAAGGAAACCTTAAGCTCTGGCTTCATCGGAAGGTACTCGGGGTGCTAACCACGTCTCACCCACCAGAACCGCAGCCTACTCATAGCGCCCGCCATGGGTGTAGGTGGAGAACGGAGCAGTTCGCCATGAACTACGTAAGCAGGATTTAAGTGCTGGTGGTAGAAGCCAACTTGCTGTTGTGCGAAACCTCATTGCAAACAAGTAAAAGAAGTGAAGCGCTATCCCTTCGCATTTCCACGTTAACAATAACAGTAATATTATTATACTGTAGCTGATATTAGATCCGTTTGGAAGGACGATCCCAGTGCGTACAATTCCCCGCTGGTTGCTATGAAGTACTAAATCGGATTACCGTACTACCTGTAGCTGTCCAATTGTTCTAGCCTATGCCGTCTTCCTCTCGTGGACGGAAAGAGGGAGAGAACAAAAATAATACATATATGGTTACGGCTACACGCATCATCGGCTCACTTGGTGTGCTTTCAAATATATGGGGCCTTTCTGAACTCAATGCAAATTTTAAAGCGATTTGTTTATCCGATATCTGGGTAGAAAGAATATAAAATAATAATTTATATTTCTGTA
This sequence comes from Mantis religiosa, assembly GCA_030765055.1. Classification (NCBI taxonomy): domain Eukaryota; kingdom Metazoa; phylum Arthropoda; class Insecta; order Mantodea; family Mantidae; genus Mantis; species Mantis religiosa. Next base: position 101,707,788 of record CM060952.1, read on the forward strand.
ACACCTACCTGCAGAATATTTAGAAATTTTGAGATACATAGCATGGTGTCAGTCACTTTCTATTCCGGCAAATACGAGTAAAAATATCTGTCATGTCTTACCCAAGACTAACCTCTCCACGGAGAAAAAATATTCCTTTGCTTCATGTTCATAAATGCTTCAAACTATTTGGAGTTCTATTCGCAATGAGCGTAGTTAATGTGCAACATTTTTACGGGGATTTTTTTTTCTCCCGAAAAGACGAAAGTTGAGTATCTCAAAGTCTTATGCAACTCGGGCTCATTTGAGCATTATTACATACGTTCCATTTATACATAGACAAATATGAACTACCAAGTTATAGAAGGTTAAATCACAAGCAAAAAAAATGTGTATTAAATTAAATATAAGATACGTAAATGAATAAAAATCTTACTCGCAATATCTTGACAAGGACTTGTGAATTCTTTCATTGGAAATACCTAAATTTGGCATAATTTTATGTAATCAAACTTATATGTACTTTAAGAGATATTGCAAGAACTTGGTGGTACACAACAGCCTAGACTTCTTTAAAAACACAGCTTACTTAAAATACGAGGTACGTCCAGAAAGTAAGTTCTGTTTGGTAATAAAATTAAATTGTGTACAGATACAGAAAAATTATTTATTGCACAAAATTCTACAACTCTTAAACTACTTTTCCACATAACTGCCGAAATTTTGCAGGCATTTGTCATAGCGAGGCACAAGTTTTTGTATACCTTCTTCATAGAAGTTTGCCGCCTGTGTCTTCAGCCAGTTGGAAACATTTTCCTTCAGCTCTTCGTCATTTTTGAAGTGTTGACCACCAAGGAAAGGTTTGAGATGCGAAAACAGATGAAAGTCGCTAGGAGCGAGGTCAGGGCTGTACGGGGCGTGGTCAAACACGTCCTAGCCAAATATCTGTATGATATTTTCGTCGCATTTTAAGTGTGTGGTCGTGCGTTTTCGTGAAGAAACACAACACTTTTTGACAGCCGATAAATTTCAATTGGTTTCACTTTCCTAGCATTCAGAAAACTATTCAGTTCTGATTTCACAAGCGGCGGGATTTTCAATCAACACCGACATTGCAAACAAGCACAACAAAGCGTACGTGGCTGACAGCAATCTCACAATGGCACACGTTTCTTCTCCATACGTCCACCTTGCATGTGGGGAACTGCGATCACAGCGCTGCAGCGGAGATAAATTGAAACAGAACTTACCTTCTGGTCGCCCATTGTAACATTTTTGTAACCCAGATATTTCAAAAGTAATGATTTTCCATGATTCTATTTTTAATGGTATAAAATATTTTCTAACTTTTTAAATAAATTCCCTTAAGAAGACGAATGCACAGGAAATTAAAAAAAATTATATTAAAACATATTTTTATCGAAGCTTTATGTGTCATAATCATATCATCGCCACCGGTGTACCATAATTTTCTTCCAGCGGGAGTCATTTTACATGTCAGTACCTATGCTAACATGGGGCTGTCAATTTTAAGCACCAGGACATTCAAACAACACATCCTATTCGTCAAAGTAGTATCTTAAATGATATTTTAAAAGAAATTATTAGAGCCTTTTCTCTGAAATTAGGAAAAGCAGACAACAATCTTTGCTGTGTAAAGGAAAGTCTAAAGATGTTTTATTGGAAAACTTCATGCAAAATTACAGAAATACGTCGACTTTAATAATAAATTTGGTATTTATACAGCTGCTGTTTTTGATTAATTAGATGTTAATGGACACGCAAACTCCTAGGATGGAATCGAGTGACAGAAAATGTGTTTTTCTATAGCATTTTCTTTTTAACGTTGGAATAATTTCCTTATTTTGGTTTCACACCAGCAGTGTGTGTATAAGAGGGAGGGGGAAAGAGAGAAAAAATAATGTGGAATTTTTCACCGGCATGTCGGACACATACCAACTTCATTAGGCCTGAACTAGGGTCTGTCCTTGGCGAACGGCAAATGGGATTTTTTTTTTGTAATTTACGTCCTCCAACGTTACGTCATATAGGACGATGAGTGGAAGGGGTGAAATGATGCTTAAACGAGCCCAGGGTCCATAGAGCTTAGAGTTACCCAACATTCGTCTTTGAGGATAGGGGGAAACCCTGGAAAAACATTATACAGGTAACTCGCCCTGACCGAGATTCGAACTCAGGACCTCTTGACCCGAGGCGGGCTGGGGAGAGGTACAAAAACATTTAACCTGAGGGACGGAAGTCGTTCTTCACAAAGAACAGACTTGGTTGAGTCCATCAGGTGCTAGTTTTATGCTAAAACTCTAGGTACAAATATTAACTAAATGGGTCAAGTAAGAGGGAGTTTAAAATTTGGAGGATGAGGATTAGAAGAACGTTTTGGACAAAGGTTTACCAAAATAAATCATTGCAGTTTATATGACATGGTCCAATGCCTCCATTGAAGGTAATCGCGAAAGAAATATATGATAGTAACTAGAGATGTGAAAGTAACTGCTATTTCAGGTTTTAGCTATTAAACGGTTTGGATTTAAAATTAATTATGTGTAATTATTTTATAGGTGTATACCACAAAGTTGGAGAGACAAGATAGAAAGGATATTTGTGTCGAAAGATTTCTGAAAGTGGTAAAGGAAGTAACTCTGAGCAGTGACCTGACAAATTTACCCTTCTGCTTTGATGGTGTGAATTGGTGACACGTGGAGATTTTGGGAGATGTGCAGGAGCACAGCCTGAACTAGCTGAGATGATGCTAATATGCAGAACTAATGTGCTAAAGCAATGTAGAGAAGAGTTTTTGAAGCGACAGCATAACCATTAGGAGGGCCTCTCTTCCACCAGTTTACCAAATTCCTCCACTTTAGCTTCTCTGACGTAACCTTTGCATGAAACGCAATTCCGAATCGATAAGGGCACTCTGCTCGAGATATATAATGAAAATGGTAGGCGGAACACTACAGTGGCGGATTGACAACGACCATGTTTTGCTTCTCGTGTGTGACACTTGCTTCTGGAGTAGCATGTATTATGTAATCATGAGAGACGGTTCTGCGGAAACGGGAATGTCCTGGATTCGATACTTGATGGATGCTCACAATGACCATGAGGTTTAGCTGAGCTTATTACTTTTTACTGGTCGATAATGCAAATGCTACTGTAGTATCTTTTACCATTGCTGTTATATGTCCAAATTCCTCACATTTCGTTTCCCCCCTTTCACGTCAGAGGACGACCTGGCGTTGCGTGTCGGTTTCTGCTGCTTACGCCGTCCGTTCGGGAAGCCCAAATAGGGATCCAAAGCTCTAATTGTGGCTCCGGGCGCTAGATGTCCCCAGCTTTATGTCATCTTTCTCTATCTCTACTCAGTGTTACTTGATACATATCCAGGGGAGGTTTCTAAAGGTTGTATAATATGTTATAGAGAAAGTGATATTGGCTGCCAACGACCAAATTCTACCTCCCCGTTACACACACACACACACACACGCACACACACACACACACACACACACACACACACACACACAACTTGGTTTGACGAACCATTTTCTCCAGACTCTCACCGGAGAGGCTAGGGACCTGTATACTTGAAAAAGCTTTAAAGTATGCAAATTTGAAAGAAGAGATTTTTAGTGGACTTCGTTAAAGGTGCAGTCTTTAAAAGGGGTTGAGTTACTACTTTAGTATTCATTTTAGGGTATCTATATGGTGCAAGTTTAAAAACTGAAAGAACAAAGCTGCAAAAACTATGTGTTAAATTTCAGAATAGAAAATAGATATGTAACCACACAAGATTCTCTATCCTCTATATGTCACTCCCATAAAAACGATTCATAAAAATAGATTTAGTTATAATCAGTATTTAGAAATAACATTCTATCTTCATTATGGGTCCATTTTATCTTCTCTACAGCAGAATGTAAATGAAAACACAACCCCATCAAAAAGTTGCAGATAGAGATTTCCTTGGAACCATGTACGTGTTCAGAAAAAGGGGAAAAATTTTAAAAAGAGCTCTGTGGAACCGCTGATAGCATAACTGATAAAGGAAAAGTCTAACATATATCAAATAAATTTCATAGTTTACCTCAGCAACTTCCAAACATGTCACAAAGGATTTTCAAGATCATGGGTAACCACAATCTTTGCTTTAAATGACTTTTACTTTCTGTAATATGGATGTAATTATTTTGATTAATAAATATACTTGGTACCGAAAATGTCAGCTTTCAAAACATTTATTTCTATTTATTTTAGCTTTTGTGTCATAAGTTTATTCAAACTAAATTTCGTATGAGGTTAGTGTTTGTATTGCTGTACGATTAACTTTTCAAAAGCATGCTTATCAAAGAATAGGATATTTATAAACGAACTATGTCAAGTCATTAAATTTTTAAAATATACAAGTGAGATTTTCATATTATTCTTTGAAGTTATTTATATAAATTCAAAATTAAATTTACACTTTGTGAAATAGTATGTTGGTAAAACATACTAAATGATACAACAATGTTAACCTTCTAAACTATGTTAAATATTAAGATATTAGCACCATTTACACAAAAGTAAACACCCTATCACGTAAAGGAACCTTTAATATCTTCATACATATTTAAAGAATGCATACTGATACTTTAACAAGAACTGAGAGAGAATGCTTTCCAAATTTAGAGTAGAAAATATTAAAGAAAATAATAAAATGGAAAAGTGAAGATTTAAAATTCAGCTCACTAATTGCATGTTCTTACATTCGTTTATTAAAGTGATTCTCTTTGAAATTTAAATTCCCAGATTGCAAAACTGAACAAGGTCCTAAACGACTCTTGTAAATATCGCATAAATATGCATTTTTTCTTGAAGAAATTCTAATTCTACACGAATTTCAGACAATGCAGAGTTCAAAGATTCTTGACTGTCATTGCAGATTTTATTTCTGGTAAGGCAGAAAGAAACGATGGGAAAGACTGGAATTTTCGAAGGTCAAGTACTTTAATTAACTGAAGTCCAGCCTAAGTCATCACACACCATCAAAGTTCCTACTGTCAAATCTTATCGCAGCCAAGTCATATCTGAAACACAATTTTCGCTCTATGACAGCTTTCATTCAATATTTATATCTACTATTTAGTAAATCTACGGCAGTTGAACGCACTGAATTACACAGACATCTTGAGTTTATTCGAGAGTATTCTGTACTTCTGAAATTTATCATAACTTGATTCACTTAGCTTCACTAACCTGACCACAACAGAGGGACGGCACAAGACAGTCGGTTATTGGAGTATCCCCGACCTTCCTAATGCAAGGGCTTTTTTGGAGGTTTCTCTGAGTTCCTAGGTAAATACTTGAATCCTCCAAATTTCTACTACCTCTTTATGTCACTCTTCAACCAACTGGTCGTTTCAGGTATGACCAGTGTGACAAGTGCTTGGGTGGTGCAAGGCAGGGAAGATGTGCTCTGTAAATCTTCGTACACTGTCCTCAAGCACCGCGGAGGACCGATCAGGCTCCTTCGGGTGAAGCTGCCAATTGAAGTAAACTCTCACCAGGCAGATTCATTCTCTAAATGAATATAATTTCTTGTAATAAAGCAATACATGTTTGGTAGTTACCATTCTCCAACGTTAAGTCATAATCTGACGATGAATTACATGGGAGAAATGATGCTCAAATGCGTCCATGGTCCATAAAGCTTCCAGATACCTGACGTTTGTCTTTCAGGATAAGTGGAAACCCCGGCAAAACCGTATCCAGGTAACCCACTGTGACCGTGATTCAAACTTGGGACCTCTTGAACCTGAGACAGGCACGCTACCATCTACGCTACCGTGGAAGAAGGAATGCATTAATTAATTAATTAATTAATTTATTTATTTATTTATTTATTTATTTATTATAATTTACAGCCTCCAGCGTTGTCATATCGGACGAAAATCGGAATGGGTGAAATGATGCTCAAATGAGCCCAAGGTCCATGGAGCTTCGTGTTACTTGATATTCGTCTTTTAGGATAAGAGAAAACTCCAGAAAAGACCTTATCCAGGTAACTCACCCTGACCGAGATTCGAAGTCAGGACCTTTTAACGTTGTATTTGTTGTAATTTACGTCCTCCAACGTTAAGTCATATCGGACGATGAATGGAAAGGGTGAAATAAATCTCAAATAATCCCAAGACCCATGGAGTTTAGAGTTACCCGACATTCGCCTTTAAGGATAAGAGAACACCCTGGAAGAAACTTTATCCAGGTAACTCACCCTGACCTAGATCCCAACTCGGGACCTCTTGAACGGGAGGCAGACATGCTACCATCTACGCTACCGAGGTGGGCATACATTTATCACAATTTCCTTGTCGGTGATATAGAGCTAGTCACTATGTAATGGCGCTAATATGTCAATCTTTGGGAGTTCAAGGTTACAAAAGAAAACCGAATAACGGCTTTGCATTTGTGAAAAATAAAGTTTTAGGAAATTAAAACAGATTTGACTGTGGTTTACTCTACAAAACGTATATGGCATAAATTGTGTATTTAACCATATCTATGTATTTTTATAGTAGGATTTTGTCTATCTCTTACGGACTATCAAAAGGCTCCCAAAATGAAGATAGCTTCTGAGGACAGCATCGGAAAGGTAATGATATACATTCTATTTCTCACGAAAATATTTTAAACATTAAAATAACAATCCGGAATAGACGAAACTGTTTTTAAAATCTTCCTGTAGCATCCTTGGAAGATGAGCAAAACCTAATTTGATATTTAACCGCATTTTCTTCTCAGTGGAGTATTTCCAGCGCCAGCATGTTTTTAGCATTAAAATAAGATATACAGAAGGTGGTTTTAACATGCATTAGGGTGGATGTACAAGGAAGTACGAGCGGTGTTTGGTTTCCAGAGAGCTATTATCATCCATCCATAGTGACGTAGTGCTAAGCCTTTGAGAACATTAACCTCATTCCATTGTTCAGCATCTAAGCCTAAAGGTCGTCCGGGCCTCTTTTGTTTGGACAGATCGTGATCTGTAACCTCTAGTTTAATCACTCAGATGGGCAAGCAACAAAAAGTCCTTCCACATTTGTAGAATGCGTATATCTATGGGCCTAGCAAACTTGACCCGAAAAGAAATCAATTTAGAAAGTGTCCGTGTATCTCTGTCAACTCAGAGGTTTAGTTAAGTGCAGAGGTTTTACGCAATTAGTCCAAGACCCTTTGTTCTATGGACCCTGGCCTCCTTCAACCCGGGAGCGATGGATAACTCCGGGTGTCTTTCCATAGGGCAATAATGATTTCTTAAAAAGCCCCCCCCCCACCGTTGAGAACAACGTCAAGACAGGATGGAAGTGGATACGCCGCTTACGTGCGTCAACCCCGCAGGGAAGACTACCGAAAACCTCGGTGGGGCTGCCTGGTGATCTAGCACACCTTCTTCTAGCTCTGCAGGCTAGTACCCAGGACTTCTGAGGCAACCCTCTACTCCCTCCGAGCGGCCGTAGCCTGGCCGGAGGTACCCAATTCCCCATGTCTGTCGGAACACACTGCTCCCTCGAGTCCAACCCAATCCGAACAACTCCCCGATGGGAGGGGCTCGGCATGTTCGGCCCGAGGTTCCTCTAGTAACGTCAGAGGTACCGCGAGTGCTAAGGGTCCACAGCGCTCGCACTAAAGCAGCTAGGGGAAAACTCAGAGGTAAATTTAAAAAAAAGGGCAAAGTATTAAAAAATACCAAACTTTTTATGCATAACGTTGTGACACTTGTAATGTTTTACAAATCAAAATAGTGTCCCGGTGATGCTGGATGCCTGTCATAGAGAAATTAACCGTAGTTCAAACGCAACATTTAAGGACAGTCACTAGCCGACTTCATGAGTCCAGAAGCACGAGCCGCATTGTTACCCTGAGGGATCTGTTCTAAACCGTTCCAACTCCTTCCAAATCAACAGCATTTCAGTTCCAGAACTTTCTCACCGCGAGCGGCAAAGTATAAAAGGCGGTGCAGAAGTCGACTTGGGCAGCTGTCTGACAGTTCAGTGCAGAACGAAGACGTCGTAAAGTCAAGAGTTGTGAGTGAAGTACGTCGTAGTAGTGATCAGTCAGCAGGCATTCTGTGTTTTGGAACAATTCACGAGCTAATGTCGGAGTTGTGTCAGTTTAGGCGAGCAAAGCAGTTAAAAGGGAAACGTTGTGTGTGCGTCGAACAAATTTCGAGCAGCGCAAGTTGATATGTGTAACAGGGATGTAAAGGAAAACTAAAGAGTCATACTTTATGCTGTGTATTTGTGTAAAAAGGGAAAGGGAGCTTAAGTTAGCATTGTGCTATGATTTTAGTGACAAATGAAATAATTGTGTCATTTTCGTCACAATAAAACACCACTTGGTAGCATAAAGTATTAAACTAAAATATAAAATCAAGTATATGAACTATTTTAACCGCAACTTTTAACCGCAAAAGTAACCAAGTAGCTGAGGAAAGTTGTTTGGAGAAACATTTCGAATGAGAATACTTTGGAACTAGCTTACTTTTTAAAATAGTATTTGGAAATGTTTACATGCACCAGCAATCGTTTACCTACACTACTAATTGTATTGTATTTATTTCATCCTTTGGAACATAATACATATGTTATAGGACACGTCAGTACATAAAAAAGTTACACAAAACTATAAACTCTAACAGATACAGGATCCAACAAGAGTCTAAAGTAGAAAAGGAAATAAAAACAAAATATATAAAGACCACAAATGTGGAGTTTACTCTATTTCATAATTTACGAAATCCTATAAACTATAAAGGTTTCTCTCCATTAATAAATTAAATAGAACCTTTTTGAATTTTGGTTTGGACTCATTATTCTTTATACTCTGTGGCAGTTTATTGAATAAATATAGACCAGCATATGTAAAGCTAATTTCATACAATTTGGTTCTATGCGAATTGATAAATGGATTGTTTTCTGCTCTAGTATCATGTGTATGAACTTCTGCATTTGTTCGGAATGAATTTAGGGTTTCTTTCATGTAGTAAAGTGTTTCATATATATGTCAAAGACAAAATTTTAAAGTTTCTAAAGTATGGTTTGCAACTAGTTTTGTTTGTGACATTAGCCATAATCCTTATTATTTTCTTTTGCATCCTGAAGACCTTAATGCTATTTTTTGAATTTCCTCAGAAGAGTATCTCATATGTTAATAGACTATAAATGTATGCAAAATATACCAGTCTAAGAATACCTTCACTTGACATAAATGGCCATTTTATTCGCTTTTTATTCTTAACAATATCGTATGCAAAGTTTTCAAATTTAAAACTATTACTGCAAGATAAAAATACATAATTTCTTCGACCCTCAAATTTCGTTTTGTATTTTCGTATCTGAAATTTATTCGCTCCTCAAAACTGGCCCTCTAGAGTTAGGGTGTGAGAAGGATTACCTAGAAAGCATACCACGCAAGTATACCTAATTACAACTCAATACATGACTCCACGAAGAGCACAAGACCACAGTCGTCAGCGGTGGTTATACCGCTATCCCACGAACAAGCAGGGGCAATACTGCCGACACTTGGTGACAAACATGCTGTCGAACGTAAGCGAGAAAAACAAGATGTGACAGTCAACGGCACTCTCTTATTCAACACTCTCGTACAAATAAACCATCCTAAAGGAAGTCTGGAGAAACGTTGGAGGTATTTAATTCAAGCTGACAGAGTTAAAACATCGAAAATGTCCTTCTCAAAAGATATTTGTTCATTGGAAGCACGGAAAGAGACGTGCCTGCAGCTTAACTAGGGACACACAAAAAAGAAATCTATTCAAAGGAAGGTTTGCACTTGGTCACGTGACTTTGTGACAGAAGGGGAGGTGTAAAAATCAGGGAGGGGGCAAGAAGTTCGTTAGCAGCGGTCTTGTTAATTGTGTTCCGTTGTCAGGACTTTATATTGCCTCTACCTTGTTTAAACAGTCCACTTTAACGAGGTAACCGCCTCCTTGGACCGTGTGCAGAATCAAAAGCTACTCTATCGGCCACCTTAGATTAACATTGCAGTGGCGGCTCCTGCTGTTCCTTCAACAGGCTTTGCCTCAATCAGACTTCACAGCATTTAATTGCAGAGAGATATCAGTTTAGCAACAAACACTGCTATATACTTTATAAATAGCGGAATTTACAGAAGGTTTAAGTGAGTGTCAAATATTTTAAGAGCTGGTGGCTATGTTATAATATCCAGATTTCTTTCTTATCTTTCTTATTTTATATTAAACTCCAGCGGCGTTCTCATATCGGACTATGAATGGAATGGGTGAAATGATGCCCAAATGAGCAAGGTTCATAAAACTTAAGAGTTACCTGACATTAATGTTTCAGGTTAAGGAAAAGCTCCTAATGCAGATAACTTATCCTGATCGAGAACTCGACACCTCCAGAACGTGAGATAGACATACTACCATCAAGCTACAGAGGCGGGGATACTTCTGTTTCTTTACATGACCAGCGGGAACGAATTCGTATTTCAGAAAAGTGTTACTGTTGACAATTTCAAAAGTAAAATCCACCTCTGTGGCATAGGTGGTAGCATGTCTGCCTCACTTTTAAGAGGTCGATTGTTCGAATCACTGTCAGGGTGAGTTACCTTGATAAGGTTTCTTTAGGGGATTTCCCTTATGCTGAAAGATGAATGTCTGGTAATTCTAAGGTCTATAAACCCAGAGATCATTTAAATGATTTCATCTATTCATTGTCCGATATGACTTAACACTAAACTGCATTAAATAAATAAATGCAACAAGAAATCAGAAGTATCTTGGATGTGTTCAAAGTAGATATTTTAAGGAGATTTACACTGTACATTCTTTGCTATCTCTTTCGTTTAAGCATTACGGAAATATAATTTAGAATGAATAAAACTTCTGACAACATTTCCATAGGATTGAAACTATACATTTCATTTGTTATGAAAATATCTTACATGTATCAAACTTCTAGAAGTGTTTTTGTTAAAATCTAAATGTTCAAAGCACTTTCATGAAAAGGGTAGTTTGGGATGAGAGAATATTTATTTTAAAATCTTCTTGTTGAAGACGTATTTAAATATAGAGTTCAATCAACAATTATTTGTGAGTTATCCTGCTTACCAATAGACGCACAATATACAGGATGTTTCAAAATGACACCGAAGTAGTTGCTCGGCTTCTATGTAAGATATATAGATAGCTTTTACCGCCAATAAAGCCGCATAGAATGCTCCAGAATGAGGGTGGATTAGGCAGTGATAGGTACGACGACGCGTGCCTCACGTTGTCGGAGTCTGCAGGTATAGGTCACACGCCGTGCCGCGTGCTGTAGCTATTTTTAAATATACCGGCATCCTCCACAGTAGCTTGCTTGCTAGTTTTAAGAATTTCTTTGGCTTATTAATCCGCAGTAAAGGAGTTATTGCTTAATTATTGCTTATGAGTGTTAATGTGTTTCAAAATTCCGATACAGCAGTCCATGATGGCAAATAAGCTGGTGGACATATGCGACTTATTCCTTTTAGGGGGAAGTTAATTTTAGTGAGGTTGAGGATGGAACCATAAAATGATATACAAAGAAGAAAACAACATCAAGGAATTGTAGATAAATTAACCAAAACTAATTGGCTTATGCAAAAGTCAAAAATTTTATTTCATGTATTTGATAATACCGAATAAAACATTTGTAACTGAAGAGGAAGCTGAAAGTATTTTACAATTAAAATCATAACAGAATGATCTGAAGTTAAATAAATTGGTATTATCATTGATGTAACTATTTTTACAATTCATATTTTAATGAAACTAAATTAATTGTGCGTCCGTTGAATTCCCTTCAGCTCTTCCATCCATCAAAACCATATCCGTCATTTCGGCGTTCGTATAGTGCTCTATATTGCTTGGAATTGCTATCTAAGTACGCGCAAAATCCTCTCTGTTAGGACGGAATGTGTAGTTTAACCCTGAAGAGCAGCCTTGCAACTGTCCGAAATATTAGCCGACGTTTTTTCACAAGTAACTGCCCTTTGTCCCATTACCTGAAAGGTAGACTAGGTCACTTATAAAGAGTAAGGAGTAGTGTTTTTGTTTTCGTGGCCGATGCGTCCCAATAGCAACTTTTGAGGTTCGTACACCAATGGTTCCTGCGCTGCCTAATCACAAATTCATGTAATATTTAATGCTGCATAAAATTATACTTAATAGAACTTTGAAGCTGCGACACCGAATTTCGGAAAAGTTAACTTATAATCCACGCAACGTTTATAATGGTTCGGTGTCGCTTTGAAACAACCTGTATTGTATTTTTTTCTTTTTATTTATTTATTGGTAATTTACATCCTCCAACGTTTAGTCATATCAGACGATGAACGAAATGGAAGCAAATGATGCTCAAATGAGTCCAATATCCATGGAGCCTAGAGTTACCCGACATTCGTCTTTCAGGATAAGGGAAAACCCCAGAAAAACCTTATCCAAGTAAGTCACCCTGACCGAGTTTCGAACTCGGGACCTCTTGAACGTGAGGCAGACACGCTACCATCTACGCTACACATATACAGGTGCACGCGCACATGCTATACAAGAAAAGAGGAATCTCACGCCTTTGGTCTTGTATGCCACATAAAGACGATGTATAGAATAAAGGAAACCAATTCCAGGCTGGAATATCCATTCTACTGCTGGAATTCTCTAAAAATGTGAGCGACATTCAAGTAGCCCTCTACTGTACACGGGAAGAGCTCTTATCTTACAGTAGCGATGCCCAACACAAGAAACAAATAAAAATGGAGTGAAAGAAAAAATATAGAAAGGAAATCGTGATTTACATTAGAAGCCCAAAATAACGATCTTGTTGGGGGATATCCTTTATAACCTTACCGCAGTATTTGCCCCATGGTATATAGAGATGTAACACTAATCATAAAAATCAATAGCGCGCATTTGGACTAGGGAAACATGCATGTAACAATAAATTACATTACAGTATTCAACTCTCATATTAAGGTTAATGTATTACAGTACTTTTAAAATTACGTACAAGTTATACTAGAAGATATATTCCAACCCGTAACCGATCTTGATTTCTATTCCGTGAAGAAACTACCAGGATTTGATCATATAAAAATCTCGTATAAGAGGGGATTCGAAATTATTATTTTTGTATTTTCCATTTAGACGCTGGGTTCCTGATACTTTGGATTTTTCTTTCTTAATCGTTAGATCACGCACACATTTCACTCTTAATCATACTACCAGACTTTCAGAAAAATGGAGAATCATCTTGTTTAGAGAAAAATCCCCAACCCCTGCTGGGGGTAGAACCCGGCATCCCTCGCACGGCAGGTACTCTACCGAATGAGCTACGGGGCCTTTCTGATACTCCCGTGTTATTTAATATGATATGTACTTCAGCTTTTCGAATATTTATAAAAATATCTTCTAATGTAGCTAGTTCTTTGCTTTCAGCTTGTTTCTTCATGCATTCTCTTACATTAGAATCAATTCCTTTATTCTGCGTAATGTTTTGGATCCTAATTTACAAAGTACAGTGAAGACGTACTTTGCAATGATTAATGTGTGGAAAAGAACGGGACTGTGAATTTGCAAAGAATGTGCCTCAGATGGAGACTACATCGCTATCTGCCTCATTGGAAATTAATTGTTCTTTCACATTGGCCGTGTGTAGACTAAAGTACGGAAAGATTGAGTCAGATTGAAAAATTCAATGCCAGAAGATCCGTGGTTCAAATACTGGCTATGACATTGAATTTTTCAGTCCGACTATATCTTTCCATACTTTAGTCTACACACGGCCAGTACGAAGGAAAAATTAATTTCCATTAATTGCCCTAATAGTGGTTAACTATAAAGCCCGGGCCTTAAGGTACTAAAGCGTTGTAAGTCGCCATTAAGGTAGCTGTCTCATGTGTTTATGAGAACTCCTAAGTGGTTTACCGGGAAAAACACGAGTCAGTTCGAGAATTTAATGTCATGTCGGCAAGTTGGTCATAGTAGCTCAAGGGTTAGAGCGGCTGGACGGCAACCAGAAGATCCGTGGCTCAAATCCCGGTTATGGCATTGAATTTTTCAGTCTGACTCTATCTTTCCATCTTCCTCATTGACTTATTGTTGGAATGCAAGACGTCTCTACTGTAGTTAGTATAAAAGTAAAAATCGCAAGTTCAGTTTGTTCCTAAAGAGTTGATGCTCTTTCATTTTGAAGACAAACATTTTTGCAGTGACGTTTGGGTACAGGTGGGCAGGATGCACACGCTAGAATGACAAACCACCCTGGCTTATACCGTGACACAGAACAATAAAATACAATACAAATGTATCCTACAGAAGTGAGCCTTTAAAACTATAACACAACTGCCACGAGAATAAAATATGTTGCAAGCTTCCGCCGCAGGAATTTCTTGCATTTAAATTATTTCTTTGCCTGAATCGTACGCGTCGCCCGCTTCTGTTAACAACTGCGGTCTCCATGGATACGACCATTTATCAGGCGACCGTGTTTGGGCTCACTTGAAAAAGTCGCACTTTGTAGACGTTCGTCGTTTGTCTTGCACAGGAAATAGCCAACTTTATTTTACTGTTACTTTTTGCATAACTATAATGTCCTACAGATTGAGACACTTCCCGAAACATTTCTAACTGATTGAAAAGGAATGTTTTAGCGTGCCGCGGCTGTGTAGATCTTTATACATTCAGCTCAGAAGAAATAGTCATCACTGAAAACCCTGCCCTCTGGTCTTCTTATCAATTTCCAAAGAAATTCTTAACAAAATTTCGTATAGCATTGCACTAACAAATTTGTGAACATGTTATACACACCAGGTTGCAGTAGGTTTTCCATCATATCTAGCATTCAGAGAAGTGCAACAGCTACGTCATAACCTGTAATGACAATCCCTAAAACCAACCTAAAAAAAACTCAAAGAAATCCTTCCTACTCTAGCTTCCCCAAATACTGGATGGGCACGCAGCAAATACCTTCGGGCTATGTAGAGCTTGTCAGCAGCACGGACTAACGGACTGATTTGATAAAATTATTTGACATAAATGCACATTATAAGTCAGTTCAATCTTAATAAACCCGCATATCTGTCACATTCACATGAGTTTCTCTATCCACAATCTTTTAAATCGAAACAAACAGAATAAACCAAAATTGGCGAAAAAAAGAGGGGGGGGGGAGAAAATACCGAAACAATGAGATAGGCCGGAAATTCAATGTTGAAAATTTCAGCTGCACTTAAAATACAGAGGAATGCTAACAAACGGAACGCCTAAAACTAATCTTGTTTTAACCAGTATTACTCGCTGTGAAGGGTCCCGCGCCGTGGCATAGCGGGCTAAGGCAGCATGCCTTGGTCCCTGGCCACGGAAAGAGATCCGGGTTCGATCCCACCCATGGGGTGTGGATATTTTAGGTACGGGGTAAAGGACCAGTGCGCACTCAGCATCGTGAGGAAAGTGAGGAGGTTACGCTAGGTAAGCGAGCCTGGTCCCGAAAATCAACATTTCGGCTGGGGAATGCCGAGATGTTGACCACATCTCCTCCGCGTATCGGTTGAATGATCGCCGTGCGTAAGTGGGCGTGAGGCCGGCAGCCTGGTTGGTAGGCCTTGGCCCTCTTAGGGCTGTCGCGCCAGTGGTTAACCATCTGTGAAGGAACTAAGCCAGTATTCTTAGTTGGGTGGGTAACTGCGCGAGTTAGTAATGACTGGATTAATTTCAATGTTAATATCCGTTAAAGAAGCACATAGCTTCACGTGTTAGTTACTGTTAATATACTTTCTCTGATATAAAGAATCTACAATAAGAATTATTTTGAGATCCAAAATGATTATGAATGTTTTCCCATGTAGTTTTATAATATAAATTAACTTACTAGAATTTCTACAAATAGTTTAAAATGAAAAATGAATGTATTTCTATAAACATTTATCTTGATTAATACGAAATAAAGAGTAAGAGTAATTTTTAAAGAACAGTTTGGAGAAATATGGGCACAATATGACATATAAGAAGCACAAATGCAGTTTCATTATTTCAATATTTGCTTATTTATACAACTAAGCAGCCTGGTGCAATTCCGCATAAGCTCCGTGGACCCCTGGCTCACTTGAGCATCATTTCACATGTTTCATTCGTTACAATATGAACCACATCGTTAAATAAATTAAATAAAAAAGAATAGGTCCTTCCACATGCACAGGAATAGTAAAATAATTTGAATGCATCTAATTCTCCATAGAGAAATTCTAAGCCCTCAACAGCATACTGATTGACACCGAGCGGGAAGGCTCAGACGTGACCCAGGTTTCATATCCGTGGCCAACCTACCTGACACATGTGTTCTTTTTTTCGAGGGTTTTCCGCGAATTTCCCTTCCCTTTATTTCACCTCCATTATAATTTCACATTTTCCATCTGGTGGTCTTTTTTAGGGCAGAAGGATCGGCGGGAGTCTCGGCGCTGCATGGCAGGATGATATGCTCCTGGTAAGCACTGCCTGCCCCGGCAGAACGTCCTGGTGGGCCATTTCAGGAACACGGTGGATGGGATATCAGTTGTCCTGGCCTACCGAGGGAGGTTTCCATCTAAGAAAAATGTGGTGACCCTGTCCTCTGCACTGTCGTAACTCCTGGTGCTGGCCATCCTCTGATTTGGACTCATTCTTCCTCCCGAAGATGCCCTACTTGGGGGTATAGGTACAAGAGATCAAGACAAGCTTTTCATACTGAATAATTTTTGCATAATTAATAAACTGTAAGAGAAAGTCAAAATCTTACTGTATAAAATTGTACATATTGTTAAGGGACACAAATTATGCTAAGTATTTATATTTGTAGAATTAGCCATTTTCAAAATATTCCCTGTTTACGATTTGAATTTTTCAATACTTGAAGTTTTCTCAAATGTAAAATCATTGATAATTCCTCTCTCTCTCTCTCTCTCTCTCTCTCTCTCTCTCTCTCTCTCTCTCTCTCTCTCTCTCTCTCTCTCTCTCTCTCTCTCCTCTCACTTACTCTTTTTCAGCATTCAAAGGAACATAGCGTGTAAGTATTTGTTAGAGGATTTGAATATAGCTTAGACCTATTGTATCTTCTTATTCTCGCTGTACCAAAACTATGTAATCATAGGCTTTATATAAATGTTTATTTCGATAAAATGGAAGAATGAGCGTTTGTTATAATTAGGGCCAGGATTTTATGAAATATGAAGTTAATACGTATTTAACTAAAATTTCTGAAATGTGTAAATAAATATGTAATGAAGCAGTTACATGTAATATCCAATATGTTCTCCCATCCAAGCGTTTAAGTCACATTAGAACGGTGTGCAAGATTAATTATAATATACTTTTGCAATTGCTCTGCTGTAATGCACAGTCTTCTGTCTGAAAATATGGTTTTATAAATTGAGAAATATCTCTCAACTTCTCAAGAAGTCAACAGTGTATATATACACACAAAGGGATTGGGCTATTAATAACAACATTGCCAGAGGTTACATTTTCGTCACGAAATAAGCGAGTCAAAATAACATGACTTGAGTATCCAGGGTTCTTGTTCAGCACAGATTAAAGTTTATTGAAAACTATACCACTACCTTCACCTGCCACAAAACTCACCTTCTGAACTGCATTTTCCATTATCCCCATACATAGCTTCTTGATGAGGATATCTACCTGAAGTTTCCAGTATCTTGTTACAGTCGAGAAGCCAGCTGAAGTGACTTCTATGTATGAAACTGTACTGAGAATTTTAGAACTGTTGAATACTGACAAGGATTCACTCACAGATTCTGCTTGATCAGAAGAAAAGTTCTCCACCACTGACTCCAAACTTACTGTAGGAAATCACAGCTTCGGTCCATGTTGCCCGCCTTTTTATAAGAGTCTCCGGAGGCAGAAGTACGTCAGGTAGTTGCTACTTGTAGCATTGTACACGATAAGGACATTTCAAGAAAACCTTCTACGTTGCTGATATCAGTGTATTTACTTCTAATAGTTATCTCAAACTCTCCCTGCCACTCGATGCAATGCACGAACCACCTATATAACACACACTAAGTTTGCATAATGTACAGTAAGCAATTTTCTCTTTCAACATGGATGTAGCTATATTTGTGGACAACAATAATACTCTCTCCTCTTTAACGCCATCTAGCAATAGTATTTTCAGTCCATAATTTATAAATAAGCAATTTTGATGCACTTTCAGAGTCCAAATTGCCCACAGTTAGATGAGGGATTAAACGACTTGCAGAATCTGTCATCTCATTAGCAGAAATCCATACAGGTAATTTGCGTATGTCATTCCTGATTTGTTTAATATGTCGACACAACAGTAATCCAAGTAATTTTTCCTGAGAGTAAACTCGTCGGAAATGTTTAGGTTGCAGTAGTTTTGTAAGAAATGCTTAAATTCAGGTACCTAAAGTTTGCTTCAGGGTATGTTCTCTGCAACTAATGGCAAGCACAGTTCTTTGTAAAGCTCACTATTAGATGAGGTAGCCTGACCCTGTAACTCTATAAGTAGTAGGACCTGTTTCTTCGAAGAACCACGTTGTTTATTCTTAATATGTAAACGCTGTTCATTATCAGATTTTATCGTACAACCTAGTTCTTCACAAGTTTGGCAGAGGACTGCTTTACCATCAATGATTAAGGCAGAAATCCACGTTTTCAGTTTTGATGATAATGAAGATGCAAGCGATGTCATTATTGACTTACATGCAACTGATTGTTAGAAATTCCCAAGCTTTTCATTTCTTTTTCTGACACGTTTAAAACTAGTCATTGCTGTCCGCATCGAACACGTACACTTAAGCTTTACAAAATTTTAATAAGCAGTCATCATCGCGGTAGTTGGCACTTTATGTATTTAATGTGGCGTAGAAACAAAGCGAACTGCTGGACAAGCACCATAGCGAAGCAACAATAACGACAGTGTATAGAATTGACGAAAATGGATCAGAATCACAATAATAAAACTATATAACGATTATGACTGGAATTAAAAGTGATGAAAATGTATGATAAATCTGCATTGATATTGAAATATATAAAAATATGTAACTTAAAACTTTGGAGTAAGGGTCCTCTCAGTGTAATTCGTCGATATTATATGTTTCTTATGACTACAAGTCATGACTAGTTTCTACGAGAGTGGGCAGAGAAATACATGTGAGTTCAGCACAAAGCATGGAAACCTGCAGTAAGGAATAATTGCAGTGAAAGATTATATTTCTAGGTCCATCCGTATCTCATTATACAATCACGCTTTGTAAATCCAACAAAATTTCTCTCTGCTCATAAAAGACACATTCTTGTCTCTTTTATATATATTTTTAGAAATACGCTCGTAGAACAGCGCTAAAGATAAAACAGCACTTCCTCTCCCGACATAACGCAGTTTTAAAATTTTAACGCCAGCAGCGCCGTAAATAAGTAATTTTGTTTCTACAGCTAATGGAAGGCGGAGCACCGGGTTCGATACTACAGCAGCGCCACCGACGACAGAACGCTAAATTATACATGAGCGCGCTGCTCTGTCAGTGAGATCCACGACGTTCTCTTGAATATTGGATGCCACGGCTGAGCTATCCCTTTTTCACCTCGCTTTATTCGCGATCATCAAATGTCGATAAAGTACGTGGATTTGTGAAAAGTACTGGAAAAGCATTGCGATCTTCTCTTGTTCGCTTGTGCCAGAAGTGCTGAATGTTGTGACAGCGTTCGTGAGGTAGAACCGTACGAGAAATGAAAGCCTACAAAGTGTTTGAGAATTCCCAAGGAATGTTCACAAATAGAATTACTACTACAACGAAAAAAGGAATAAAAATGTGCTACATCCACTTGGCATTTATCATACATTGTTTTAGAAACTATTCTTATACGTTCATTATAACTTTATGGTTCAGGCGGTTTCGTCTGTGGCCCGCATTTGGAAGGTGCAGGTTCGATTCCCGTGACCTACCTACTTGACCCATGAATTTTCCTACCCGGGTCGACAGGCAAATGTTAGGTAGGTTAATTACATCCTCCCAATTTCCAATGACTCCATTTCATCTCTACTATCATTTCATATCATCTTCTATCTGGTGGTCTCTTTCAGGTTGCACCGATCCTCATCAGAGTTAAAGGAGCAAACTTAAACTAACAGGGAAACAGGTAGTTAACGAGGTACCGATGGAGAAAATTAGGAAGGTATGTGGCAAACCAAACACCAGGTGAAGGAGTGTCCCTTTCAGAAATGCCTAACTAAAAATTTGTGGATCTGTTTTAAGAATTATTTGTTTTACACTATCATGATATACAGTCTAATATAAATATATCTCTTTATCTCTTCCTTAACCAGGAGTTTAGTCCCTCGGATATTAAATTCCCAACAGTACAAATTTATGAACACAAGCACCAGGCCAGAAACAAGAAGCACATTTATGCAAAATTATACCATGGTAGAAAAGGACCACTCACCACATGCCGCCGGAGCCCACTTACGTCGAACTAACTACAGGGTACCTAGCTACTCATGAGCAAAGCTCGGCTCAAGCACCTCAGCGCCAGCAAGGGCCTAAAAAGGGAACACAAAGTAGCGAGCGGTCGGCTCAAGGAAGAAGTGTCGGTGGGTGTCTCTGCGGTGCATAGCAGGATGATATGCTCTGAGTAAATCTTCTTCCTCCAATATGACAGTCTCCTGTCTCCGAACTCGGTTTGGTGAGGCAGTTTCCAGACTGTTGTCGGTGAGCTGCTGGTTGTGCTGGCCTGCCTGGGAATTTCCAACTGGTAAAGTTTAGGGACACTGCCCTCTGCACTGTCGTGGGTCATTGGAACGGCCTCCCTCTTCTCCTATCGCCTCATCTTTTGTCCCGCGGATACCCCAATTAGGGCATAGGTACAATAGGTTAAAATTGGTCGCAGTGCCGAATCCCCTCATAGCATAAATCAATCCAATTCATTATAACTTTGTTGTAGGTACAAATAGGAAAACAGAAAATCGATTCTACAGCCAGAAGTTAAAAAGTATGTCAGTGTGAGTCGGTGACCTTGAAATGTCATGCTCGACATACTGGACCACAGGATAGTCAGGGAAACAGCTAAATGGCGACATCATTATAAAAGTTACATAACATTAAAACAAATGCAATTTGTTACATTCACAAAATTCTCTACTTGCTCTTCTATAAACTATTATTACAAAACTATCCTAGCTTGTATTTATTAATACAGACAAACATTCAAACCCCATTTACAAATATTGTAAATACGGCATTCATCTCTAAAGAGCATACTTTTGTGGCAGATATTTCATGTCTTGTTGAGAAGAATAACAAAAAGATTGAAATTTGTAATAAAATATAGAAATAATGTAAGCTAGGTAATTATGACAACCTCGTATGCGAGGAAGTTGATAGATATCTAAAAGATTTTTCTTCTGCATAAGGTCAACGACGAGGCAAGACGTGTTTTGTGATGCTCTGCAATTTTGCAGAAAGGTTCCGATGTGAATGCATTTGTGTGATGCATCAAAGATGCATCACTAGCGTGTGCGCTATTAAGAAACGGTTAATCGTTGCATCATTCGCCTTTAGAAAAAAGACTAGATTTTTATAATATTTAAAATTGTGTGAAAGCACGTAAAGAAATATTTATGCAGAATTAAATATTCTATTTTGGAATGCAAGTATGAATTATTAATTATTCATCAGTAGAATAAATAATTCCTCTGCTGTGATACTACGCCTGAGATAAGATCTCATCGCCCCAGAGCTACTGAGCTGATTTGCAGATCCAGAGCTGTCGGGGAAACTACTAGATTTCTACATAATCAACAACAAAGGTGAGAAATTCTTCAGCATCCACCATCATCCAATTAAACCGCTTCAACTTTATGTGATCATCTCAAAGTGCTACGCACTTTGCAGGTAAACCAGCAAAAGAGAATAATGACTTCGCTTCCTATTAAAGTAGACTATTTAAAAATGTAACGAATATTTCGCAAACAGTTAACTGTATAGAAAAACACATCTGACATAAACTGGATACCTTGACGAGGAGTTCCAGATACTGCATTTCGATCTACATCTAAAATAAAAATAAAGTGAACGCTTACTTTTGTTATTAAAATAAACATTTCTAACCTTTAAATAATGTAATTGTTCAATGATTAAGTTGAAAATAATTAGGTAGTATTAAACAACTAAAGATTAATTTATTATTTTCAAAACTGTTTTTATACTGCTATTACACATGTTCCTGGTGTATGCATTCTGAGCTGTTTTTGACGTCGTTTATTGTTGACAGTCGAAAATGTAATACTTTTATCGAATACTCAGGGCATTTTTATGTAATGTGTATTCATTTTGGTTGACAAAATAGAATAATGAGCAGCACCCATTTAAAATGCTGAATGGCTTATGGCAAAACTACCATGAATAAGACAAGAGTTTATGAAACGTTTCAAAGGGGCTTGAGAGGAAGTTGAAGACGACAACCGCTCTGGACGCCCTCGTACATAAATTCTTGGCAACAGTGGGGAGGAAGTAAAGAAAATGCTACTGGAAAATCGTCGAGTCAGAGAGGTTTGACTGTAATTGTACTAAAACAACTCGTGGAATTTACATCTCGTTAATGCTCCCGTTCACACTTCAATGCTTGCTTGTGATCTTTTGTTAAAAAACGAAACCCTTACGTTGTCTCAGCCACCATATTCACCGGACATGGCCACCCCTAAAACTTCTATCTTCATTTCCAAGGCTGAAGAAAACCATGAAAGGACGTGATTTTGCTACCATTGATGCGGTAAAAGGGAATCGCTGAAACAAATGAACACCATAACGCTGGTACAAGTACATTATATCTGATTGGAATTATTTTGAATTTGATGCAGATGAATATATAAATAAATATTGTTTAAGAAACAAGAAATTTCCTTTATGTTTCATCACACGTCGTATATAGTGATGTATATACAGAGTGTTTCAAAAGGACACCGAACGAACATATAGGAGTAGCTGCTCAGTCTCTATGTGACACACATAGTTGCTTTTACCGCCAATAGAGCCACATAAAACTCCAGGATGAGTGTGGATTTGGCAGTGACAGGTACAACGACACGTGCCTCACGCTGTCGGAGTTCGCAGGTTACATGTGCCGCGTGCTCTAACTGTTTGTGAACATACCGGCATACTCCGCAGTAGCATGCTACTATTAAGAATGTTTGTGGGTTTTTAAACCGCAATAAAGAAGCAGTTAGTTAATTATTGCATATGAGTGTTTAACGTGTTCCAAAATTCCGTTATAGCAGTCCATGATGACAAATAAACTGGTGGACATATACCTTTTAGAGGGAAGTTAATGTTGAGGATGAAAGCATTAAATGATAATCAGATATATATATAAAGCTCGATGGTATCTTCCAGGGCAATCCATACAGAGTGAAGAATGCCCTCCACTGTAGCGATCAGGGAGTTACCGAGCTGTCCCAAAAGGGCACACGGTGCCTCCATGGGACTTTTCTTAGGGCAAGACCTAGAGACTAACAAGGCCCCCCCCCATCTGGTCCTATAGACTCAAGACGGGATGGAAGTGGATTCGCCACTTACGCGCGCCAACTCCAAATAGGAAGGCTACCGATATGACCTAGCACACCTTCTTCTAGCTATGCTGGCTAATACGCCGGAATATATGGATTCCCTTGACCCCGTCCGGAGAGGTGCACGACCTCCCACGGGTATCGGGAACAACTTACCCCTCGAGTCCAACCCAATCCGAACAACTACCATTCATGGAGGGGCTCGAATTTTCGGCCCGAGGTTCCTCTAGTAACGTCAGAGGTACCACGAGTGCTAGAGGTCCGCAGCACCCGCACCACGGCAGCTGAAGTGGACGGTTCCCCTCCCTTACGGAAGCATTACATGATAAACAGAACAGAAAACAGCATCAAAGAATTGTAGATAAATTAAGCAAAACTAAATGGCTTATACAATGAGAGAAGCATTTTATTTCGCGTGTTTGGTAACACTAAATAAAGCATTTATAACTGGAAAGGAAGCTGTTGATATTTACAGTAAGTGGTTGAAAGTACTTTACAATTCAAATGCTCTCAAGATAAACTCGACTTTTCTACAAGTAACTGCCCTTTGCCCCTTTACCGGAAAGGTAAGCTATGGTCACTGATAAAGAATAGGAATGATTGTAGTGCGTAGGCTTTCACGGATGGGGGTCATTTGGTAGATAATAATTATCCGGACTTATGGGCCGTGGTCTAGTGGAAAATCTTCATCCAGACGTTTCGTCACAGCCTATCAGTCGCAGTCGAAAGTACAACGGGAGTGTGACGGCCACGCCACTGAGGATGTTCGACAGAGTTTCGAACGAAACGTCTGGAAGAAGATTTTCTACTAGACCACGGCCTACAAGCTCGGATAATCATTATCTACCAAAAGCAAGGAGTAATGTTTTTGTTTTCGTGGCCGGTACGTCTCAATAACAACTTTTGAGTTTCGCACACCAGCGGTTCCTGCGTTTCCTAATCACAGAATCACGTAATATTTAATGCTGCGTAAAATTATACTTAAGAGAAATTTGAAGCTGCGACACCGAAATTCGGACTAGTTAAGCTGTAAACTACGCAACGGCTATATTCGTTCGGTGTCGTTTTGAGACAACCTGTATAACACTGTATATAGTGATATACAGGTGGCGTATAGAAAGTTTCCTCGTCTCATTTCTATGAATTGGGAAAATATGAAGCCATATTGTTGGTAGTACCATATCAATGAACAACTGATACTACAGACTAATACGATGCACTTTTGTTTTTGTTTACTTCAGCTTTAGGAGTCATGGAGCGTTGGTCAGTGGTACATCGTGTTTCAGCCGTGTTTCACGAGAGTAAGTCTGTTGTGACAACGTAGAGAGTATTTCGCGTTGATTTCCATGTGCCAAGGCACGGTCCAATTCCTCCACTGAAAACAATTATACAATGGTTGAATAAGTTTGGAACATATAGTAGAGTTCTAGACATTAAACATGGTCCACCGAAAACCAGAAAAGCTCCTCGACTGAGATAAACTGCATAGCCGTATTCCTCTTTTTAGTCTCTAAAATAGTTTGTCTTCTTAAATCTATTGAACGCTTAGATAGCATCCGAAAGTCATTTTTAACTGATGCAATCCAGTTTAAAAGTTACGCATATGCTAGTGTTAGATCTGAATTCTAATTCTTTATCCTTGTTTTCTCGCTATTGAAAATTTCATTATTTTTCATAATTTAAGATACAGCTTGCTACACTGTTTTAGTGTTATAATAATGAAATTTGCTACACACGTTCATAGAGACCTAGTGAATAGAAATTGCCTAGGGTTTTATTGTGAGATGCATTTAAGCACACTCTCCATATTTTCAAAGCACAAACATTTCAAATTTTGGGCAAAAAGCCATATCTATAGCTTTATAAATTTCTGGAGCCTTAAGTCATTGAGACACGGAGAAACCTAGGGTAAATTAAAAAATGGGATGTATTTGGAATCCGTTGTCAAAATATTAGACCATAGTTGTAAATTATTTTGTCCCAATGTACCTTTTAGTGACGTAGCCAAGATAAATAAATTTGACCATATTTTCCAAACCATAGAAGTGAAACTGACAAAATATGGGCTGTATCATGGTTGCTGTAAGTTACATCTGTGGTATAAATCTTAAAGAGCTAGCGTTATTATTTCAGGATTTCAAATTTACAGTCATATGTATCCTTAACACAGTCTGTGTCGTTTAGCTAGTAAACAAAAAAAAGTATTGGATATTTCTCGAGAATCCTTAGGATGCACATTACGTGAACTTAAGTTTCAACCTTACGAAATACAAGTGATCCAAAACTTCTCCTTGCGGGTCGACCTTCAGGAGGTGACTTCTGCTACATCATTATATGGCCTGCCCGCTCGTCCGATCCTACAGCTCCTGATTTCTTCTTGTAGGACTATTTAAAACAAAATGTCTTTACCAGACGTCTTGCAACTCTACAAGATGTCATTACTGAAGAAATAGAGGCCATAGTTGGGGACCTGGTGCCTCGCGAGCTTTCCAGTTTCATTACACGTTTGCAGGAATGCTGTAATGGAAGCCATTTTGAAGATATAACTTTCAAGACATAATTCTATAAGTTAGATAAATGTCATGTTGTATTCGTTTAACTGCTGCATTTGTTATGCTCCTCTCTTGTCTGAGCAATTAAGTATCAGCATTCAAAACTGGGGAGCTTGCAGTGCGCCACCCGGTATATGAAAATAAAAATAAAGTACATATTAGTGAGTGCAAATCCAATACTTCTAATAAATGGTTCCAAATATTCAGGTTGGAAAGTTCCGAAACGTATACAGATTTTGCAATGAATATCAGTTGATGGCAATTCCGATTTTCGTTGCAATATTCCCCCTCCACTGAGAGACAGAGCTATAAAATGTTAATTTAAACGATGTAGGTTTACTTTCGCAGCGTCCATGATACAGAAGAGAAGGGGGGGGGGGGAACAATAGGATTTTCTCGACGCCGCTGTAATGTAATCTTGTGTAGGCTAATAGAGAAGCCGAGCTCATCGGAAATCGTCGGTCCACACAGGAAGTTAATCTCCAAGAGTACCAACCTAACTTCATGAATATTAATTAGCATCACCATAATGCGTAATGAAATGTGACCGCTGTCCGTTTCACGTCACGTGACTTCGATGCCATGCCGTGCCGTCAACCACAGCACTTCCGAGTTTTGATAATGGAACGTACCACACACCACAGGGAGAACAAAATGTGCTCTATAGCTTCCTCTCAATTGAATTAGCTCCTCGTGAAGAACAAAACAAAACAACAGCGACTGTTGTTCATTCATGATGTCATGGGTGAGTTTAACCAGCGTCAATGCCCTTTCAAAGATGTACAGCTAAGAGCAAAATATATTGCGGAAAAAAAGCTGGATAAATCAAGAGATATTACCATTTTAATAGTATCCATATAAACTTAACATATCTTTTAGTTTTTAGATAAATAATTACATCCTTTTATTATATGCATCTCTAAAATTATAAGCACATATCAAATATCGTGCAGGTAGCTTTCATAATTCTTTTAGGAAAAAAAAATCGTACTTTCTTAACACTAACTCTTGATGTTGCACATTAGTTAAAATCGTAATTTTTAAAAAGAAATACTGCAACATTATTTAAATATTAAAATACAATAAGGGGCACACAGAAACGCCTTTAAAATTCTAATAGTTTCAGATATAAGTTTTGAATCTCTAAATACATAATGTCTTCACTTAACCCTCAGCTCTTAAAAGGACGAAGGCTCTTCGGCACTACGACCAGTCTTGATCTATTGCACCTATGCCCCCAAGTGCGGAATCCCTGGGAAGAGGCATGATATGAGAGGAGACAGAGGGCAGCCGATCCAAGGGATCGTGACATGCAGAAGACAGGGTGCTTTCTTTTACTGTTTGGAAATTCCCCGGCAGGCCAGTACTACCAGCATCCCAACCACCCTGGTGCCTGAAACTGTCCATGACCGGAGACCGTCCTGTCGAAGGAGGAAGTATTTACCAGGAGCACACCATCCTGCCATGCAGCTCCGAGACCGCCGCCGACACTTATACCCTGAAAGAGACCACCAGATGACAAACTCTTCCAATCGCAATCACAATCGCTGCCACCATTCGCCAGCCAACCTACGCTTCCGCCGCCTCCTCAGCAGCGCCACAACATCCGCCTACGTCTCCTGCAGTCGCCCAGCCAGCAAGACCCACACAGAGTGTGGCCAAATTCACAATAACACAGGGCCTGTAAGCTCCCTTCAAAGCAGTCATCCGTGGAGCACCCAGGAATTTGCCCACCTGGTTCATCCTTAACGCAGCTCAACTTCGGGGGCCCTCTGCCCTGAGAGCCTCCAGCATTCACACACATCAGAGAGCTTCGCAACTTGTCCGGCTTCAGCTCGCCGACGCTGGGGACTACGAACCAGCCTTGGCGACGGATCTGCCCCTGCTAGGGCAGCTCCTCTGAGTCTAGGCCTCAAGAGCGGTTCGCCATCTACCATGTCGGCGATGCTGCTGCTACGGGCACTCCGCCGAGAACTGCACTGCCCGACCAAGATGTCACTACTGTAGCGCACAAACACTCACCAAGCAGTGTAACCAGCACGACCTGCACCGCCGTCGCCGGTACTGCGCCACCTGTGGTGGCTTTGGCCACTACACAGGGCAAGCGCAGTGCCCTAGCTACCCACGCAGCGGCACCATTACTGCCCGGGAGATCCAGGCAGCACCACCTGCAAATGTCACTGCACCAACATACCTCACCGCTGCCTCCTGCACACCCACGCAGGAGTTGGTGCAGACACTTCGAGACGAGGTACGAAGCCTCAACCAGCACCTTGACTCCATGGAGGACAAACTCTCCGCCGCAGCCAACAACTCAAACCCCATGCGTGAGGATCTACACTCGGAGGTGCTTAACCTGGGTCCTCGCCTTGGGTACTTGGAGGAGCTACTTAGCACCAACTTCATGACAATGTCGACAGCTCTAATCACACACCATCAATCTTCCACGGAACTTCTTGCCAACCAGAACAAAGCAGCACAGGACCAAATTTTAACAGTTACACGGCAGTTTACTGTACTACAGAAACAATCACAGCACACTTATTCAGAAACTTCTGAATAAGATTGAATGCAACATCGGAAGTACCTCAACCACACAGAAGGACGTACTAGAGTTATTGGACATAATACATCGAAAACAAGTTGAACAACAGTTTGCCATTGCAAACTCCTCGTTTGACACGGAATCATTCCACCAGGACTTCTCTCAATTACACAGCAGCATTGATCTCTTACAATCCAGACTGACAAGCAGCCTATTGCACACTACATCAGACGCACACCAGAGACGTCGACGCCGCTAGGCGTCCATGCCCCCCCCCCCAAGCACCCCGGTGCACAAAGATTACAATTAAAGATTTTCCATCTTTGCTTTATCCTTCCCCTTAAAACCTTTCCCAAAGCCTCGCCACTTTGCAGGCTATGGTCAGAGCCTTATGTCATGGTCCTAGCCTGAAGCCAACTAGACCTGCGCTTTTTTTCCAAGCGCAGTAATATCAACCAATACTAACGGAAGTGCTTTTGGGGGACTTCTCTACCTTTCCTGATCTTCTCCCCTATAATCTTCCTCAACGTTCCTAGTTACACTTTTCTTTCCCTTCTTCTGACACCTTTCCTTCTTTGTTAAAAAAGGTGAGAGATGTTAATGAGCATCAAAAGGAATGTCAGGAAATTCGGGGGATATAACTAATCCAGCCAGCATTCACCTGGAGACCCGGAAATACTCCGAAAATCTGCATGGTTTAGACCAGGACCACTCGAAGGCGGGCTAAGACGAAACCGCCTGAGCCATCCCGCTCGATATAGCTTAAGATACTGCATTCCCTGGAAATTAATTGTTCTTTCACACTGGCCGAGTGTAGGCTAAAGTATGGAAATATAGAGTCAGACTGAAAAATTCAATGGCATAACGTGTTTTTAACCACGGGTCTTCTGGTTGCCGTCCAGCTGCTCTAACCATTGAGCTACTATGGCCAACGTGCCAACATAACATTAAATTCTGCAACTGACTCGTGTTTTTCCCGGTGATCACTTAGGAGTTCTCATGAACACATGAGACAACTACCTTAATGGCGACTTACAACATGTAAGTACCTTAAGTCCCGGGCTTTATAGTTAACCACTATCAGGTCAATTAATGGAAATTAATTGTTCTTTCACATAGCCGTGTGTAGGCTATAAAGTATGGAAAGATAGAAAACTCCTTGAACATGAGCATTTCTAAGTGATCATCGGGAAAAACATGAGTCAGTTGGAGAATTTAATGTCATGTTGGCATATTGGCCATAGTAGCTCAATGGTAGAGCGGCTGGACGGAAACCAAAAGATCCGTGGTTGATATCGCGGCTATGACATTGATTTTTTCAGTCTGACTCTTATCTTTCCATACTGTATTCCCTATTGGAATTGTACCTACAGGGAAATAAATAAGTAAACCATTTATATAACTGTTTATGTGCGTTAAAATATATTAGTTATTAAAGTAAGCGTTTTTAAGAAGAGTTCATTTAATAGTGGGTGAACAGAATTATTATATGAATGTAACATCAAGTTTTCTTATGTCAATATGTGGTGATACGTTTTATATTGGCGCACCCTATACATATTATACTATATTTAAGTATGTAAATGTATGTTGATCTTAAGGGGCTGTTAAAGTATAAAGTTACTGTTCCTAATTTTAAGATTGGTCGATAATCACCGCTAAACAGAATATGTATTAGACAAGGTGGGGACTTTCCCAGTAAGAGATACTTGTGCCTGAGCCACAAGGGGCTGAAAGGGTCGGCATATGTAACATGGTTCCGGTCCAGCGCCTCCCCAAGAATGCCCGTATTTCTCTCGGCATGACGTGAAGGTTGCTACCCACCCCTCTTCATATCCGTCAGTGCTACGGATCGATAGAGCCAACCTTATGTCGGTTTTTGCTGCTCTCGAGACAAAGAGATGTGATTACTTTGGACCAGAAAAACCTCAGCCCAAAGAATTAATGGTGCAACATTTAATTTACCTTGAGGAATGGGCGAGCGGTTAACTGAATTAGATACCATGGCAAGACTAATGTTCGGGCCTGCTTCTGCGAAATATTGCAATCTTAAGGGCTTAAGAGCATTTTTTAAGAGATTGTAACGTAAAATATACAGGGCCATCAGTTAAAACCCCTGGCGCCTGCAGAGTTGTTTCTTTCGGACAGAACCTCTGTGTGTCCTGCATACAGAGCGAGACGGACGCGAGAAATACAGAACTTTCACTAACTCCGTGAAAAATATCCTTACTTTTCTTAACCCTTAAATGTATGCCAGTAGCATTGCATTATTTGCAATGTAGCAATATGCTACACCATGTATCTAAAGGTTATCGGCAATGACCGATACCTCGATACGTTTTCGATACTTTTACAGTGTTATTGGTATTCACTTGTTGCGATTAACTTGATGTTAGATAAGGAATAAACTCGCACGTGACCCCAAAGAGTTAGACTTTTCGACTTATTCGTTTCCGGTATGCGAATGCATCCAATATTCCAATATACCTCCATCTATTATATTTTCAAATGGAAAGTGTTCTGATCGACAGCAAATGAGGTGCATTGGCATGCTCAGCGTCCACCTCGTTATCTCCATTCTTTTCATATTCCCCTCTGTCTCTTGCACACGATCCTAAACCATCAAATTCTCCTTAGCGTTAGGTGATTTAAACCGAAATTTCTAAAGTTTCATAACAATGGAGTAGTTAAAATAATAATTGAAATAGGACATTCAGTTTATGAATTATCTGTTTTTCTAATCTAATGGAAGTGCTCTCGCTCTTCCGTATCGTTATTAAGTCACTTACGTCAAGAGGCAATTCATCATTGTCACTGTCTTCATCGTCAAAGTCTTGCAAATTTATGATGATAGGCACCAAAATCTGTCACGTGCTATTTCTTCCCAAATGTTTTCTCGTGGATTTTCTGCACGTCTCACACAGTTTTCCCAGTATTGTGTTAGCTTGTCAATTTCTTCATGAATAAATGGTTCAACGTCAGTCACTTTAAAACGGTTCCCGATTACGAAACCATCATAAACACTTCATTTATAAAGATAACAGCTCAGGTTCCGCAAATGCAGCATTCTACAGGCTGACAGGAAGTTAACTGTTTGCTCTCTCTCTCTCTTTCTGTAATTTAACAAACACATTGGCCTATTTAAAGTAATTCTTTTAGCACATCATGGCAATCGTTTGAATTTCAATTCTTATTAATTTCAACTGCATGTGCCTACATACATACAGACAAATAGTTCTCGTCATTACATTGCTTAAGTTGCGATGTGTCGATAAAATATATTAATATCATAATTGTCTGTATTATGAAAATAATTTGAGCCAAAAATGTGGCGGTTTTACGGTTCTGTTGGAAACATTACTCTCTACCTTTCTCGAGGATAACTTTTTGAGTATTTGTCTTAGCGAAAATAATATTTATTAGAATGTGTAGTGTTTAACGCTCGCTTTTACTACATATAGCACTGTAGGCGGTGACACTGGTGATACATGCAATGAAAATGTAGCACTGGTGGAATGAGATGGCGGCGGAAACTGGAGATCTCGCAAAAAACGCACCCCAGCGCCGTTTTGTCCACAAAGAATCTTACCTTGTGGTCGCCTGGTATCGAACCCGGGCCGCCTTGGTGAGAGCCAAGCGGTCTAACCACTCAGCCACGGCGTGGCCGTATATATTAGAAATGGACTCAACCGACGCTCATAAAAACCCACTTTAGAGAAATTCAATATGACAACACCGCAGAACTCCGACTGCTTGCTGGCTGGTAGTGTTAAGGGCAAAAACGTCATATCATTTGAAGGTAACGGTAAATGTAAATATGCAAAACAATGGTTCGAGGTTGACTCATTCACCGACTGAATGTTGTAGAATCTTCATTAAAAAAGCATAATATACATGTCACATTTTTGCAGCTTTAGAGATTTCCGATATATGCTATTTGTTTCATCTTTCAATACTAAATTTCAGTTTTCAAGTAACGTCAATCTTCAAAATTTCTCAAGCAACTATAATCGAATTTGTACGTCAATATACAGTTCGCGTTTGAACAACTGACTATCGCAATCTTCTCCAACGGTCATATCGGAGGCCGTTCTCTTTCTGAAACATATCGCGTATTGGCGATGGTGTTAACTCGTATACTTTGGATTGCAGGTACTTTAGATACTTAACCATTAGATCACGCACACATTCGAACTCTTATTCATAGTTCCATATTCTGGGGAAGATGGGGAATATCTTGGTTGGAGAAAAATCCCCACCCCCAGCCGGGAATCAAACTCGGAATCTCTCGCATGGCAGGCAGGTGCTCTACCGACTAAGTTACGGGGCCAGCCCAATCTTCTTTGTACGTGTAGGAAATGTGTAATAAAGCTGTGCAAACAATTACGTCTATTAACTTGAAGTACGTAAACATACAGGATCTAGCAGTAATGGTTTATGAAAGATAAATAAAATAAGTGATTGCGTGGTGAAAGCCACGTAAGTAAAGCACATGATATATTTTTATAAACATTTTTTCTTTTTTCCCCCATCACGTATTGGACTACGAGGGCTGTTCCATAAAGAATGATTTTTTTTTTTTCTTTTGGACAATGTGCCTTTACTCATCCTCATAATTTTGATGGCCTTTCTCAAAGAAGTCTCCCCTGAATACGATGCACTTGTCCCAGCGTATCTGCCAGTCTTCAAAGACATGTTGGAAACCATTTTTGGGGGATCCTTCCAAATTGCCTCCGCGGCCTTCTCCACTGCCCCTGATGATGGATAATACCTGCCACGAAGGCGTTTCTTCAAGTTAAGGGATATAAAAAGGTCACATGGGGCTAAATCCGGACTATAGGGAGGGTGAGGGATGAACTTCACGTTGAGTTTTGCAAGATATTCACCAACAACATTGGCAATATGCGGCCGCGCATTATCGTGGTGCAGCATCCAGCCTGCTTTACGGAAATGTGGTCTTTTGCGCCTGATATGGACTTGCAATGTTTTCAGGACATCCCTGTAGTATTGTCCAGTTACTGACGTGTGTGCAGGTACAACATGCCGGTAAACCATTCCATCAATATAAATAACATAACTGTCCCAGCAGAAGCATTGCACTTTTGCTGTTTTGGGGATGGTGGCGAAGGAGATTTCCATACTAAGCTTTGCTGTTTGCTCTCAGGATCAAAATGATGTAGCTAAATTTCATCAGCAGTGATTTCGTTTGTAGAAACTCGAGATTTTCCTCTAACATCAACTTTAACTGTATGTTACCTTCATGGCAGCGGTAGGCGATACTAAACATGTCTGAACTTGCCTGGTTCTCACAGGAGGGAACTAGGAGTACCAACAATGAAACTACTACGGCGTGTGTGTTTCACATTAAGCTAATAGAATATAATAAAATTGAATTTTAGTGCGAAAAATTATGACCATAAAAAATTAATATCATTCTTTATTGAACAACCCTCGTATATGTTACATCTTCAAGCAGAATTGGTCCGAATATGTCCTTTCTTATTTAGTTTCTTTCACTGTTCATTCGATTTGTATGAGTCCACCATTCCTTTTTTGCACTTTATTGTTACATCGTTTATAATTTACCAGATATATTAGTGAATGTAATACGAATTACTTCTAAATATTCTTTCGATAGTATCAGCGAACCCCGAATTTGTATCCCGTTGCAGTTTCGATATGAAATTTTTTAGGTGGAGATTAATGCTTCTTATTAGGTAAAAGTAGATATGTGATAAATAAACTCAAAGTAAACCCAACAAAAACTTTTCATAATAATGATCGTAAGGGTAGTATAACAATGCAATAAAATGTTTTATTTACTTAATCAAATTGTTTTAAACGTTTAACGTTAAAAGCTATTTAGAAGCAAGTATTAAATTTAGCACTAGCAAGTGGCAGTCCGTTGCTATAGTAACATACGCTAACCCACTTTAGGAAAGAGGTAATCTAGTTATAGTTTGATGGTCCCACAACGTCTACTAATGTGAAATAGGAAGTATTTTAAACGCAGTCGGGATTCCCGTTACAATGTTTGGTAGGGGAGTTATCGTATTCAGGAAGCGATACGCAAGGGTACCACACTAAGCGGCTCAGCTACAATATAATCCTATTATAAAGAGAGTATATCAGCAACAAAGTATTACCAACCCAGAGATAAGCCCGCTAGCGCTGCAATATCTTATTTCACTTATCGCTGAACAATCGCGCGCTTTATGCTCCATGATTTCACGACAATTTACTGCTGGCCTGCTATTAAAACACAATAACGAGCCATTGTTAATTTAGAGCTCGTCGTGAATGTGTTTCGAGGGAGCTATTTGCGTTCCGTCTCTCAGCACTTCCGCTATTTTGAACAACATCCGCTGAAGTTTGGAAACATTTCTGCCTAAAGGATCTGTGCATTTTCTCCACTGGCAAATAATTCTCCACTGGATTTATAAGTTATTGCGTTCCACCAGCATCAGAATTTCACTCTATATACAAGTTTTAAGATTCTCTGAATTTATACGTGCAAATGACCATAAATATATTTTGAGGAGTATAAAGTCTTCATTCCGAATACATTTTGTGTAGTTTCTAACCATTTGCTTTTATATGCAAGTTTTTAATATTGTCGTGGTGAAAAATCACGGAAGTTTCGGTGCCGAGAGAGAAAAATGAAATGAAATGTGTGGTGTTTAACGCCCGCTTTTACTACATACGGCACCGCAGGCAGTGACACTGATGATACATGAGATGAAAATGGAGCACCGGTGGAATGAGATGGCGGGGGAAACCGGAGGTCCCGGAGAAAACCCAGCCCAGCGCCATGTTGTCCACCACAAATCTCACTTTGCGGTCACCTGGGATCGAACCCGGGCCGCCTTGGTGAGGGCCAAGCTGTCTAACCACTGAGCCACGCCGCGGCCAACCGAGAGAGAAGCGCGGTTTGTGTACACAAAAGAGACTGCAAATATAGACAACAGAGGGATAGGTTTCACGTAGATAACGAGCTTGCATAAGCAGATAAACATAGCGCTTGAGATGAAAGACTTACCGAAACAAACAAACTGAGATAAAGGGAAATTTCTGGTAATACCTTGATGATTCGGTTTCTTTATTGTTCTGGAAATATCTCGAATTTAGTAATGAGGTATTTAAGGAAGTGCCGACTCGCCAAGAGGAGTGAGTCGCGAGAGGTAAACAGAGAACAGCTGAGAGTGTTGTTGTAAACTGAACGCTGTTTGGTATATTCATTGACCTTGGTAGATTGTGTTGTGATATGTGATGTAATTTTGCTGCTATGGAGTGTATTTCTACGCAAATAAAGAATATTTAGAATTTCGGCAAGATGGACTTTTAATTCTACGAACCCACAAAGACACAATATATAAAAGTAGTAAACAAACTGCACATCTTTAATTTCATCCACGACGTTCTAGTCATTCCGATCAATGTAGATAACTGCTAAATAAAAAGATGGGAACTTCTGTACCAGAAACCTGTATCTCGTTAAAATAGACAATTTATGAATACTTAACTGGTTCTATTTATTTTTTCTGTGCCATTAACCGTTTCCGAGATACTTAGTAGCTCTTGGTTCAAATTCGTCAACACCTTGCTTTTTTAAGTGGTAGTGTGTGTAGTGTTTAACGCCCGCTTTTACTACATATGGCACCGCAGGCGGTGACACTGATGATACATGAAATGTATATGGAGCACCGGTGGAATGAGATGGCGGGGGAAACCGGAGGTCCCGGAGAAAACCCGCCCCAGCGCCATGTTGTCCACCACAAATCTCACTTTGCGGCCGCCTGGGATCGAACCCGGGCCGTCTTGGTGAGAGCCAAGCGGTCTAACCACTGAGCCATGGCGCGGCCTGCTTTTTTAAGTGGTCACTTATCGTCCCTTTCTTTTTTTGTGGTTTTACGCAGAGTGCAATTTCAACCGACATACACGGACCCACTTCTTAAATATTTGAAAGTTGCTTCAATTTGATTGCTGCCAGGGGATTCCGTCCTACGGTGAGTTAATACGCCAATTGCATGGCTATATTTTTTGGCATACCTCGTTGCCTCTCAGTTGAAATTTTATGCCATATTTTAGTTGCGTTCCTGTAGTTCTGGTGGCACATTCTATTAACACGCTAGTTTGCCTTTCAAGTTTTGTCGTACCTAAATTAGTTTCCAGAAAATATTGAATCTTTAGTCCCAGTATTTTCAAGTCCCAACAAGAGCAACCCTTCCACTTTCATTTTGCACTCTTAGAACTCTCCGTGATATTACTAAGGTTAGATGTATATTAAAATTCTGTCAATTAATCCTTCACAACAATATTTATTAAAATTCTAGCCTAAAATTTAACTGCAATTGTCAGTGCTGTCATTTTTACCATAAAATATTTTAACGTTCAGGAATACTTCAGAGCAATTTTGTTCGTTGAAACGTTAATGCTAGGCATTTTCACCATACAGGTATTCAAATTAGAGATTAAATGTATAACTAAAATTCTATTGGTTGAAACCTGAATGACAGATTAAGAATTAAATCTTTTTATTTTTGCTTTTCCCTTCTTATTTGCTTTATTTACACAGTCATATTTTGCTAGAATTCTGAAAACTACTTATATTCACTTGTTAAGGATATTTCTAGAATCTTAGGTGGTTAAGGAGTTATTACAGTATTAAAGAACTCCTTACACAGACGGGAATTAAGAAGCCAGAAAGCTGACCACTCGGCAAGGACAGTCAGAATCCAATTTTGTTATGTGTTCACGAATAGGGGCTGCTTTCTCCCTTCTTGCGTGTTTAAATGCCAGAGTAATAAGTAGTTTTAAGTAATTTTTCCTTTGTACTTTTGTTTAAAATTCTATAAAATTTACAAAATTAAGGGATGAGTTACTTAAGGTATACAGCTAAATTTTGGGTAATGCAATTTGCTGCCCTTAACTGCAAATTGTGCCTGTAGTGCTGGAAGGAAAAAAGTAATACGGTAGCTACAGTTAAAAAAAGACTTGTGACAGTTACCGGAGGGGCATTTTTCAGTGTGGTTTAAATGGAAACCTCCCCACAACTTAGGTTCGAACAGCTTCCTTTACCTTTGACTAAAAGATGAAATTTGAGGATTAAAATGCTCTATTACATCATACCTTATACATTTTGCCAAAACATGACAACTTTCAAATGGAGCCGCTCTACTTTGTCGCTGGGTTGTTAGCATTAGCGCCCCCCCCCCCACAAAACGTGAACCTCATAAACATGGTGATAGTCAGTATAGCAAGTCTTCTGGTTCTTCTATTTCCTGCAGATTCTGCAGTCAATTTTATCTCTGTTTCGTGTTGTTTACAAATCAATGAGTTAGTGTATGTCATTTCTTTTTCCGATCTTTGATATCACCTGAAGCTGCATCTGATGATGTGAATCAACTTCAGCAATTTGGAACTCCTTCACCTAAACCCCTAATTAAAAATACAAATAGTGTCGGCATTGAAAGAGGTGCTAGATTATGTAAACAGACAGTGAATATAGTGCAAAAGGTAAATCTATATTACGAAGTGTTCTTGAGAGCGATGGTTTAACAAATGATAGGTATAAATTAAAATAAAGTTACAGAAGAAGCAACAGGCATTAGTGTAACAACAATGAAAATGATAGCTCATGTAAGTGATGTTAATATTTACCATACACCTATAAAGAAAACACAAATTAATAAAAGTAAAATTCAGATCGATAGAGTCAACGACTTTACTGGAGAATTCTTTCGTCGAAGGTTGTTTAATTCTTATAAGGATGGTAAATCCTCAATAGTAGCATCTCTGCTAGAATCCACGATACAGAAGACAGCTTACACAGCTTAAGAATTTAATTACTCGGCTACCACGCTCTATCGTCTTCTGCTAAGCACGGGTATCGAATACAAATCAGGGTCCAAATAGCAAAAGCACTGGAAATAATAAGCTGGAGGTATCCGTATATTAAGGCCAATAAGATGTTTCGATCTCAAGGATATAGCATGTCTATCTTGATTAAATGTGGTTCGACAGTCATTCCTGTGTTATGAAGAACAGGAATGATGATTCTGACAATTGTGCAATGACACTGCCAGACCACATAGGCCACCCAATTTTCATTATTTAGAGTGGTGGACGTGTTGGTTTTGTTAGTGATGTGCTTCTAGCGCTGACATTTTTAAACCTTGTTTCCCAGAATGATTATTAAAATGCTTTGAAGAAACATCCGTAACTGTAATAGTCAATGCTCCATATCACAGTCGTGCATTAAATACTAAACCGACCCCATCTTGTTGAAACAGTTGTTAATATATATCAAGTGCCAGAGAAATGCTGAATTTATTCATTTAAGTTTCATGTTGATATGCACAAGGAATGAAAGGGTTAAATTCAGTGGGTCATGAGATGATGCAATATGTATACAAGATGATACAATATTTTCTTTTTGGTAAATGCAAAAAAATGATATTACGTAATGTGTTGATATGGACCAGTGTGCAGAAGTTTATCTGGTAGGTATAGAAACGAGAGGTAAAAATCAATAGTTGGATAAGAAATAATAGCGTCTTTCGCATTGTGATCTCAACGTGACTAGATATATGTGAAAGTGCTAGATGTTTGCAAAGTCTGGTAGCAAACCATAGAATTTTAACCGTCTTTTAATTATTCATCGGCGGGAGAAAACTTTTGTTGTAAATTGTGTTATTATATTGATTTAAAATACAAATCATATTGAAATTGAGTTTCGGATTTAACTTAATGAGATTTTTTTCAACCTTTCTTGATTTCCTTCACATTAATCTCCCATAATTTAAAACTATCCGATACCACGACCAAGATAATATCTCATGCAAACCGGAGGAATACAATAGGAAGAAACGTTTTCTGCGACAACCCATCTCTTGCGGAGAACATCGAGAAACAACGTTACACGTATCGCCTCAACGTGATGCAGAATCACATTATTGCTTCATCACCAATGGGATCCCGTTATACTGGAATAAAAATAATGTACTTCAGTACATGAGTGACAAAACAATTCCAGTTCCTCATCCTGTTCCTACTGCACCTGTGCATTTGGAAATCATAGAGAAGCCCATCCCTGGTACAGAAAGAAACAAGAAATATATAGTAGACGAATTAGCCTGTAAATGTGGATATATTATGCTCACTTTCTTCTCGGACAACAAACCAGGTGAAAAGACGATTATATATCGACGTTTCGGAATTGTGAATCGCACCCATCATCAGGATATTTATAAACGTTATAAACACAAATGAAACACTGGATATATCAGCAATATAAAAAAGACAAGACACTATCAAAATTCGCATTACTGAACAAAAGACTGTTTTCAGTAAACTAAATGCCAGGTCAGGAGACGGCGTGAGTATAGAAAATTGCGTCAAAGAAACGTAACTACTTAACTTGATTATCAAGCTGTATTGATATTTGCCTCTTAAGTCGACGGATTTCCATTTTCAAGGCCGGTTTCCAAGAGGAACTGAACTGAAATCCAGCATCACGATTAAGCGTGCTCCTTTCAGAGGAAATCGCCAAAGCCTCCTTAATTCTCCGCTCGCAGTAATTGTTGCATATTGCCAAGATGTTTTGTCTTTGTTTATATTGGTGTTATATACGGAATTTCATTTGTGGTTATAACATTTATAAATATCCTGATGATGGGAGCGATGCACACTCCCGAAACGCTGATATCTAATCATCTTTTCACCTGGCTTGTTGCCCGAGAATAAAGTGAGCGTATTCGTCGCCAGGAAAGCTTCAGGTCTTATTATGGATATATTGTTTGACGTTTAGCACCGTGGCATTGGATACTTAACGCTATTGAAATGGTTTGGTCTAAAATAAGAGGATAGCCACAGAAAGTTTGAGAATGAAGTCTTTGTAGGATAAAAAAGTTGAATATAAGGAAATATGCACTTTCATGTTTGCAGATCGAGAATCACCCCAACAGTTTAGGAACCATTCAATATAAGACTTGCCAGCTGCGAGGGTTGGTTTTAAAACGTACACAAACCTCAAAGTAGCACCACCATTGACGGAGAAATGGGGAAGGGCTGTCATGTTTTAGAAATAAAACTACATAGTTTCCTAACAGAGATCGTCAGCACCGTCCTCCCACTTCTTTGACATGAGAAAACTCTCACAAGTGGCTACTTGTTTAAAATCCTACTGTATATCTGTACATCTTACCGAGAAAAGTGTTCAACCGGAAGTCTTGTAGAGGAAAAGCGTTATGTGAATACATTTTCGGTAACTAGAGCATGCAAAAAGGGCAAAATTAGTGAGTTTAAATACTCTCCAACTTCGAACTGTGTATTTTTTCGCAGTCATGGGTATTTATGCTTCATGGAGTAACCTCACAGAAAAGGAGTGACCTTAAGATGGGCCGAAGTCTACTAATCCGGGCACGTTGAGGCCATGAAATCCAACTGTCTGATGTCATGTCTCAGATCTCATGGGCATACAGCATCAAGAGAATGTCCAGCGCTCGGAAGAAGTACAACTTTAAGCCAAACACGAACCCATCATTGGATACGGGGAGGCAATCGCCCCCTGAACCTTCGTCGAGAGATCCCTGACGTGGTGGCGAAAATTTGAATCTCTATCCAATTTAATACCTATGCATTGAATGGAGTTAATCCACTTTGGCCCTGATATCGAAAGTCGGGTCAGTCTGCGGGGATGTATTACTTAGTAATTAATGTGGCCGCTATTGCCGCCATCAATGTTGTGTGAGACGGAGATGTCTCCGTATTAGTTTGAAGGCCCTGAGGATGTGTTTGTCTTTGCGGAATAGCAGCAGGTCGTCAGCGCATTGTGTCATTTCGACGTGCAGCTGCATTGGGAAATCTACCATGTAGACACAAAAGAGTCTGGGGGATAATAAAGGTCCTTCTGGTGCTCCAGCTCTCACAGGCCTTAGAGTAGATGTTTTTTTCCCGCGACTGTCACCACGGTGTCCTAGGAAACTGTTCAGTATCTTGAGGACTTGTGCAGGAAGCCCCAGCTGGATAACCTTGTAGAGCAGTCTAGCATGTCGTGTTGTTGTCATAGTCTTCTTAACCTCCGGCACTGCGGACACGAAGAAGCGTTCCTGGAAGCATTCTCCACCATACGTAGCAATTGCTGAACTGTCGCATGTTCAGGAAGAAATCCAAATTGGTGGATTGATGTCACGCAGTAATCGGCATAAGCAGGTTAAGATTACCTCTTGA
This sequence comes from Mantis religiosa, assembly GCA_030765055.1. Lineage (NCBI taxonomy): Eukaryota > Metazoa > Arthropoda > Insecta > Mantodea > Mantidae > Mantis > Mantis religiosa. The sequence continues at coordinate 101,749,733 of CM060952.1, forward strand.
CTACCTTCGAGAGGGTGGACCTGGTAGTCCTGTACAACCGGCATCCCTCCCTCCGCTATCCATCAGGCAACCTCGGAGGCTGGAGACCGGTATGTCAGGATTTGGAAATCTCCCTGCAAGCTTGCACAAACATCTCGCCTACCGTGTTCCTGAAACGGCCCACTATGCCGGCTCGGAGACTGTCCTACCAGAGGACGAAGGTGCATACCATCCTGCCATGCAGCAGACACCAGCCGACACTTCTACCCTGAAAGAAACCACCAGATGAAAAATGATGTGAAGTGGTGATGGAGGTGAAATGGAAGGACACGAAATCCTGGGGATATAAGTAACCTACCCCACATTCATCTGGCGACCCGAGAAAACCCCTGAGAAACACTGTGTCACGCAGTTCGACTAGGGGAATCGAACCCGGTCCTCCCGAATGCGGGCTGAAGACGAAACCATCTGTGTTATCCCACCGGGTTGAATATTGGGTAAATCTACGCTCTTTGGACCCTAAGCTCATTTCAGTATGATTTCACCCATTTCATTTATCGTCCCATATGAACTAACGGTTGGGGCACGTTAATTAGAAATAAAAGGATTGATAAAAAGTTACGGATCATTAAGTATACGTAATTTTGTTCTAATAAATATATTTGCTTTGTTACTTATTTTCAGACTTTTCCATGTTGACCAGGCTTTATCTAGCGGACAGGGTTGCAAGTTAATTATCACTGCTTCTCTTCTTAACATCACGTTGATACCAATTGAATGGAAGGATATATATTCCAAAGATAAATGATAAATAGTTATAATTAACCAGAAGTTAAAATGGCAGACAGAGTTTACTCCGATTGATTATTATCGGCAGTAGGCAGTGCCGAAAGACCACGCACGGTTCAATACATAGTTGCTGTTAACCACCAAAGGATTATCGGCTTAGCATTCCAGCAATAGCAACTTAAGCTTCTCATTATTATTACAGAAACAGCCACTCCAACCGTAGTTTACTTCAGAAATTAGCATATAATATTTCAATACTTACAGTTTATAGTGATACAAATAAAAGCAATTTACCTATAGTTACTCAAAAAGCGATGAAATTGCTTGAAATACGAGGGTGGGTCTAAAAGCAATGACTACTATTTTTTCCTTAAATAGGTAAGTTACGTGAAAACGTTGAATTTGACGCAATCCCTCAAACCTTCTCCAATCCCATGCAGTAGTAACGTCCTAAGTCAACAGGTGGCAGCAAGGCATCCTCTTGCAAAATGACCGATATTGACATTCCTATTACACAGCGTTCAGTGATTGAATTTTTGACCGCGGAAGGTAAAACGCCAATTCGCATTCACGAAAGGCTAAAAATGTATATAGTGATGCATCGCTGGATGTCAGGACTGTTAGACGATGGCTTCGTCGCTGTAACGAAGCTGAAGGGCAAACACCGTTGACAGATGAAAAGCGAAGTGGCAGACCGGTGACTGCAATGACTCCATGCAACATTCTGCGAGTCGATGACATCATTCGTAGTGATCGCCGGGTAACAACAGGTGAATTGTGTCGCATGACCTCCCTCAGTAAAGTCAGTGTGATGACGACTATTCAACAACTGGGTTACTCAAAAGTTTGTTCACGTTGGGTACCAAGAATGTTAGCCGCCCAAAACAAAGAAACAAGAAAAACAATAGCCTCCAACACTTGCAGCGCTTCAATTTGGAGGGAGGGGAGTTTCTGGAAAAAAAATTGTTACTGGAGATGAAACGTGCGTTCACTTTTGAACCTAAATCAAAGAGGCGGTCAATTGAATGGCATCACACAACGTCATCGAAGAAAACAAAAATTCAAAACTCAGCGGTCGGCAGGAAAGTTATGGCGACAGTGTTTTGGGATGCAGAGGGCATGCACAATAAATGCACAATAAATTCTGTCCAACACGTCAGAACTCTCAAAAAGCTGAAAGCACGTCATCACCGATTTCGCCCAACAAAAATTATGGCGGAAGTTTTTCCTTTGCATGACAAAGCAAGATCACAAACCAGCCGTAACCCCACTGCAGAAATTGAGAAATTGCGATGGCAAGTATTACCTCACCCCCATCAGCCCTGACCTGGCACCATCAGACTTCCATCTGTTTGGGCCACTAAAGAAAGCTCATCGTGGGATTCATTTTGAAGATGAGGCTGAGAAAATGTCCGTGCGTCAATGGCTTAGGAAGCAAGACCGTGTGATTTACCACACTGGAATATATGCCTAGTTAAAAGGTGGACCAAAACTGTGGAAAAGGACGGGGATTATATTGAATAGTGGCAAATTAATCGTCAATGTTGTAGTTTTCAAGCTTGTAAATTGGATTCAATTTTCTTGGCAATTAAAAGAGAAAAAGAACAGTTGGCTTTACTTTTTGACCCACCATCGTAGCTCATTTATTAGTCAACATTGAATTTGTAAACAAGTCGTCTATTTTAATTCCATGCATGCATACTTTCAGAGAAAACCCCTACCTTTGGTTGTACTTATTAGTTTTATGTGAATATAATGGAACTTGTGATTGTAAAAGTCATGGTACTACATTTGAAATGCGAGAAATATATGAGGATCGAAAAACGCACACTGATGACTGACTTTTAGGGCTTTCTTGGGTTCTGTTTTTTCAGTGAAATGCTAGGAATGGCTTCTGGTGAACGTTTTTTCTTTCACATCCATTACCGACTCTTCCAAGTAACAGTTCGATGTTTCCATCAGCTATCGTATGAACTAAGCTGATTACCTCGTTACTGGTATGACAAAGTTATGGTTCTCAATTTTAATGGGCGCTATGTTACTACGAGGGCTCTTCAATGAAGAAACATAATAATTTTTTACGGTCATAATTTTTAGCACTAAAATTCAAACTGATTATATTATGTTAGCTTAATGTGAAATATACACGCCGTAGTAGTTTCATTTGTATTCCTGGTCCCCGCCAGTGAGAACTAGGTAAATTCAGATATGTTCAGTATCACCTACCGTTGCAATGGAGGTAACACGCGAGGAACAATATGCGGATTTGAAATTCTGCTTTCATCTCAAAAAATCTTCAATTGGGGCCTAAACAATGTTACAGGAGGTCTGTGGAGAGTCTGTTTTTCCCTACAGCACAGCTCGAAGGTGGTTTAAAACGCTTAAAGAAGGAAGGCAATCAATTTCAAAGGAAGGTGGACACTGTGCACCAGTTACTGCTCGTACGGAAGAAAACATCAACGACGAATTACCTTAAGATCACTTTCTGAAATACTGAACATTTCATTGGGTGCCTCCCACATGTTGGTGACAGAAACATTACACATGAGACGTTTTTTTTTTAATTATTTAACACCAGAGACTTTACTCCCATTAGTGCTGGACCTGTAGAATCAATGACCCGGGCCTCTTTCTACCTTGGAGCGATGGAAAGCTCCAGGGTTCTTTCCATGGGGTAATACCTTGAGTCTAAAAAGCCCCCCTCCCCCCATCGACTACTACGTCAAGACGGGTGGAACTGGATATGCCACTTACGCGCGTCAACCCCGCAGGGAAGACTAACGAAAACCTCGGTGGGGCCACCTGGTGATCTAGCATACCTTCTTCTAGCTCTGCAGGCTAGTACCCGGGATTTATTAGGCAACCCTCTACCCCCTCCGGGCGGCTGTAACCTAGCCGGAGGTACCATATTCCCCGTGGTTGTCGGGAACACACTGCCCCCTCGTGTCCAACCCAATCCCAACAACTCCCCGACGGGAGCGGCTCGGCAGTTTGGCCCGAGGTTCCTCTGGTAACGTTAGAGGTACCACGAGTGCTAAGGGTCCGTAGCGCCCGCAGGGGACGGATCCCCTCCCCTACGGGATACACATAAGACGTGTTTGTGCACGATGGTTTCCAAGATTGTTGATTCCCGAACAAAAGGACATTCGCTTGCAGGTCTGCATGCAGTTAAAGTTGATGTTAGAGGAAGATCCAGAGTTGCTTTCAAGTGTAATCACTGCTGATGAAACTTGGCTATATCATTTTGATCCCTTGAGCAAACAGCAAAGCTCAGTGTGGAAGTCTGCTTCATCTTCAATACCCCCAAAAAGCAAAAGTGATTGCTTCTGCTGGGAAGGTTATGGTCATCTCATTCTTTGATATTCATGAAATGGTTTTTCGCGTGTTGTACCTGTACACATATCAGTAGCTGGACAATACTACAGGGATGTCCTGAAAGCATTGCAAGTCCATATCAGGCGCAAAAGACCACATTTACGTGAAGTCGGCTGGATGCTGCACCACGATAATGCGCGGCCACATATTGCCAATATGTTTGCTGAATATCTCGCAAAAACCAATGAGAAGTGCATCCGTCACCCTTCCTATAATCCGGATTTAGCCCCATGTGACTTTTTTCTATTCCCTAACTTTAAGAAACGCCTGAGTCAGGATATCATGTCATGAATCAATTGAAATGTTACATTCTTCTTCAATCTCTCGGTCAGTCCGTCAGCGATTAACACACACACAATTTCGTTGACGTTCCTGACGTGATCGTCCTTGAAGAGTGTCCAGAACGAGAGTCACCGTTTACTCCCGTCAGGCCTTTTTTAAACCGCGTGAAGAGTAACATGAGAATGGCTTAAGCACTCATCATTGACTTCCTGCATCAGTTGGTGTTTTCTGTAAAGATTTTCTTAAATTTCAGCAAAATTTAATGCAGGCGCCTTCCTCCTCTAGCTCTGTTACCGCGAAATTCACAAACTGTGCTACACCATATTCTTTCTACTCGATACAACACTAAACAATAACTCACATACAACAATGAAACTTCAGGCATTACGTATTAAACACAGGTGTGTGCTGGAATGCCAACTACATTTCACTCCAAATGGCGCGAAAATAAGAATGTTCCGAATTTTTTTTCATAATGGGAAGGCGTTATTCATATTTTTAAGTGCTGCACATGGAAGGATAATGGAACCGAGTGGGATAGCTCAGGCTTTAATCTGTGGTCCGCATTTCGGACACCCGGTTTCGATTCCTGTGGCTGGACTACCTGGTCCATGGGCTTTTCCGGAAGTTTTCCGGGTCGCCAGGTAAATTTTGGGTAGGTTAACTTCATCCCAGGAGTTTCCTGTCCCTTCAGTTTATCTCTATTATCATTTCACATCATCTCTCATTTGATGGTCTCTTTCAGGGTAGAAGTGCTGGCGGGTGTCTATGCGTTGCATGGCAGGATGATAAACTTCTGGTGAAGCTTCCTCCTCCAGTAGGACAGTCACCGGTTTCCTAGCCCAATCTGATGGGGCCGTTTTCGGACCTCGGTAGGCTGAACTGGCGGTTGTGCTGGCCTGCCGGAGAGTTTCCAACTGGTAAATTGTAGGGAGTCTTCCCTCTGTACTGGCATGGCTCCTTGGGAAGGCCTCCTTCTGTCTCCTGTCCCCTCATCCATCATCCTGGGGATGCCCCGCTTGGGGCATAGATAAAATAGATCAAGACTGGTTACAGTGCCGAATCCCCTCCTTAGTAATCCTACTCCTTAACATAGTCATGAGGATAATTCAATATCAAAGTCGTCGCTTAGTGACCAGCTCTTAAAGTATTGACAATCGCTTAAATCTACTGCATTCACCTTTCCCATTGCAGCTATACGAAGGATATGACAATTTTTACATACGTAGATATAAGTATTCTGATAATTATGAAGTGTATAGAAGAATATTTATGAATGTTTAAGAGAGTGAACAGAGAAATCCACGTGAATTCGATTTTATTTTACCTTTTTACTTATTTTATTGTTCTATTTATATCCCCCGTTTCAATACAATGGTCATATCATCGGCTTATTACCTTTGGGACATATTGTCTGCAGGCTATGGTGTTAATTGGTGTATAATTATCATTGGATATCTTTGGGTTTTATGATTAATTAAATCGTACACATTACACATCGAGACACACACATGCACACGATAAAAAATCATTTCCTTGCCTAACAGTACCTCGAAATGTGTATAGATCACTTGTCCAAAAATACAAATTATCAAAAATTGTTGCTTTCACGCGGATATCTCTACTTTCTTCAACAGATTGTGACAAAAGCCTTATATTAAGGCAATAAGCTTTCACTAACATTTGTATATTTGATATAAGAAGACTGTGCTAAGGCGACAGTCATATTTATTTTAAAGAGAATGCTAAGTAATGGTCATACATTACTCTAAGGGTAGGTAAACGAAAATAACTTACTAGTCGAGAAAAGTTGAATAAATAATAATATCTCGGAAATGGCTAGCGCTATAAAAATATGACAAATTGTGTGCTTTAAGAGATTTGAGGTTTGTCTGTCTGTTACGGTCCGTCTGTTACACAAAAGTATTTTAAAATTAAGAGGTCTTCGCCTGCTGTTTTGGGCTTTCGTGTTTTTATTTTTGGCTTTTAGTTGGGGTGTAATCCTGGGGTCATTTCTCATTTATCACGATTTACTTTCCCTTTCAGTCCGTTTGCTTATCATCTTTTAGGAGTACTTCAGTAATTGGGACGGACCTTCTAGCCAGCAACAGTAAACCTTACCAAGGGTCTCTGAGGAGGCTTGCAGCCTTCACTTCACTTCAACCTTTCCTCGTGGGAGATATTAGTATAGATATCCCATGTGCTGTGTGTACCTGTGTCCCTTCGGGTGTATTCTTTATCCCAGTAGAGAAAGTAAAACCGTTATAGGCCAAGCAGTGGTCCTTTAACACTGAAATATTGAAATGAAAGCTTTAGTATGAGCTTCTTACCCGTCTCACTGCGATGACTTCACCCTTGTCAAGTATCACTGGATTGTTTATTTCTCGTGTTACTATTTAGGGAAGACACATTCTCCAACAAATTATTACACGACAGAGCGTTGAGGTGCATCGGCCTTCAAGTGATAAGCGCTGTGATCGTCTCTTATCGGGTATTATCTGGTCGATTAGAAGAGTAAAATATTAGTAAGTTGATGTACAGTAAGTTGCGAAACACAAATAGAGCGATTGGAAGCTGCGTGTGTCTATATGTTTTCTCCCGATTGCCGATGTATGACACATTGCTGTCCAGAAGGCATGATTAAGAGGGCGGTTCCATAAAGAATTATCATAATTTTTAGCACTAAAACTCAATCTTACTATAGTCTGTTAGCTTAATGTGAAACAAACACGCCGTAGTAGTTTCATTGTTGGTACTCCTGGATCCAGCCTGTGATAACCAGGTGAGTTCAGACATGTTCAGTATCGCCTACCGCTGCAATGGACGTAACACGCGAGGAACAATATGCGGCTTTGAAGTGCTGCTTTCGTCTCAAAAAATCAATTTCAAAGTAAGGTGGACCAGGAGCTCTATTTTCTGCTCTTACGGAAGAAAACATCAACACTGCTGCTGCCATTGTGAGAGAGGATCAACGAATTACCTTAAGATCACTATCTGAAATACTGAACATTTCATTGGGTGCCACCCACACGCTGGTGACAGAACATTACACATAAAACGTGTTTCTAAGCGATGGGCTTCAAGATTGTTGATTCCCGAACAAAAGGACATTCGCATGCAGCTCTGCATGCAGTTAAAGTTGATGTTAGAGGAAGATCCGGAGTTTCTTTCAAATGTAATCACTACTAATTAAACTTGGCTATATCATTTTGATCGTGAGAGCAAACAGAAAAGCTAAGTGTGGAAGTCTCCTTCATCTCCAAACCCCCCACCCAAAAAAAAAAAAAGCAACTGTGGTTGCTTCTCCTGGGAAAGTTATGGTCATCTCATTCTTTGATATTCTTGGAATGGTTTATCGCATGTTGTATCTGCACACACATCAGTAACTGGACAATACACTGCAAGTCCATATTAGACGCAAAAGACCAAATTTCTGTGAAGCAGGCTGGAAAATGCACGGCCGCATATTGCCAATGTCGTTGCTGAATATCTTGCAAAAATAAACATGAAGTGCATCCCTCATACTCCCTATAATCTGGATTTAGCCCCATGTGACCTTTTCTATTCCCTAACTTGAAGAAACGCCTTCGTGGGAGGCATTATCCATCATCAGAAGCAGTGGTGAAGGCTGCGCAGGCAATTTTGAAGGATCTGTCAAAAATTGTTTCCAGCATGTCTTTGAAAACTGGCAGAAAATCTGGGACAAGTGCATTGCATTCAGCGGAGACTATTTTGAGAAGGACCATCAAAATTTTGAGGATAAGTAAAGCTATATTGTCAAAGGAGATTATGATCATTCTTTATTAAACAGCCCTCGTTCGTACATCTGAACAGAGTATACATACACTGTACTCCCATGTATCTGCGATAAGCTGAGGTAAACGTCTCTGTGTTGCGATTTTTTTCCGATACGCATTCTTGCTTTGTCATGTGGTAAATTACTATAGCTCCAGAAAGGTTTCTCACTTACACATAACTTAACACTGAAGTAAACAATTTTGACTTTAATCATATTTTAATTCTTCTATACCTGACATATCAATGTCATCCTCTTCAGAGTTTCCATCTCATTGTCTTCAGTTATAATTCTTTCAATTTTTTCTTCGTTAGAGCATTTTTTCCTAATACAAATATTTTATTTCTTCAAATGATGGCATACCTTTTCCCGTTCCATTTGTCCAGTTCACTCAAATTAATGGCGGCACAACCTTTAGACTTTAATTTTAACGGTTACGTTTCTACAAGCATCCCATTGTTTTGCATCTGTCCATATTAATTCCATAGAATTCAGATCCGCAGGTTACAGAAGGAGCCTTAAGATTGCATGGTTATATGCTGACAATATTTGGTCAGCGACTGGATGGAAACAGTAGATTCGTGGTTCAAATACCGGCCGTGGCAATGAATTTTTCATGTCGACTGTATCAATGCAATACCTTAGCCTGTATAGACTAGTGTGAAGAAATGAATAATTTCCATCTATTAACTTAAATATTTGTCCAGTCAAAAAGTTTTTCAGAGTTGGATTATTGTCTAGAATTAAATCATACGATTATATTTTAATGCTATATTGTGATGCGGGATATTGTGATTTTGTAAGTATTTTCCTTAAGAACTTGACTTTTGAGACTTATCTACTTGTGTGTTATGTTAAGAGGCATTATGTATTGTTAGCACCGAGTTAAGGGATAAATTTGGATTTAACATTTTGCTTAAACATTTAACTTAATTTTCGGTATTCATTTCTTTATGAACACTTAACATGCGTATGACCCACGTGTCACAGTACTTTACAGTACTTTACAGTCAACCGTACATGGGGGTGGGGGTAAACGATTCACATGGCATATTGCAAGTAACAGGAGTGATAAGTTCGCTGAGTATAGGAGTTGGAAGGAGAGAGAATAAAGATAAGGTTAGACCAGCCCTGGCTGACTTCTTTTAGTGAATGTCAGTGTTCTAGAACCACTGCGCAACATAGAGTTAAACTTTACTAATATATGGTTTGCTAGAAATATCATCGCACCTTGTAGCAACTCTGCTTAGAAGAAGAAAATATAAGCCATAGAGTAGCACACGAACGTAGGCATTATCACTTGATAATCGCCGGAGAGTTACAGTTGCTTTAAATGTATAGATTGCCAAATGTATCACCGCGCTTCGCAGCAACTTTGGTGAGAAGTAAAGAATGTAAGCCTTAGAGTAAAGTAGGCATTATCCCTTGATAATCGCCGGAAAGTAGCGTCTTGGCGTTGAGAGATTGTGGTTCCTGACATTCTGCTCTGCTACAATGAATCACAAGGGCAATATTAATGTGACGGGCAATGCCGTGCCGACACGGCCATGTCTTGAGGTATCCCAGAGCTCTCTGTCGGCTAAGCTAGGAGACATGTTCTGACCCCTTATCCTCTCTTACTCACAGATTTGTAAGTCCGGGAACAAGGATAAGGGGGTTGAAAAGTTACATTTACTTTCTCAACCCAGTATTTATATCTCCCTTCTACAAGCTAATTACAAATTCGAGCCTAACTCAAAAGTAATGCCAACTGATATATACCAAAGTGGGTATTTAAGTGCAGCGTCTTCCAAAACTAACGCAGGAAGAGTTTCTTAAAAGTTCTCCTGAACAAAACTATCATTTGATGGGACTCTTTTTCGATATTTTGATATTATACTAAAACAAGCTATAACGGCTTTGTATAAATGTCATATGTGTTTGATATTCTCAAACATTAAGTCTAAATCTTGAAAATTTTCAGGGAATATTCTTAGAAAATCTGTTCAGTTTAGATGACATTTATGTAACTGGAAAGCTCTAAGAGAATGACAAAATCATGCTTTACAAAAATATAGAACTCGTTAAAACACAAACTGTCTTAAACCATTTCACAGATATTCCTTGTCAGTAGTCTGAATTTTTCAACACTTTTATCATTATTAAATATACTTACAATATGTACTGTGCTGAAATATTGCACCGTGGTATAGTGGGCTAGAGAGTGTGCTTTGGTTCCCTGCTTCCTGATTGCGCTCGGGATCTATCCCAGCCCTGGGAGGGAGGGTACCGAGTATAGCACCGGTGCCCTCTCACCATCGTCAGGAAATTAAGGAGCTACACTCGATAGCGAACCCTGGTCTATAAAGCCAACTTTCAGGCTGTAGGTCCCGAGACGCTGTTCTAGCGTATGTGGGCGTGAGGCCGGCAGTCCTTTTGGCAGGCTCAGGCCCAGTTTGAGCTATTATGCAATGGGTTATTTTTTTAGGGTCCGGAAATTAAAGGTAAAAATTCGTGGAGTTATGCACGAGGTACAGAACATCGAGATAGTCATCAATTGCTATTGGGGGTAGGACGCGTCCATTGTCCACATGTGGAATACTTCCACAGGTGCAGCAGAAACTAAAACTCGTTCTGCAGAAAAGTGTAGAATATTCCACTCTTTGCAAGATTCGGAATGAATTCATGGTTCCAGTGAATATTTAATGCACGAAAAGGAGACAATAGCACCTCCTTCTTGATCAAATTTGTTCCAGTCACACCATGCGATGTAGACAGAAGCTTTTCCCAATACAGAGTATTTCTGAAGGAGAAGATCGTTTTTGTTTGAAACCTGCATAATATACAGGGTGTATATAAATGAATATCGGGGTTTTAACTCTATAACTCTATAAACTTACAGTTATAAAGGATATGTCAAATGAAAGAGCAACTCAGTTTTGTTTGTTGGCACCTGTGCGCATGTCCGTGCAATGTTTCTTCTGCAATCCGCTAGACAGCGGTAATAGCAAAGATGATGACTAGTAAACAGAAAGCGTTTTGTGTTTTGTAATTTGCAAATACCGAATCTGTAGTTACTGTGCAACGTGCATTCCGCATTAAGTTTGGTTGTGATCCTCTTAGTGATAATAACATTCGTAAATGGTATCATCAGTTTGAAGATACCAGCTGCCTTTGTAAAGGGAAGAGCACGGGACGACCAAGAGTAAGTGAAGAGACTGTTGAGCGAGTGACAGTCGTTCACTCATAGCCCAAAGGAATCAGTCCGGAAGGCTAGTCGAGAATTACAAGTTCCTGTGTCGACTGTTTTAAAAATTGTAAGAAAACGCTTAAGGCTACATCCTTACCGTTTACAGTTATTACAGACTCTAAAGCCAACAGACCACGGATTACGTGCCAACTTCGCAAACAAAATGTTGTTTCATGACGATGACGATTTTCTGGATCGTGTTGTCTTCAGTGTTGAATCGACATATTAACACACTCATATTGTGCGCATCTGTGGCGGTACATCTGTGATGGTACAAATGCAACGAGATTCCTCTAAAGTGAATATTTTTGTGCCGTGCCCCGGCGAAAAGTTTATGGGCCTTTCTTATAGGCGGCACTTCTTACCCTGAAACTCTATCAGTTGGGAGAAAATGTGCCAGAGAACGTCATTTTACAGCAAGATGGTGCGCCACATCACTGACATAACGAAGTACGCGATTGGTTGAGCTTGTCTGTACTGGAGCGCTGGATATAACGCAAAGGCCCCAAATGACAGGGCTTGCTGTGCATGGCCTCCACGTTCTCTTGATCTAACGCCATGCGATGTTTGCCTCTGGAGCTTCATCAAGGATCTTGTGTACGTGCCTCCACTACCAGCTGACCTCCCTGAATTAAGAAACCGGATTGAAGCAGCTGTTGCTACAATTATTGAATACACACTTTTCAACGTTTGGGAAGAACTCGGCTATAGACTTGCTGTGTGCCGTGTGAAAAAGGGTAATCAAAGTGGACATTTATAAGGTTCTTTGTACAACAGTTTGAGTTGCTTTTTCATTTGATAGCTATAAGTTGAATGTAATAAATATTATAAAGAGCTAAATCCCCAATATTATCTATATACAACCTGTATATTGTTGTTCACTGTAATATGGCATATGCACAGACATAACGTAGACTGTCACAAAGAATTAGCTTTTCAATTGCTGTGCACATGGTAAATATTGATGATTCTTTTGTCTACATTCCTATATGTGGAAAAGATAAGTTTTCTGTATTACTTATGAAGAAATGTGCAATATATTTTATGACACTGAGTCCATCGTATGACTTCGTTTGATAGATTACCGTTGCCTTTGACATTAGTGTATGAGTACGCGCGCGACTCCGTCACTCAATATCTTCCCCTATGTTTACGAGACGAAGGTAGCGTACAAACGCCTCACTTCTTGCATACTTTTTTGGGGGGCTTAACTTCCGCGCCCTATTTATTTTGTTATTGTTATTGTGACTGAACCGTTGAATGGGGAAAAAACTAGAGGTGTCTTATTTTTTTAATTTTCGTAATTTTATCTCTCCTTAAATAGCTTGCAGCATACCAATGCAAATGTATGTATGTATATGTATACTTTTAGAGGATTTATATTCTAGGGTGCTATTCAGTAGAATGAAATACAACGAAGTAACAGCGTAAGCATACAAGGATTTAACAGAAATATTAAAATGATTAAGAAGAAATGTAGACAGTACACCACAGCAGAACACAAATGTAAACAAAGGTATCAAAATTAAGAAAAGAAAAATGCAGAGCAATAAATAATGACATATACCAACGTTTAAAAAGGGCTATTAAAATAAAGAAATAAGCGAGATGGAGCAAAATAATTGATTTGGGTATAGACAATTGAACTAAACGCTTAAATATTGAAGTTGACATATTCTCTAGAACATATAAAAACTATAACAACAATAATAAAAATAAAAATAAAAATAAAAATAATAATAATAATAATAATAATAATAATAATAATAATAATAATAATAATAATAATAATAATAATAATAATAATAATAATAATAATAATAATAATAATAATAATAATAATAATAATAATAATAATAATAATAATAATAATAATAATAATAATAATAATAATAATAATAATAATAATAATAATAATAATAATAATAATAATAATAATAATAATAATAATAATAATAATAATAATAATAATAATAATAACAACAACAACAACAACAACAACAACAACAACAACAACAACAACAACAACAACAACAACAACAACAACAACAACAACAACAACAACAACAACAACAACAACAACAACAACAACAACAACAACAACAACAATAACAATAATAATAACAATAACAATAACAATAACAATAACCATAACCATAACCATAACCATAACCATAACCATAACCATAACCATAACCATAACCATAACCATAACCATAACCATAACCATAACCATAATCATAATCATAATCATAATCATAATCATAATCATAATCATAATCATAATCATAATCATAATCATAATCATCATAATCATAATCATAATAATCATAATAATAATAATAATAATCATAATCATAATAATAATCATAATAATCATAATCATAATAATCATAATCATAATCATAATAATAATAATAATAATAATAATAATAATAATAATAATAATAATAATAATAATAATAATAATAATAATAATAATAATAATAATAATAATAATAATAATAATAATAATAATAATAATAATAATAATAATAATAATAATAATAATAATAATAATAATAATAATAATAATAATAATAATAATAATAATAATAATAATAATAATAATAATAATAATAATAATAATAATAATAATAATAATAATAATAATAATAATAATAATAATAATAATAATAATAATAATAATAATAATAATAATAATAATAATAATAATAATAATAATAATAATAATAATAATAATAATAATAATAATAATAATAATAATAATAATAATAATAATAATAATAATAATAATAATAATAATAATAATAATAATAATAATAATAATAATAATATTAATAATAATAATAATATTAATAATAATAATATTAATAATAATAATATTAATAATAATAATAATATTAATAATAATAATATTAATAATAATAATAATAATAATAATAATAATAATAATAATAATAATAATAATAATAATAATAATAATAATAATAATAATAATAATAATAATAATAATAATAATAATAATAATAATAATAATAATAATAATAATAATAATAATAATAATAATAATAATAATAATAATAATAATAATAATAATAATAATAATAATAATAATAATAATAATAATAATAATAATAATAATAATAATAATAATAATAATAATAATAATAATAATAATAATAATAATAATAATAATAATAATAATAATAATAATAATAATAATAATAATAATAATAATAATAATAATAATAATAATAATAATAATAATAATAATAATAATAATAATAATAATAATAATAATAATAATAATAATAATAATAATAATAATAATAATAATAATATGACGATGATGATCATGATGATGGTAAATATATTTTTTGTAATTTACGTCCTCCAACGTTAAGTCATATCGGAAGATGAATGGAATGGGTGAAATGATGCTCAAATGAGCCCAGATTCCATAGAGCTTAGAGTTACCCGACATTCGGCTTTAAGGATAACGGAAAACCCCGGAAAAGGTAACTCACCCTGACCGAGATTCGAACTCGGGACCTCTTGAACGTGAGGCAGACATGCTACAATTACAACGGATAAATGATTGTAAGAGATTAGGTTGAACCGTAGATTACAACAAGAGATGTTTTTGTTAGTGTTAGACATGATCTATTGTTGAAATAAAACATAAAGATAGAGTAAAGAGAAACAAGTGAGACTAAGACCATGAAGCAAAATAGAAGGAGTGAGAACAAGAAGAGGAAAAGGGAAACAAAAAGTGTGTATGTAAACCAGACAAGCAAGCACAAGAGTCAAAGAGGGGCAAAGTAAAAGGCAAAACAGAGAACAAAAGATCTGGAAGGATTAAAAGTTGGGTAGAAAGGGAGACTTGCTGTTACATTATTGCAAAGCAACATTAGATTACATCAAGAGCAGTCTCTCTATCTCACTTTCTGTGACGTCACAATTGCGTGCCGTTGAATTACGTGTTAAAACATTCCGCTGGAAATGACGTGAGCGGAAGTGGAGGAGTACAAACCACTTCCGTTAAGTTGTTTGCACTTTGCGCCCACTCTAGAGAAACCTAACATCAGCATTTGTACTTCCCACTCCTCCCCCTCCCCTAATCTCTGAGTGAAGGTGCTTTACTTACCTTGAGCACAAGCTATTACTGTTTACCTTTTAGCTTTTAAAGCGACCATTCCATTGTTTTAAATGTGCAGTGACTGGGCTTCAATCAAAGAAGAATATAACGATATACAATCACACGTTTTCATGTATTTACTATCCAGAATGAATCAGACCACATATAAAGCATCATTTATTTCTAAAAATACAGCACTAAAATGTCTAGATAAAATATTTATAACTATAGTAGTGTATGGATGACGTTCGATCCCAGGGAACCACATTTGAAATTTGTGGTGAAAAATGCGGCAGATGGCAGGCTTTCCCGGATTCTCCGTTTCCTGCCTCCTATTCGTGCATTCCGTTTTGCCGATTTACCGTTTCGTCGATTACGTAATTTCACCTGCTTTATTACCGTTTCGTCGACTCAAGGCTAATTGGCTATGACTTGTCCCGTTTTGTCGACGCAGGTAAACAGCCCACTCAACCCTCTACAATCTAACAGTAACTTACAGATGCCCACAGAAATATTCGAATAATATAACGTGTGAGGTTGCACGTGCCATAAGTGCTGTAATATTTATTTGGCAGCGTTGAATTGTTAAACTTATAAACATTAACCTTTTGTTTCTTGGAAACAATATTTAAAATATCACTTTGCATGCATTTATTACACAATCTGTACTGTATATATTCTACTATCCCTTTTATTGGAGGGCATAATTATTCGAACGTACCCAATGGAATAGAGAGGAAGGTGGTTGGACGTACCCTAAATACCCCCTTGTGTTTATGCTATGCCTCGAGACAGCGTGCTCAAAGTTATTCAGCCGATTGTGAACTCACCGGTAATATGGGACGTAAAGGAAAGAAGACAACAGTAGCACAGAGGAATATCGTGATAAATATGTACAAACAAAAGAAATCTCTCTCCGAATTTGCCAAAACAATTAGCAGAAACAAAACTACAGTGTTCTGCATAATTCAACGCTTTAAACAAACAAATACTGTTGCAAATAAACCTAGAAATGGCGGTCCTCCTAAACTCACCACCAGAGACAGAAGACAAATAATAAAAATGGTGAAGCAGAATCCAGGAGTCACTGCATCTGAGATTAGAGGATGTCTTGAGCAATATTCTGGCACTGTGTGGTTCACACCAAAACAGTTGAACGGATTTTAAATAGTACCGGGTACAATGCCCACGCTTCTTGGAAGAAACAATATATTAATAAGGTGAATAAGAAAATGCGTATAGAATATGCTAAACAGGATTTGGTGAAACCAACAGAATTGTGGGATAACCTTCTCTGGTCTGACGAGAGCAAATTCTGCTTATACAAGAGTGATGGACGTCTTAAAGTGTGGAGACTGCCAAATACAGAATGGGAACCTAAGAACATATTAGCTACAGTGAAACGTGGTGGCTGTAGTGTGATGGTATAGGGCTGTATAGCTTCATCTGGCTTTGGGGAAGTTGTGTTCATAGACGGGATAATGGACAAATTTGAATACAAAAGGATTCTTGAAAACAATCTTAAAAAGATTGAAGAGAAGCTGGGATTAGGCCATGATTACCACTTCCACCAGGACAATGGCCCGAAGCATAATGCTGAAGTTGTAAGTCTTTGGATCGTGTACAACATTCCTCACACTTTGAAGACACCACCGCAGTCTCCAAATTTAAATCCAATTGAGAACATCTGGAAGGAACTCGAGGAGCGTGTGAGGAAGCATCACATCATAGGCAAGGACCATCTGAAAGAACTTCTTCAAACAGAGTGGAGAAATATGGATTCTGCGGTCACTAAACAACACATACAGACAATGTCCAAACGATTATCAGCAGAAATTCAAAGAAAGGAGATTATAACTAAATAATAGCTGTTCTCTTTTCGAATACTTATGTCCAGATGTAAAGTAACAGTTTTATTTCTCCTTGTAGTGCAAATTAGTTTCAGTTGCTATTTATGAGTTTATATGTTTAATGGTCGACTGAAGTTTATTTTGTACCAGTTGGATTTACGTATGCTTACTCTCCGTAGCTTTAAAATAATATAAGTAACAAATATGTTTACGTTCGAATACCTATGTCGGCCTCTGTAGTTTAATGTAGGCGTTCAGTGAGTTATCAAGGCCTAAGTCAGTTTTTAGTACAACTTAAAACATGGAGTTTGAAACTGCTGAATCGAAACGAACGAAACCAATAATATTGTATGCCGGGTATAGACTAATGCTTAACGAAGTTTACCACAACCGAATAAAAAATGGACTTGCTAGGCGTAAATGCCCTGGAAATATTACAACTGACTCGCAGATATGAACAATAATTAAAAACAGAGATCATACGTGTGAACCCAACATTGCCAAAAACGAAGCTGAAATGTGTTTTCCTTGATCACAGAAACGTTTACAATATTTTTTTGCATATAGGTATAAATACGAATTTTCTGAGATCTCTGAAGTCCTGTTCCATAAGTGATAAACCGAGAAAGTATAAAACGAATGAATACGCAAAATATGAATAACTTTTAAAATATGAAGTTCATTCAAATACATATTTTAGAATCAACAGTTTCTGACGTATAACTTATTTTTTAATTTTTCAACACTCATGCTATACCAAAATGGGTACTTATTCATATTGTTATTTCTTGGCCATGCAAAGAGAATGGAACTTCAAAATCATTATCTATACTGCTCAAAGGTTTCATCATGGGTTAAAACTTTCGACTATTCCATATTTTCCTTGTAATTAGGAGAATATTAGTAATAAGTTCCTCTCGCTCTCTCTTTCTCTCCAAATCATGCAAAGAGAATTTTAAAGGCATTACATAAGGACCAACTCCTACTACAGTCGACAATCACTTTAGCCTACTATATTCTCCTATTCCTGTGAAGTGGGTATAATAATAAATGGGCTTATATAAGACCCCCATAACTAGATAAGAAGAACCCTGTTTTGTGGTATATGGCGTACTTATTTATTCAAAGGCTTCCATTAACCAAATCAGCTCATTATGTCAATAACGCCCTAAAACATTACGTTTGACTCCGCTAATGGAACTGTGTTAAGTATAGACAATGCTTAACCTGGATATTACCACAAAATAGTGGCTTTCCTTCCATTAGGGAAAGTAATCTTCCTTAGTACGAATCGTAAACATAACATAACCGCTCCAAATCTGCATAATCTCTTTGTGTAATGTATTTTATTTTTAACGGAGCACCTCACTTTTATATATAAAGATGTAAAATCTAATGTGTTTCCTATGTACTCTTCTTAAGAAGCTTATTTTTTTCCAGAAATACCTTTATTTTAAAACTTGAGTAGCTACTAGGGAGGTGCAGGAGGGGTGATAATCATGTTTTTAAAATTTTATGTGTTTCCCTTACGATTTTATGCACCTACCATCGTTTATTTTTGTGTGTTATTTGTAAGAAGATAAGAAGAGAAAATATAGATCAAATAGCTGCATAATAGGTATGTTTTGTTCTATGTAAAGGGGGGATAGAAGAAACAGCACTCAAATGTTCAAAAGAGGTTCCCTCTATTGCCTTGTGTTTTTCATGACATAAGTGAATAGATATGCTAATTTAAGTATGTTGAAATTGAAACCCATATTATTTACGTCTTTCTGAACATTTTCTGATGTCACAACATATTTAACTGAAATAGTGTTTTAAAATATTTAAACTTGATTAATTTGGACATCTTTCTGAGATGGAACAATAAGATTTTGAAGAAAATCCTTCCACTTGAACTATGTTGTACCAGGACACTTTTAAATTCCTTTTTATTTTCTCGAAAATACTAATAAACGTTACAAAGAAATGCGTATTTGCTGAAATGCTCGTCTTGATTAACATTAAAGAATTGTTTTTAAAAACGTACTATAGAAATGTAGTGGATAAAAAACGTCATCTGAGCGCAGTTTTCTTTTGTGGAAACATGAAAGGTTTTAGATTTTCTAGCGCCTTTCTCTTAATATCGTTCGTTGACAGCATTTTATTGCTTTTGATAGCAAGGTTGATACGTTCATATAAACTTCGCCAGACATATCCTTCCTGACAGTTTCCTGAAGTATTTTTAAGTGCTATCTATAGGGACAGGGTCTACTGACAATGTCCGCTGATGTTGACCCCATTTCCGTGTCTGCACTGGACATCCTATCCGCTATATAAAACTTTTATAGGTTCATAGAAAATTCTCTCCGAATTGACTCTGACATCCACGACACAAATATCCGTTAACAGAAAGCCATAAGAAGTTTCATTTTGTTGCGTCGTTTGGGGAGTTTGGTTACGTCCCAGGAAGGTGGTGGATAGATTTGTGATCGGTTTATTGGTGTACGGGAAAGTTAAAGAATTTTGCAATAATTTATTGCTCATGTCTTATTGACGTTTGGACATCAGCTTCGTGAAGCTCGTTGATTATGTTAACACTACGGCTCACAAATATATACTGTGAAAAATACTTAGGTAAGTGCCAGAATAAACAAAAGGCTATGAAAAAAATCAAGTAATTGTTGTGGGTAATGGGAATAGGTGACGTTTACCTCATCGCCAGGCGTTATGAAAATAAAACCATTGATTACTCTGATTTGAGGTTTTAACTTGAGATAAGCTACAACAGGTACGACCAACTTTGCTGCATCAGCTGGCTTACGCTACACACATGTTACTGCACACCCATCAGCAACCAAGGAAACGAAAGAGAGGTCTAGCTAGAGGTGAAAAGTTTATGTACACGTTCTCGTCATCTCAGAAATACAGTGTAGTTAATCACTAGTGAAATATGAATGTCTACGCCTTTGATTTCCTGTATGTAAGAATGACCCGCAGTGCCGTCACAGGAACTCAGTAACTACAGCAACTGCCGCAGCGGTTGGAAGGAGGTTATTTCAGTCTCACCTTCCTTGCTATTACTTGAGCACGTTACGCTAGAATGTGTGACTACGCGTTTTTGTATGTGAACTGCATTCTGTAAGGTGCTTGCTTGCCTTTTGATCCAAGGTCGATGACCTTTTAAGCAAGTAAAATAAAATTGGCTACGATTTGTTTCGGCAAGACATGAAACAAAGGATATAAAATATAAAGGTAAACATACAAATAACAATGATATCCTCATCGACATGTAAAACTACTCCTGCGGGACCAAACTCCAGCACATACACGGTGCTGACATGATCTTCGCAAATTAATAGCATGACTAATGGATAAAACAATTAATTCCTCGCATAGATGTAGATGGTAGCATGTCTACCTCACGCTCAAGAGATCCCGAGTTCGAATCTCGGCCAGGGTGAGTTAGCTGGATAAGGTTTTTCCGGAGTCTTCCCTCATCCTATAAGACGAATATCGAGTAGCTAAGTTCCACGGACCCTGTGGCAATTTGAGTATCAGTTCACCCATTCCATTCATCGTCCGATATGACTTCAAAAGTTAAAGGACTTAAATCACAAAAAAGATACTCTTAGATTTAGTGAGTATCAATGGACGAATCCTGCCTTCAAATTTTGTTAAGTTATAGCAATTAATAGCTAGATAAAGAGAAAATATGTATTTAATACTGCATTTAAATACGTAAATGCATGCCTTAAAATTTAAAAGATTCATTTTTCTCTGAAATATTAATTATAAAGCAATGTGCAAATTTACTGTTTAAGTGTGCATTAGATCATTTCTGTATAATTTTACAATTAAAAATAATGACATTAATTTCACATATTACATGGTCCTTTATAATAATGTTTACACCAAACACTGAGAATTGCACAAGGAGACTTATACTTCGCATTCCATTGTTCTAAGTTGAATGGTTCTTTAGGAAATTGGAAATTTTCAGTGAAAATATTTTTAAAAGAATATGCATACATTACAATTTTGTTTAATTTAGTCCTCCAATGTTAAGTTATATCGGACCATGAATAAAATGGGTGAAATGCTGGTCAAATGAGCACAGGATCCATAGAACTTAGAGTTACCCAAACTTCGTCTTTCAGAACAAGGGAAAACCCTGGAATAAAGCTTATCCAAGTGACTCACACTACCGGAATTCGAATTTGGGACCTCTTGAACGTAAGGCAGACACGCTGCCATCTGCGATACGGAGGCAGGCATATGATAAAACATGGAAATGATGTGGAATTCACGTTTATTCGGAGCACCTCAACCTCACGGATAGATAGAGTCTATATCTCGCCAGGGATATCTATTTCTACAGATATACTCCTGCCGTCCTAATAAGCACACTTTCCTGTGACCAATTCCGAGAACAAAACCTATAAAACACCTACTAGTAAGCTACTCTTGTGCATACAACTTGTTTGAATGTAATATAGCATAACACATGGATCGAAGTCGCATTGTCGTCTGTCACGCTTGTGTACGTGAGCGCGAAGTAATACAAAAAATGTGTTTCTTAAGACGGTAGCCGGGACCAAATGACTTCGCTGTCGAAGGGCCCTAAAACACCACTCACTCACTCACTCACTCACTCACTCACTCACTCACTCACTCACTCACTCACTCACTCACTCACTCACTCACTCACTCACTCACTCACTCACTCACTCACTCACTCACTCATTCACTCACTCACTCACTCACTCACTCACTCACTCACTCACTCACACACTCACCCTCACTTACGACGGTAGCAGTATGGAATCTGTGTTCTGCCTGCAGCGTTTAGTGACCATCAACCAGTGATCTCTCGATCAGGGTGAGTTACCTGGATTAGGTTTTTTCCAGGGTTTTCCAAGGCTTTTCTCTAATCCTGATAACTCTAAGCTCCATGGACCCCGGACTCATTTGAACATCATTTCATCCAGTTCATTCAACATCCTATATGACTTAACGTTGGAGGACGTAAATTGAACAAAAGAAGAAAAAACAGTGTTCTGCCAACTACAAATTTCTTATACCTGTTCTGAAGTTGCTGTCCGGGGATACTGGAAGTCTAGTAAATCCAGTTTAGAAGATACCGACATTCTGGAGCAGCTGCAGACTAAATTACAGCTGTTACAGTTAACTTTCTGCAGTGCGTCTAGGAAAAGTGATTCGTGGATTGAATCTGTACAAGCGGCGATTCGTAATTTTTTGTAAATGCATAGGAATACATAGGCACAGGCGAAAAAGCAGTTGTTACACTTTACATCGAAGTCCTATGGCAAGCAACGGGAAGGTTACGATGTGAATGTCAAGATCAAGCAGGTGGATGGATATCAAATTAGAGCAAAGGTCCAACACGCACATGAAGAAGAACGGAACTTTTTTTTCTATTCTGCAAAGGAGCGAAAGAAAGGGCGTACACGCAATTCACGTACACTTCAAGATGTGAACACTGGAAATGCATGGATAGGGACTAGGCCTGTCCTTCATCTTATATCAGATCATTTTCAGGCTTTGTTTCACGAGGGATCAGATGACGGCACACCATGTAGGTACGCTGAGGGGCCGCTGTTTACAAATGGGATTACCCAGGAAACTGCCGATGTACTCACCAGAACCATTACAGAACAAGAAGTACTAGAAGTCATCCAACAATCCAGTAACACGTCCCCAAGTCCTTATGACCTTTCCTAAGAACTTTTAGGCTTGTTGGCCCATTATAAAACGTGGCAGTTTAGGTGGAGTTGAGGGAAACAGCTCAATTTCCTGACACTTTGCGGATGGAATTATTACGTTGTTGTCAATGACAGCATACTACCACGAATTATTTTCGCCCAATAACATTGTTAAATGTCGACTATAAGATATTTACCAAAGAGACAGCAAATAGATTGAAAGGAGCTGATACACAACTCTTACATCATAATCAAGTGGCAATTTTGGAACGAAATATCACTGTTACACTGGAGAAACTGGCGATGTCCTCATACATTTTCAAAGGGAACAGCATGTGGCGGCTTTGATAAGCCTAGATTTCCAACAAGAAATTGATAGAGTGCAACATTCGTATCTATGGAAATGTTTAAGGGCTGCGAAACTTCCGATGCATGTGATAAAATTATTGAAGGCCTTTACGGTACAGCACAGTCCCGGGTGTTACGGAATGGCTGGCTTTCCATTTCGGTACGAATAGCCTGGTCAGTGAGTCAAGGGTGTCTATTATCAATGGGACTCTTTTCTCTGGTATTAAATACGCTGCTTCAAAGAATGCAAAATACTCTAGATGAGGTTGCTGTGTACTGTGATCACTTTAAGGTCATTGGCTATGCCGACGATGCCTCTATTGTAGCTACTGACAATCACGATATGGCAGCCCTACAGAATGGCCTGGAGTTCTGTATACAAGAATGTCGGATGCAAGGTTAAGCGTAGCCACATCGGAGATACTGCTGCTTGGACATTGGTTAGAACCAATACATACATTGGTAATGTAATGCACCACCACCACCGCCACCGCCACCGCCACCGCACCACCAACAGCATACTTGGCATCACCTTTATGGGAGATATGCAAGCCACTATACTTTATAACTGGAGAGGAAAAATGAACCACTTGCGATATTCGTTATCGCTGGAGAGGGCTCGGAACCTCAATTTAATTCAGCGAATTTGGTACAAATGTATGTAGGTATAATCTCAGTCAAATTTGGTAGCACAGCTACTGCCAATCCCGAAACGTGACCCACAGAAACTTGAGCAACTGCTTGGTTGTTTTTTATGGCCGGGTATTGAGGTAACAACTGCGATTGCCGCAATTCAAAGGTGGATGTGGATTGGTGTACATCGAAAAGAAATGCAGGAGCTTATTGGGGAAATCTGCTGTCAAATCTCTGTGTGGGAATGGTTCATCTATAGATGGGAGTTTGTGGCAGGAACAGATTCATAATCCTCAGATGGTATATCCCGGAATTAAACCCATTGCTAACCATCTTAGACGTCTGCTGGACACCAGCGATGACATCGCTGTTTTCGAGTCAACGCTAAAACAATATCAGCTGCTCAGTACAGCTCAACTTACATAAAGGATTGAACAGAAAGAAAATAGGGAGTGGAAAATTATATGGAAGAAAGTCTTTAGTAAAGTTATTCTTACGGATTGGTAAGAGACGGCATACGAAATGTACCGACAGCCAAAAAACTATGGCGACTTGGGCGCGCGCAGTCTAACATATGCAAACAGGTTCATAATATCTGGATGCTGCTCAGAAGCTTTGTTGCAAAATGATGCCCGCTGGAGGATCCACTATGCTTTTGGAGACTCCAGCGTCTTGAATTTAATTTCTAAAACACATCACTCCAAAAATGTGCGATCTTTTTGGTAATGGGATCGTTTCAGTGGATAATTCAGAAGAATGCTGGAAAAGTCGCACTAAAGAGAAAATTATTTAGTTTCCAGAGAAAGGAACGTTGGAGTTTAATTACTTCTGACCTTAGCGGTTTCATGCAGCCTTACAGCGCCATATTTGAGGTTCCTTTCTCTTGTAGTTGAAGTGAAAAATAATATAATTATTGTTTTGACAAACCTAAGATATTATTAACATTTCCGTTGTGCCTAGACGCCATCCTTTCCGGCCAATTAATGGAAACCTTCGCTACATTACATAAAAAAGCAGTGATCTTTACCTAAGTAATAAGTGGTATTTAAAAATAAATATTTAAAGTGAAAATGTTGAAAAGAGTACCTCAGATAAAGCACCATATTCCTTATATTTCATTTATCGTCCGAAAAAAGAAAAGAAGCAGTAAACAATGACTCCATTTAGCCGAGATTTGAAAACAAAAGGTCGACGCTGGCAGTCTTCGCTCGGTGGAGTACAGTCGATTATATCGACGGTTGGCATGAGCCGCGTAAGGAGGGTTAAACAGAATTTTTCGGGAGTCCCGTTTGATTCCGCTAAATACTGGTTTTACTGTGTATCTTAAATTTGCTGAATAGTCTGAAATGTTTCTCTCATTCTAAAAGACAGAATTAGTAAACTGTGAGAAATACAATGTCATATTACCCTCAAATCTCATTAAGAGGTACAAGTTTTGTAATAAAGAATTGCCTTTATTAAGACATCCTCTATTATTAGACTAACTTTTCAAATTCTCTTTCTAAAAAAGTCTATTATAGTCTTTTATATTGCTCCAATATTAGAGGGGATTATATCCATCGCCAGGCGTGGCACGTTAGCTAGGTAGTTACGAGTGTGTCCTTCCACGATAGGAAAATTTACTGCGGCGAATGGCAGAGATAGGGTCTGTTGTGCCACGTAAATAACGCACCAATAGGGAGTAAAGAAACTTGATCTTAGCTTTAATAAAAGGTTATGTTAAGAGTGTCGTCAATTTTTCTGGATGCAAAAAATCCAACGCCTAGAAAATGTTGCCACCGCTTGAGCATTCACATGATTTCCTTTTCAGGTTAGGAGTGTGTTCGAGTGTTTACACACAATTTGATTTAAACCAAATGAAACTAAAATTCACATTATTTGTTGTTCGACACTGTACCAATAATTTTAACTCGTGTCCTTTCAAAAATATGTTTGAATGACTCTAAACGGTAGGCCAGCCAAACGGAGTGTGTGGCAATACATTTTCTTTCGCTGAGAGAGCGATCGGTTTTGCACTGGTGCAGTAAAATCCGATAGACCTCCGGGAGGTTTGAAATGGTCCTTACTGTATATACAGTAAGTGTTATAATGGCTTATCTCTATTAAAAGAAGCAGAAAGAGGAATGAACGGCTTTATTAATAACGTACTGTATCAGAGGTGAAAATCTGTTAATTAGAAAACATAAAATATCCATGTGTCATCATGAAGTGCTTTCCTGTAGAAAATGAAACATCTCAATGTAGATGCACATCTCTTTGCACATTTCTGTTAAGCATTCAGCGTTGAAAGTAACTATCAAAGAATTCTAAATAAGTGCTAAAATAAAATAAAAAGTCGTTACTGTTATTGCTCAGGATTATACCCAGAGTAACTTTAGTTGCGCAAAAACAATCTGAAAAGATTTTCTGAAGCTTTTCTTTGCTTAACTAATGCTAAACATCTAATCTCAAAACTCATTTCGTCATAAAATTTAAACAAAGCCCCTAAGGAGTGTTAAGCAGGAAAGCTTTAATTATAGCAAGCCATGGAGAGCTGTTTTATGAAACAGCAGCAGTAGCTATTACAGGAGGCGCTGGAAGAACAACTTGTGCATCTTTAATCCAGTACCTAAGCACTGGTGGCGCTGCCGTCTGGCTCGCTCGCTCGCACGCTCGCGAGTCGTTTTTGTTTCCTTTGTTGATCCCACTGCCGTCTTAATGTATTTGTCTTACTCTACAGCGCAGGTTCTGTTTGGTAACCATCTCCATTCAGAATGTGTAAACGCCCTCCCTAACCCTTTATACCAACATTAATAAAGAACATTCTTGATATTGCAGTTCAGCAAGTTTGATAATTACAAAGATTTGTGAGCACTTTTATTAAAACGTTATATTCCTTTTTGCAAAGGAAATTACTGTAGTATTAACCAAAAAAGAATTGTATCACTATAAGTAATAAATATACGTATTATGTTTCGAAATAACACCGAACGAATACAGCCATTTCGTAGTTTATAGCTTAACTAGTCTGAATTTCGATGTCGCAGCTTCGAAATTTTTTAGGTATAATTTTAAACAGCTTTAAATGTTACATTATTTTGTGATTAGGCAGCGCAGGAACCACTGCTGTACGAACCTCAAAAGTTGTTATTGGGACGCACCGGTCACGAAAACAAAAGCATTGCTCCTTGCTCTTTATCAGTGACCCTAGCCTCGCTTTCAGGTAATGGAGCAAAGGGCAATTACTTTTGAAAAAGTCGATGACTCCGACAATTCCAAGGTTGCTCATTTTGC
This sequence comes from Mantis religiosa, assembly GCA_030765055.1. Lineage (NCBI taxonomy): Eukaryota > Metazoa > Arthropoda > Insecta > Mantodea > Mantidae > Mantis > Mantis religiosa. Next base: position 101,777,133 of record CM060952.1, read on the forward strand.
TATGATCTTAATTGTACAGTGCTTTCAAAAGCTACTGCAAAATCAACAGCTTCCCTTTCAGTTAGAAATGCTATATTTAGTATTATTAAACACAGTGAAATAAAATGCTCGTCTCATTTCATAAGGCATTTAGTTTTGGTTAATGTGCAATTTTTTATCTACAATTCTTAATATTGTTCTATGTTCTTTTTATCATTTAATGGTTACATCCTCAATCTCCTAACATTAACATTCCTCTAAAAGGTTTAAGTTGCGTATATCCACCAGCTTTTTTGCCGTCCTATTCTGTTATAACGGAATGTTGGAACACGTTAAACACCCATAAAAATTACTAAAGAATAGTTTCTTTATTGCGGTTTTATAAGACAAAGAAGTTCTTAATAGTAGAAGAAAGTTTGGAGTGTGTCGGTATGTTTACAAACAGCTACAGTAGGTGGCACGGTGTGTCAGTCAGCTGCGAACTTCGATAGTGTAGGGTTCTCGGCGTTGTTCCTGTAACTGCCTAATCCACACCCAATCTGGAGCGTTTTATGCGGCTCTTTTGGCGGTGAGAACTATTTGTATCACATAGGAACTGAGCAACTACTTCTATATATTCGTTCAGTGTCGTTTCGAAACATCCTGGGTATCTTACTTTGTTGTATATTTGTTTAGGATGATGGGATTCCGCACCAAAACCTGTAGTTTATTTATCTAAGCCCGAAGTGGGACATCCTCGGGAGAAAGGATGAGGCGAGGAGAGACAGAGTATGGCGACCCACGGAGTCACAATAGTGCAAGAACAGAGACCCTAGCATTTACCATTTGGAAACTTCTCCAGCAGGCCAGCATAACCGGCATACCACCCACCGTGGGCCGCAACCGACCCACAGGTCAGTCTGGAGATCGAAAATCGTATTAGCGAAGGAAGAAGTGTTCACCAGAAGCGTATCCTACCATGCAACACCAAGACATCCTCCAACACTTCTACCCTGAAAGACACCACCAGATAAGAGATAAGGTGAAATGATAATGGAGGTGAAATGAAGGGACAGGAAATTGGGGGAATGTAATCAGCCTACTCAGCATTCGCCTAGCGATCCGGGAAAACTCCCGAAGTAACCCATGGGTCAGTTAGGTTGGCCAGGGGAATCGAACCCGGACCTACCGAATGCGGGTCACAGACGAATCCACCTCCTTCCCATTTGTTTAGTTTTGTGCTAGGTTTGTGTTAGGTTTTAAAATTTAACCTTCTATGTTATCTAAGAATTATTCGACCATTCAGACTATTGTTCTATCGCCTAAGGGTTAACCATTGGTTTATCGATCATTTATAATATTTGGGGGTAATTAAGAAAGTCAAACATTCCGTATAGAGCTAGAGACAGATTATCTAACAAAGGCGACACCTAGCACCTCGACCAGCTATTGAATCCTTTGTTTATGCACCCCTGGGGAGCAATGTATCAGTTAAAGGATCTGAGGCGACTTATGGGCTGGAGAAACCCACAACTTACGAAGCACAGAGGCGATGAGTTTCCTTACAGTTACTGGACTTGACCACACGGCTGGGAGGCAGTTCACCCGCCCAAACTACCGGAGGGGAGCTCTGAAACCCCTTTAGCAAGAACTGGGGAAGCTCGACTAAGCAGAGAATGCTATAACAGCCAATCTATGACAGAACCGAAAAAATAATACGGAAATTTCCTGTGTGTTTCACAATTCTTTTCGTGAATTCAAGGGATTCTTCTTCTATTATGAGGAATCACTGGATTTATAGGAAGTAAAAATTATAAAAGTTTAAAGGAGGAGTTCATCATAAAAATTTTCTAGATAATTTTACTATAATATCACGAAAAACGGGTGATTTAATCGAAATTAGTTCCTCATTTGAATTTAAAGATATGATGGTGCAACTATATAAGGCTAGAAGCTCCAATTCATTGAAATGACTTGCTTTTCGCATAAATTTATTTTAACGTTAACAATAAGTATTTTGTTTGAAAGTGATAGACTATAATGTCTAGAGAAAGCTACGTAAATGTAACACACATAAAGTAGGGCAGAACACATGTAAGCAGAGTGTACAGGACCCACTCTCCATCTTCCCGAGACCGTAGTAATTATTCCGTAGCGATGTCAGCCCGACTCTGTGGTCGAGCACTGTCGCAGGTTTGCCAACTTGAGTTCGTGTAAACTTCCTAATTAGTGGAAGGGATGTTTTATCGGCTACCCCAACATTCTCCTCGGCTAATTTTCTATTTGAGTGTGTTCGCCTGGGGTGATTGGAATTGAACCCCAGCTAGATCAAGTTAAATCAACCCCGTGCTGGAGAGTACATAGTGCACATGACGTGAACATTTCATATCGATATCTCGAGCAGCGAGGGTGGAGGAAACACGAGTTTCTGTACAAACATAACAAAATAAAAACCGTAACACAGTGTTTCAATCAAGAGCCCTGGGGTCAGTTCCGTGTGTTGAAAGTATTTCCCTTCTCTGGTTTCTATTATATCCTAGTTTATAGGTAGAGGCTACACAGCTGAGAGGGATTTCTGATACCTATATAGGTCTAGTATGACTAATACAACACAGGAGAAAGGGATGAAGAGCTAAAGGAGGCTGCGGGTCACAGAGACGCGCACACAGTAGCATGTTGTGTACAATGCACGAGCAGTTGCCACCTTCTGTACAGCAAGGCCATAGGCCATAGAATGACTGCTGAAAGATATCGGTCTGGATGGCTCAGCTGATTAGGACCTGCAAGGTCGGAGGTTCAAATCCGTGGTTTTTAAACCTGCTGCTGCCAACGTCGATAAGATCGATGGTGCACGCTTGTTGTTTAAGTGCCAACCTGAAATAAGTCTGCAGTAGTGAAAGTGGCAGCCTGTTAGGTATGGTAATGTTAGCTTTTAGAAAAAAAAAAATCATATCAAAAATAATTTTAAAGCAAAATTAAAAATATAAAAATCGAATGTTGCCAATTAGTTTCTGTTGAATATCCTATTAACTAACGAATCGTCGGATTAGCAAATATATATCCAGTGCATTTAATTGTAACAAGGAATAGTCATTTTGTTAAGGTAGTTTGAAATGAAATGTTACATATACCTTTTGAAATAACGCGAATTTATATTTAACACTACAAAAATGTACTCAATTACAAATAAAGAAATTATAAACACATATTAATAACTGTGTTATGTTACATAAAAATACCAAAATTTATTTCACCAGTATTGATGATTTTAGAGTAGTTTGCATAAGAATAGATAAACTCTTCGTCTGACGTCACTGATTTTCAACACTAGTTATAACATTATATTGCGAATCTAAGAATTCTCTGTTTACATATTTAAACATAAAAATAATTATAATAGATTCAGAAATTAAAGCATAAAACATGAATTAAATGATTAACTTTGCTTCACAAAGTTAAACACTTCTAGTCACTTTGTTCACTGTCAAAGTATTTGAGTCAATGTCATTTTCGTCCTAATATCAAATAACTTTATCATCTCTCCTTGGCACAAAAACATTGCGATAACTTGTCTTGTTCATTTTAACAGAACTGAGCTGGGTTTGGTCAAACTATATTGGTGAGGGTTGGAAATACCCTCCTTCATATAAAAGATCGCTTTTAATGACCAAGGAATGCACCGTTGAAAGAAGAAGATTTACTCTTTTCACTGTCATAAAAGGCGCATCTGTAAGATGTTTCAACCATAGGTTTACAGCCTCACAAAGACTGCGTCGATTGGATCGACGTTGGCAGTTTTCCCTCGGCGTACCTCAGTCGATTACAGAGGTGGCCAAATTATTAAACCAAGATGAATTTCAATCATAAAAATTAAAATTTCAACCCAACTCCGAATTAGTGACAACATTGGATGTAACAATTATTGAATGATACATAGGAATCATTCAGGTATATTGTATGATGATTTGTGGGATGTTTATAAACATATATTGGTATAACTGCTAAGTTAACTGTCAGCGGCTGTAAGAGTACATTTATTGTGTGTATTTAATAAGTGCTCATGGAAGTTTATTGGACATTTAAAACGGTTATCTTTAGAACTCTTGGCTTTATTTTGTCATTATATTGTATTATATTAAGGCTTCTAAAGTTCTATGCATGCAGTGAAAGACTAGAGAATCCGTGAAATTTAATGTTAAAGGAAATTTGAGTATATGGGGAAGAAAAGTGACTTATCAGCTAGAAAAATTGCTATTACAAGGGCTCTAATAGCAGAAGGATGGTATACACAAAATTAAATAGCACAGAGACTCAAAATATCACAAGTCTGTAAGCAGAATTAAACAAATGGACGAAAACAATAAGATATATCAGGCGCAGCAAGGCGGGAAATGCGGTAGAAAAAGCAAGTTGAGCCCCCAGAGGTGTAAAATAAGTTATGACTGAAGCAGGTAGAAACCGAAAATTCACTAGTAGGGACTTCAGGAACACTTTAGTAGCTAGAGGCTTAAAGTATCAGCAAGAACTATCAGGAAAACCGTGCAACATGGCGGTTTGAAGGCTCGAAGGCCTAGCAGAAAAGCAAAGCTCACAGCAGATATGGCAAAAAGAGGCTCGACTGGGCAAAGGGACATAAATATTGGTTTTCTGATGACTGGAAAAAGGTAATTAAATTGCAGCACTGTGTTACTCTTTCTCACAAGGACAATTTAATTTAATAACCAGATTAAATTATGAATAACCTCCATAGACTATACAAAGGTATTATTTGGGATAACTCATTAAGTATATTGCTGACCAACAGCTGCTATTAATATGGATTTCACTTTCCAGGCGTCCTTTAGTGATGAACTCACGTTTGAAGTTACTGATGAAAGCAGTTAGTATGTCCGGAGGACACCTGCAGAGGAGTTTCATCCTTAGTGTGTGCAACCAACTGTGAAACACCCTACAAAGGTGATGGTCAGCAGAGTTATGTCTACCCAAAGTACTGGAGGATTGTAAATTGTTGAGGGTACCATTAGGTAAGATCAGTACCTAGGAGTTCTCCAAACTCGACTTCTACCCTAGATAAGGGACTGGTTCGGAAATTATTCATGTATCTTTATGGATGTTGGTGCACCGTGTCACAATGCCAAGAAAATAACACAATATTTAAGTGATTTAGATCTTTTAGTGCTTCCATGGAAAGAAAATAGTCCTGATATGAACCGATCAAGAATTTATGGTCCATTGTGAAGAAGAAAATCAAGAAAACCTACATTACAAGTAAAACCCAACTTATCGAGACACTTATAAATATCTGGCATCATGATCCAGATATTGCAAATGTGTGTAAAATATTGGTGGAAGTTAATTTCCAACAAAGGAATGTATACAAAGTACTGACTCAAGTTTCTGTGTCATACATATATATCTGAGAGCTCATGTATTAATATTAAGTAAATAAAGAAGGTTTTCAATACTTTAGTCTAATAATTAGGCCACCTCTGTATATTAACGGTTGGCGTTTCAGGGCAGAAACTCTCTTAAGCTGCACGGCAGGTTGAGGTTTAAATATACATCATATAGCTCCACGTCAGTAAATTTACTGGCTATTACAGAACTTCTGCTGGACAAAATTTCGGCACACCGGCGGCGCTGGTATAATCCTGGTCGTTATTAATTTAGTTTAATGTTTTATTTAGTCTAAAGCTAAATTTATACATAAGACATTGAGTAATAGCTCTAAACTCAATTGCATCACCACTCCATGATCTCACCGGACGCTCTCTGTCACTGTCGACTAAAAGACAAACTTTGTTAACTGTCCGTTAGACACGTACCGGCTCCATATAAATGGTCCGAAGACAAGACATCACTCTGGAAAGGCAATGTTCTTGAATGGGTCAAAAGCGTATCATCTGAAACACAGATACGGCATAGAAAGGTTATTATTTTTCTTGGACTATTTATACAATAGTTCAGAGGATCGGTCATTACGGAAGTATCGGCCTGGTCAGTAACGCTAATCCCTTCGTGGCGTGCGGACAATATTTTGGAGAAAGGCACTAAGTTTTCAAAGAAATTCAGAAATATATTACTATGTATCTACTGATAGAACATAGGCAGTTACCCAGCAAGTGCTTGCAAAGTCTGTCCAAATTTGATAAGTGAGTCAAAGGCACTATATAGCTCTTTTCTTTGCCTTTTTCCTTTAACTTGTATCACATATTATACATGTATGATTAATGATCCATCTATTGGCATTCCTAGAATAGAATTAATGACATAATTGATTCAAATAAAAACACGTTATGCATTTCATTCCATCCCATCCCATTTATTTATAGCAGATAATTATTCCACCCAAAAGTTCCATGTATATTTTCACCAATGTTTTCACATCACCTGAAATAAAAATCATTTTTATAAAAAGTACCAGAGTATTTATTACATATTAAATCTTCATTCTCAATACTCCTTGTAGTGAGAGTGTTGTGTACCTGATACGCCCCAAAACTCATTAAACCGTGTAAATTGGGTGATATAAATGCTTTTCTGGCATTAGTCATAATCAAGATGCATTTTCTATTGGTGTCAGAACTTTATTCTTTTTAAGCTACTTTGTCGCCATTCTTTAGTTTTTCATAATATGCAAAGTTCATGTAATAATAAAGGCAGCATTTTAAGGAATCCACTATTTCGTTTCACTATAATTTCAGCCACTTGTATTTGTCTTAAAGTTAAAAGGAAATTCGTTATGAAGTCAAAAAAATAAGCATCATTTATAGCGGATAAAGAGAAACCTTATAAGCATCCAAATGATTACTTTCCCTACCTCATAACTGTAGCTGTTAGAGAAAAAATCGACTAGTAAAACCTTTGATAACGGTATTTCACTGGAAGTACATATTAATGTCATCTAAAACTGCCAAAATGATGTGTAACACATTTCTTTTTGGGTGATCTATATATAGAGCTTTATTCAACATTTCAGTGATCAAATATAGCTGAAATAATTTTAATTAAAGAAGCATAGGATTAAGAAAATTGTATAGTATATAAAATATGTCCTCAATTTTCTGTGAAAAAAGATGTGATTTTCTTTATTCTGAAAAATAATTTACAATTTTGAATTAGTTATAAACCATTAAAATAGACAAAATCTTACTAGACTAAAGGTTATATCTCATACGACACACAATTGTTTATACTAATCTGAAAACTCATGTTGAAATGTTTTGTTTCTCCTGAAATTTACAAAGCTTGTACACGACGAATAATTTTTGACATATTTAATTATTATTTCAGTTTCCTGTAGCTGCAATGAAATGCTTTGAAACTAATGAAGGCTTCGCAGGCGATCAGCCGTGTCAAATTAATAAACGTTGAGCTTTCGGCCATTGCAAACTCCATGGCCTTCTTCAGGATCTTCAGGATCTGATGAAATTGCCGAAAGCTGGAAGTTTATTAATTTGACACGGCTGATCACCCGCGAAGCCTTCATTAGTAATGGTCACCGTGAAACCTTCAAGTATTGCTTTGAAACTGTTTATATAAACGGGCGTGAATCTCGATTAGCATGGAATAGTTAAAACTAATCTTCGATGGCAATTTTACGTATAATCAATATAAAAATATGCGATGCATGGTGTAGGTAGCCATTGAAAGTAAAGTGTTATAATTTTTAGTATATATTTTTGTTATCTAATACGTGTAGCAGGTAATACATTCAACCCAAAAATTTTATAGCAAAATTTTACCAGAAACGCGTATTTTGAGACTCCCAGAATGAAATGAGAAGAGAAAAGAAAAAAGAAAAGAAAAAAGAAAGAAGACATAGAAAGTTCTCTCTCCCTCTCTCTTTCTCTCTCTCTCTGTCTGTTTGTGTGTGTGTGTGTGTGTGTGTGTGTGTGTGTGTGTGTGTGTGTGTGTGTGTGTGTGTGTGTGTGTGTGTTTTAAGAATTTCGAAGTGTTTCAACAAAATCCACCCGTCGCAGATTTTTTAGCATGACACAATATACATATAAAATATGGTATAGAAAAACAATTAATAAATGAAGAAGCAGTTATACCCCTGATAACTAATCCATAATAATTAGTAGCTTAAAAAGAAAAACAGAATCGCTCTAAATATGAATAACTCATGAAGCTGTGTTAGGGTTAAGGGTTTTTTGGTTTGAAAATATATTAATAGTATACCTGTCTCAGAATAAGAAGACATTAAGTGCGATAATTAGCGACGGCTGGGTTTTCAGGCCAATTCGAATGATTACGTGAGTGAAGGGATGTAGGTGTTCAGGCTAGCTCAGGATTCTGGGAATGTGAGGTAGAATTTCTTAGAGGCCTGTTAGCTCGGAGTGCGGTCTTAGAATCATTTCCAAAGGGAAAGTTATTAGGAGGATTTTGGGCATAATTTAGAACACTTCTGGTCTGATCACTAGTGAATAAAGGGTTTTCGGTGTCACTACTGCAAAACCGCATGCTACTGCCTGGTGGAGAATTCAGCATCCTGGTTCAAAATGTTGCCACAAACTATTTTCATACAAATAATGTTACAGTAATAAAATATTGTAATGCCGTTCACTTATATCTCAGCATGCATTGATCGAAAAATTCTCTGCTGAAGTGTAGACGGCTTCGTGGTCAGAACTAGTGCTATGCTTCCTTAGAATGTCACACACCTTCAGATAAGATCTCTCATAACTCGAGGAGTTAGAATTATCACCTGCAGACGATTTTCCAGACAACTTCAGGGTAAAATAACTACAAATGCTCCATATTGGTCATAAAGCAAGAATTCGATAACAAATATATGTCTTAAAATTTTGAAATACCCTCTGAATGACTGTAAGGGATAGACAAAAAGTCCTAGTACTACATTTTTAAAGGTCTGAATTTTCAAAACTTTATAAAATATTACATTATAAATGTTAAATATTAAATAAAGAAACAGAAACGCCTCCAAGAAAAAGTTGTGCCTTTATTTTCACATAAATAACATGCACATTTAAAGCTATAATATATACACTTTTTAAGAATCTGAAGATGAGTTTGCTTACTGTATCCTCCGATAACTGCAAATACGAACTGAAAATTTAAGTATATTGACAGAGTTAGATAGGATTGATTTTGTAAGAACAGTTTGTAGAAGAATGCGTAGAGAAAGTAATATAAATGCAACGAATACCGTTTTTATTAAGTAAAACCTCCTCTTAAATGCGTGCAAACAACCCTGGAATTTGATACTCGTCTTCTAGGTTCCCATACACCCCTTCTTAATTGTGTACTAGAGCATGTTTACACTTGCCGCTGTCAGGTAAACGTTACACCTTCTCTCGGTAGATAAAAGCCGATGCCATTAAACTTTCCTTTTTCTCCTTGTTGCAACAAAGTGTTTTCGTGATTCTGCATAAATGTCTGAAGGGAAGCGATCAGCTCAAGGTGAGGGTATCGTGATAACGCACGCATTTGGACAGAGGAGAGCGATGCACAGTTAAATGCTCCCCATGTAAGTAACTCGTTCCTCTTCTCAGGCAAGAACAGTTGCCTAGCTTAAGGGGCACAATGAAATTATAATGAAGCGCGGGGCACAACTGTACGTGCTTTCTGTCAGCGTTATCTACATTTAAACAGCGAATGCCTTATAAATACGAAATAAACTCGTTAAATAAATATCATTTTGGTATTACCCTGCTTTTTGACCGACGCACAGGCAGAAATAACAAATTACACTGAAACGCGTAAAGTATTGCATTCGCTGAAATATTTCTGTATATATTCTATAATTACATATTATTATATATTTATGATTTCCATGTAAAAGTTATTGCTCTATTCCTCAAAAATTTACCCATCAGAATAACTTTTTGATTAGAAATTATATCCAATTACAGAATGCATCTATAAAGTTAGAACAAACTTCTTTGTCTTCCTGAATTTTATCCATATACTGAGGTCTGATAGCCGCTGTTTTTCTCAAACAATGCCTGGATATTTCTCTTAAAACTTCTGCTTCCGAAATGTATAGTGTGAAGTCTTTTTCAACAAATTGCATTTATTTAAATGAATTATTTATTAAGCCAACAGAAGTTTACTGTTTGTTTATTGAATGAATCACGAAATCAAAATTGGAAGATATGAAGGCCAAGTTATATTTTAAATTACCACAAAGCATTAAATTTTTTATATTCTTAATTACAAAATTCTACTTAAACCTCAGCAATTTTCATTCTATATGCTGCAGGATACGTAAGCAAAGCAATATATTGTCTTTTATGGACAAGGTTCCAGTTGTATTAAGCACCTTAGCCATTATGAATTCTACAAATTGCATTCCTTTAAAGAACAGCAGAAATGGTTTAGAGGCTCTTTTTCATAATGGTTCAATGCATATATATATATATATATATATATATATATATATATATATATGACTACATTTTACACATCTCTACGGCTGGTGTCGATCGTTTCGTCAATGGCAAATCAGATCATTTATTTTCACAGATCTTCCTTACTTTATTTAATGATTTTCATGGCAATTTGGAAGACGATTTTCTGCAGATTGAGAAGAACTTAGAAGCTTTCGTAAGTTGGGACATATAAAGGATAATTTAAACTGAAGTAAATAACCTGTAAAACCTGTATAAAATTTGGGGTGGATTTGTATGCCATATAAAGAGGATAGTGTTAATTCCCTATAAATATTGCCTCGACGATGCACGTGACGCAGCTGTTTTACACTACATGGGAGCGTTGATCTGCGCAAACAGATTCCGTACGAGGTTAAAAAAGTAGTATCTTCTCATCAGTGTTAAAAGTATTTTCAAACTCCAGTTCTAAAGCAAAGATTACATTATATCTAATTTCACGTTTGGAATTTTAATTCGTACTCCTAATTTACACCCGTAACTAGTTTTGTGTGATCTGGTTGTTACAGTATATTACGTTCATTGTTTAACCGGGTTTAACAAACTTTGCAATTCTGTACTTCTATGACTCGCACATGAAACTGAATCAGATGATATCAAGTGACATGATCAATGAATTCTTATGTCTCTTTTAATTTATGAAATAAATTTTATATTGTAAATAGAATGATGAAAGCATAAAAGTCGGTCTCTTTAGTAAAGGTAGCAGCGTGTCGGCTTCACATTCAAGACGTCCTGAGTTCGATTCACGGTCAAGGCGAGTTACTTGAATATGAGATGTTCTGAAGATTTCCCTTAACCTGAAAGATAACTGTCGGATAACGCGAAGCTCTCTGGACCCTGGAATTTTTGAGCATCATTTTAGTAATTTCATTCGTCATCCTATGTGACTTAACATTGTAGGACGTAATTTATTAAAAAGGGAAATTAAATGTATGAACTTGTACAGAAATTGTCGAAAATATTTATTCTATTTAAAACATTTTGTTGCAAGTAATACCACGAGGAATACATTAAGTAGAATCGACGTTCGTATGGATTAATAGGACTGAAATTCCATTTTGCTTTCCATGACAGCGCGAGAAGCAATTGAAAGCGCCAACACATTAAAATTCACCAAGTATAAAACTATGAAAGGGTAGAGCCAGACTGAAACTTTCAATGCCATAGCCGGGATTTGAACCACGGATCTTCTGGTTTCGTCCAGCCGCTCTAAACCATTGAGCTACTATGGTCAACGTGCCGACATGACATTAAATTCACCAACTGACTCGTGTTTCTCCCGGTAAACCACTATGAGTTCTCATAAACACATGAGACAACTGCTATAATGGCGACTTACCATGCTTTAAATACTTGGTCCGGGCTTTATAGTTGGAACCCCTATTAGGTACAATTAATAGAAGTTACTTGTTATTTCACACTAGTCGAGTGTAGGACGCACTATGAAAGGGTAGAGTCAGACTGAAAAATTCAATGCCAAACCGGGATTTGAAACCAGAAGATCCGTAGTTCAAGTCCCGGCTATGACAATGAATTTTTCAGTCTTACTCTACCCTTTCATAGTGTGTCCTACACACGGCTAGTGTGAAACAACAATTAATTTCCAAGTATAAAATATTAGTAACAAATATTGCGGATATTGTCAAAACCAGATAAAATTGTTTATATTATATCGTGTTTTAAATATTTTCACTTTCTATATCTTGTTGCGGAACAATTATACTAAACTCTACAATATATCTCCAGGATGAGGAGTACTTTATAAACTATTCCCAGAAAATTCTAGATATTGATTTTGTTCTTCAGTAAATGCATCAAGTATATAGCATTTTAATCAAAATCGTAACAGAAGCTTTCAGGAAAATAAAAATATTGAAAACTTTTTCATGTGCATGGTAATTTCAGATATCTGGATTTCTTTAATATTCTTCTTGGTGCATCTTTGGAAGTCTCTGGTATTAAATATCAAGTTTTTTACTTAAACACCGTGTCGTTTTAGAGTTACGATGCACTCACGTATAAAAACACACACCCATATATATTATTTTTAATGTAGACTTGTTTCTTAATTTAGCAGACACTTAAATGTATATTTTTTGTGAAACCATGATTCTATATTACGTAACTTATATGACTACAGTGAGGTAAGAGTGTAATTCTTCCTCGACTTAATAGTTAGTTACATGATAGGAAGTAAGAAAGAACGTTTGTTTAGAAATATTGTACAAACTTCCACATCGAGTTCCTATTGAGCTTCTCTAAACAACAACATAAGGCAATTTGCATTTAGCGCCACTTTTGTTCCAAGTATCGAAGCAATGATCAGGGGAAGAAGCCGGGACACACAGATGTGTCCACAATCTAACTTCTTGCTCGTAATTTAAAAGGGCAACATAAAGCAGCAGAGCAGTGCAAATTTGTGCTCGACATTAAAGTGAGGCACAAAAAGCGGTCGACGGTTTAATGTGGGTCGCGGTTGCTCCCAGTTAATCGCTACCATTAAAAGGAATTGCTTTGCAACTTTCCGGAGATCGTTTCGCAACGCTATTGAAATCTTATATAGTCTGCGTGCATTTGAGTAATGAAGCTTCAGAAAATCGATGTAGCCTACTTTACGTGCTTCACAAAAGCTCAGGGAGGTAAGGGTACTGTAACAGTTACTGCTAATCACACATAAGCGTTTAGTGATGGTTAACGTTACACTTAAGCCACTGTTGCACATGCCCAGAAGGACCAACGAAACTGTCATTGCTACGAGGGTTGTTCATTAAAGAATGATCACATTTTTTTTTTCGAGAACGCACCTTTACTCATCCTCATAATTTTGATGGTCTATCTCAAAATAGTCTGCCCTGAATGAGATGCACTTGCTCCAGCGTTTTTGCCAGTCTTCAAAGACATGCTTTAAACCATTTTTGAGAGATCCTTCAAAACTCGCCTCCGCAGCCTTCACCCCTGCTTCTGATGATGGATAATGCCTCCCTCAAAGGAGTTTCTTCAAGTTAGGGGTAGAAAAAGGTCACATGGGGCTAATTCCGGACTATAGGGTGGGTGAGGGAGACATTCCACGATGAGTTTTGCAAGATATTCAGCAACAACATTGGAAATATGCGGCCGCACATTATTGTGGTGCAGCATCCATCCTGCTTCATGGAAATGTGGTCTTTTGCGCCTGATATTAACTTGCAATGTTTTCAGGACATCCCTGTAGTATTGCCCAGTTATTGATATGCGTGCAGGTACAACATGATGATAAACCATTCCATTAATATCAAAGAACCAGATGACTATAACTTTCCCAGCAGAAGCAACCACTTTTGGCTTTTTGCGAGTTGGTGATGAAGGAGATTTCCACACTGAGCTTTGCTGTTTGCTCTCAGGATAAAAATGACGTAGCCAAGTATCATCAGCAGTGATCACGTTTGAAAGAAACTCCGGATCTTCCTCTAACATCAGCTTTAACTGCATGCAGACCTGCATGCGAATATCCTTTTGTTCGGGAATCAACAGTCTTGGTACCCATCGCGCACAAACACATCACATGCATAATGTTTCTGTCATGAACCTGTGGGTGATAACCAATGAAATGTTCAGTATTTCAGAAAGAGATCTTAATGCACAATGGCAGCAGCAGTGTTGATGTTTTCTTCCGTAAGAGCACCGGGCCCAAATTCCTTTGAAATTGATTGTCTCCCCTCTTTAAATATTTTAAACTACCTTCGAGTTGTGCTTTAGCAAAGAACAGACTCTCCATAGGCCTCCTGTAACATTGTGTAGGCCTGAACTGAAGAATTTTTGAGACGAAAGCAGAATTTCAAAGCCGCATATTGTTCCTCGCGTTTTACCTCCATTGCAGCGGTAGGCGATACTGAACATGCCTGAACTTGCCTGGTTCTCACAGGCGGCAATCAGGAGTAAAACAATAACACTACTACGGCGTGTTTGCTTCACATTAAGCTAACAGAATACAATACGATTGAATTTTAGTGCGAAAAATTATGACTGTAAAAATTATGATCATTCTTTACTGAACAGACCTCGTATATCACAGTGCACATTGAAGTGCACTGGGTATACTTCGTAAATGTTCACACTGTCTCCAACTTAGTTAACTACCCTAATCCACAGACTTTTCATCGATCGGCTGCTTATATAGGCTCATAGCCCAAGCGGAACATTCTCGAAAGGACACCTTCTGTACACAGTCAAAAGGAAGTCTCTAAAGCAGCAATGAAACCCAGGCATTGGTAAGTATAGTTGGCGGGGCTAGTTGGACGCGCGGGTCTGTTAACGTGATGGAAATTGCCCTTACAAAGCCACTAGCAACGAACCGAATACCGTCGCCTGAAAGAGATCAAAGTGAAGGAAATTAGGATTGGAAGATATAAATAGAAGAGCAACCACCAGAGAATCCCTCTATCGACTCAAAGAAACTAAAAAATAGAACCGTGGGTCAGAATAGGTTTTCACTGGGATCGAACTTACGATCTCCCGATACCTGTTACGCACGTTAACAACTGGCTCTATTACAGAAGAACGACGTAAGCTGCCTTTCTGAACATCCGGGAAAGGAGCCGATCTAACGCCTCCCCATTTATAGGGGCTTCTATAGAATCAACAAAGCTTGTTGGGGACAACCAAGAACCAGTGTCAGTGGGTACTTAAAAAATTTACAATTATTATTTGTTTGCTCTCGTGTTGAGGCTACTAGTAATAATTAAATTAGTTGGGTGAGATTTTAATTCAACAGAAAAGTTCCTTCTCTAATTATAAAGTTTAAAACAAACCTAATGAACTCCTAGTAGTCACATATTGGAGAGGAAGTAACGCGATTCCACTTTCCATCGAAGATAAGTTGGTGGACGCTTCAGATTCCTTTGAGAATTCAGGATTGACTTTTTAGAAATTTACACTTTTAAAATTAACTATGTATGTTAGGATTGTCAGCGAAAATGTTCTATCACACCCTAGACATCATTTCTAAATTTGTAAAATATCCTCTCCCACTTCCTTTGGTGGCGATTCAACTCAAGAGAAGGTAACATTGCCGTTCTAAAATACCCACAAACTTAAAATTTTTATGAGGAATTGGTTCACAAATGATAGGTTTCGTTTTTGTGCGAGATAATTATAATAAATTTAGCTCTGAACATTTAAGAGATTTCCAAACAGTTTATGTTCGCATGGACCAGTTAATGTAAAATCAACACATTGAGTTAAATTATAAAACTAATTTGCGTATTTTATTGTTTAATTTTAAACTTGTATAATCATTGTTATTTTTTATTTCGAGGGTAATTATAATTTCAAGTACTGTGGAATTTTTATTTAAAACGGTTACTTGCATATTTTTACGACACATGGCGCTCTAGGGCTTAATTTATGTAGAATATCTTCCAAAACTTTCCTTTTTAATTCAATTTTTAGGGGTGAAATTAGGAAAAGTGACTTCTCTAACCCATTGTCTTGCTGAAGAGTAAGCATGTAGGGAACGTAAAGAAAGAGCAGCAGAATTTAAACATTTGGAAAGACATTTGACAAGAACAGCTTGAGAGGAGCCATCATGCTTTTGCGTATCCAAAGTGAGAAGGTGATAAACAAGCTCATGTTTTTAAATATTATGTCTATTATTAAAGTACTGCAGCCACGTGTTTTCAAATGGAAACGTTACTTCTGTAACGTTTATTATACCTTGATAACATTGGAAGGGAGAGTTATATTCTGAACCTATACCTATAGGTCCTAATGCTTATCAAATAACTAATTTTTAATTGTTAATTGCCTATTAATTGCCTGTATACACACATATGTAACAAGCGTTTCCAAACTTTGTGTTAAAGCTGCCGATACCCAAGTGGGGTCGAGATTAGTGGTTGCCATTTTCCGGTCCTTGATGGAGCCGCACAGAAAGAATGGACGGAAATAGACTAGAAGCTTTTCTTTGGTCCGCCACTTTAACGTCAGGGTTCGCTGGTCAGCTACTCTGTGATGTCCCATTGTTCCTTCACAGCTCCAGCTCTATTTGCTCTGCCATTTGTTCTGCTCTCCTCTTTCACATAAAATTTGACTGCTCTTATCATCCATTCTCCTCCTTCCGTTCTCTTTATGCATTCTTCCAACCCCTCCTACCTCACTTTTACTTTACGTTTCATCTCGCTCTTCTCTAACTTACCATTTATTATATAACATAAATTTAAAATAATACATATTTTGGGATCTCCTGAAATAAAACGCCTTGATGAGGTACATTTATGTGGATTTCCCTACCAAGCATAACGTAGATAGAAAAGATGTTGGATACATCCAAGATTTCGCAAAAGTGCACTTTTGCAGCCTGCTGAATCCACAAAAAGAAGCATTTTCAGAAATAGGCCCACGATTATGCATTCATACGCCCTTGTGTCTATGAACAACATAACTAAAAAGGGAAAAGGTAGTTAAATATTAAATTTGGCATTTCTGTTCACCATTCTTGGTATTTATGATCCTCATCTTGCAAAGGTCTTAAAGAAAAATTCCCACCCCTACTATACTTTACTTGGAAAATTAAAATAGCATTATTTAACAAATGTTTATGGTAATTTAAATGTTTATTTTGTTAAAAATAGTAAATTGCAACCTAGGAGACTATACCATAATGCTACGAATTAAATTATATATACCTAATGTTCGTCCACGAGAAGGTGACAATCTACCCCGTAAATAGGAGCATAGCTAGAAGGATATCGGAGCAGGTGATGGAGCTAAAGTGGTAGAGCAAAGTAGGAGCTAGATTAGAGATACGTAATTAGGGATAAATAGAGACAATACAATATGCTAATTAACTATAAACTGATTATTTCGTCTAAGTACAATGCATTTCCTAAATGCAATGTACTTGAGGAGACTTAGGGGTGAAATAGTGTTAACAGTTACATTGATATATTAAAAACCCATACGGGCCTACCTTGAAGCTGTTTAGACGTGTATGGTTAGAGGTTGCGTGTGTAGAGGAGCCGTCCCTGGAGTGCGTCATGATGAGCCTGAATCTAAGATCAGCGTGACCTCTGGAATAACCAAACTAGAGTGAACCTCTTGAATCCCACGACTGCCAAAATGCGCACTCTTTAAATACTGTTACTTTTCATATGGCAACCTATTTCCAAATCAGCATTCCCACGTTAAAGAAACTACATAGATATTTCACAAGCTAAGGTAAGCATGATCGGTTTCGCCAAAAACATCCTAACTGCAATTCAGCGTCTAAGTGACTCAAATTAATTTATCAGCAAAGTTCATGTCCGACCAACTGTACGTGGCCGAGATCAGTAAACATAAAATGATGTGATAAGCTAAAATCATGTGAAGTCTCACATTACGTTCTCCTCGTAGGTCAGCAGAATTAAACACTTTAGAATGTCAACCATTAACTAGTTAATATTGCATTTTCTGAGAATACCCTTTGAAGTCCTCTTCATTCTGAATGACTGTAGTCGAACTGGTTAACCGTAAACAATAAGCAAAGTATAACTACATTAAGAATCTATATCTCGTTAAACCACACAATTTATATCTGCAAAGTTTTGTAGAACCAACCCTTGCCACGATCTTCTTAATTATTGGTTTGAATTTTGAAACACATACGTACACTGATTGAAAACTGAATAGAAAGAACAGAAGAATTGTAATATATTGGACACATTTTTATTACAAACTTCTGTTATAAAATGACATTTTTGTATACAAGTTAAATCAGACAAACAACACCTACATTCCAGACTTCGTTATGGCATAAAGGGATAATTTGAGGCAGTGACACGAAGATTATCAAGTAAATCCCCCTCTTCAGACTATCCACTAAATGAAGCTATTTTCAAAAGTGTCGATTCTCTTAAAATTATCTCTAACGATGTTAATGAAAGTACCACGTGTGTTGGATAAATTAAATGTATATCTTGAGCTTTCTGATAATGTCCTAAAAGTCCTCTTCAATCTGCAGACTTTTATATAACTAATAAACCAACAGCGAAAGATAAAATCTTACTATAAATGTAGACCTCGTTATAGAAAATAATTTGTATGCAAAGAGAACGCAATTACAAAATCATGACATAACATTAAAATATTTGACTATAACTTTAAAGGCTACTGTATTTCCATAACCACATACACCTACAAGAAAATTTAGAATATGATAATTTCATCAAAAGTTAACCTTCATCAATACAAAGTAGACAGAGGAATAAACGTTTGCAACAAGTTGTTAAAATATAGAGAAAGACCCATAACAGAACGTCATATTCTGGTTGAACATATTGTTTGGATTTAATAACGTGTGGGAAAAAAATCATCCGTCAGACAAGGTAGGGGAGTATGATAGGCTATATTTTGTTTACACGATACTGGCAAGTACTACAAACACATTACATCTGCAGAAACCTACTTAGATGCTATTTTAACTGGTTAATTATTTAAAAGCCTTGCGTAAAGTCACATCGTTGATGGAACACTGTAGAATTTTTCTTCAGCAGTTTATCATAGAGGACATATTGTGAGAAATAAAACGAAGAGATAGATATGGTGGTATAATGGTCTCTCCGGTACTGGAGTGTTAGGGATTCCGCCTGCGGCGAAACCTGTCCGTCTTCGGCATTCTTAGCTTCACTATTTCCTTATATGCTTATTAGGTACGATAGGCCTCCTGTATATCCCCGGACCGAAATTCTCTCTATCAAATCAAACGTACTGAACTCCTGTGATAACGACTAGAATACAAAAGAGGGTTTCTCTTCCACTTTGTATTTGCCTACTAAACATTTTAGAGAAGAGGTTGCCTCATCAGTTTTCTTATGTATTACATGCAAAGAAAGAAACATCGTATACAATGCATACTACTGTCCACCGCAACTGACTCTTGAATATAAAATATTCCTTATCCGATGTGTATATTTGCAATGAATAAAGCGTGAAATATTTCTCTAATTACTCTCAAAATTACAAAAACACTGGAACGTTATACATTTTATACTTTATATTTGGTGCTTAAGTACGAATCCACTTGCATATGAATAAGGAAACCAAAGATCCAGATCAAGATGCTGAGCTTCGAATGAAAAAGAAAACATTTATAGAAAAGGCAATCAATCTAGACATTCCATTCATTAACCAGCCCACGAAGTATCAGCCTAGAAGCGACGAAGAGGAAGACACAGAGTTGAGGAAAGTATTGTGGGCTCGGTGAGATTAGATAGTGATATGAGACTGCTTTGTGTGGGATCGCTTGGCACAAAGTTTGTGTTCTGTGCAGTGAAGCGTCGTGGCGCTGCCGGTCAGCCAATCGGAAAACCACAGAATCTTGGTGCCACACCGCAACCCTCTGCGAGCGGGGAAAAACCATTTGGCCACACTGGGACGTAAGAAGCAATCGATTTAGGGAAAAACTTCAGTTTTATGGTCTTTAATCTCTTACTCACTTGGAAGTTAATGCCTGCTTTCTTTATTTCTTTCCTGCCTTTCAGATTTCCTGGCCACAACGAAAATCCTTACAAGCGATGTCTGGCCAAACCAGCTCATGAAACATTCTGACACATTTATCTTGACACCTGATTTCCTAAGTCAGGTCTCAGCTGCCAACCTAATTTAATTCTAGAAACTTCTTCACTAAATATAAACTCAAATAACCTCTGAACACATTAATATTTTAAACAAGGTACGAAAATATTACTGCTGGGATAAACTAAGCATATTAACTATCTATATAAACAAAGAAAATGTCAAATCCTTCTCTTTGACTTAACAAGAAGCATCGAAAGTTAAAACTAAGGCTAAGAGACTTCACATACTAAACATAAACATTAAATGTTCAGATAGAACATCAATAGCAAAGAGTTATCAAATATTTATGGCCGCTCAGAAAGTATTTTTGTATTTGTATTTGTATTTATTTCTCATCTTTCTTCTACATACAATTTCATTGATACATTGACATTTGTAACATTTATTTCACACAATAACAAAATGACTTATTCACATCTAACATAACCTTCCTACCTGCTTGCCTCAAGTCTCGGTCTCAAAACACATAACCCCTGGTGTTCCTTGTACTGATGACCCTCCTCTCCCTTGTATCCCTCGTTCTAGTTTTCCACCCCTTAATTATTAGTTATTCTTCAGCAATCTTAACAATTTCTCTCCAACTTTCCGAAGATATTCATCTATATTTCTTACATTCTTTTCTACGTTTACCAATAATGTTTTCTTTATTATTAATACCTCCCCCATCCCTAAAACGGTCCCACTTTTGTTGCCAAATTTGTTCTCTCCATGTTTTTGTTTGTATGCAATAAAGTGCACTATGCCAATCTGTATCCTCTTCTCCACACTTTGTGTATTTCCCTGTATCCTTTTCATATCTAATACCTTTAAAATTTCTAACTCCTGTCCTTGCCCAGGCAAATCCTTCTCGCCCTGACTTATTACACACATCTATGTATTCTCCCTCCCCCACACTGTTTTTATTTCTCTATATGTCCTCAATGACATTTTCTCCCTTACACTGGTAAATATAACTTGGCTATCTAAATCTTCCAGCCTTAATTCTACCTCTTTCCAAAAGCCCATATAATAATACTCCTCGTTTCTCCAAATATGTCCCACACATATCTGTTCCATCAGTTCCTTTACTTTTTGCACCCAAGACTCTCTCCATTTACTTCTCATCTGCAGAAGAAGAAATTCCTTGATAATAATGGATTCCTCCAAATTGGCAACTCTGTATAGATATTTCAATACCCTTGAGGCAATTTTAACCCTTATTGAATGTCTTCCCAACTCTAATTGTGCTGCCCTATTGGGTGAAGCTACCGGTAAGCCCAAAATATATTTACAGAAGGATCTGTTAATAACGTCCACCTCTTCCCATGCTTCATTGACTCCTCATATATCTGCCCCATGCAGCATCTTATTTTCTACTATGAAGTAATATTTTAGTTTTTATATTAATGTCCTTCAACGTTTATACATATCGGACGACGAAAGAAATGGATAGTTAGGATCCACAGAATCTACAGTTACCCGATATTCCTCTTTCAGGATAAGGGAAAAACCCTAGAAAAACCTTATACAGATAATTCACCGTGAACGAGATTCGAACTCGGGACCTCCTGAACGCGAGGCAGACACGCTTTCACCACGCTACAGAGGCGGGTCCAGTAATTTAATGATCAAGTATCTGTCTGAATAAAAATGGCAATAATCTATTTTCCATCCGATACTGGGAGGTAATGAGACCACTATTACATATTGTCGCGAACCCGATCGCGATAAGGCGACTTGGCACACAATAGACGGGTATGTTTCACGTAGATAACGAGCTTGCATAAACAGATAACGCCGGCAAGCAAGATAACTGAGGCAAAGGCCTCGCCAGCGTAAATTAAGTTACATTTCTCGAAGGTGATAGAATGTTCGAATTATGTAATTAGATGCCTTGTTTTCCAGAGACTTCTAGTGAATGACAGAAATGTCTGGTAATCATGAATGAAGATATAAAAGGGATTGTGACACGCCAGCAGACAGTTGTAGCTCTGAAGCAGTTGTTGTGTAACAGTCAGTGTTGTTGTAACGAGAGCTAATGTAATCAGCTGCAAGTGTTTGTTATTGTCCTCGACATTGGAAGATTGTGTGATGTAATGTTGTTACATGAGAATTGGAGTGTGTATTCCTACGGAAATAAAGGATATTTTTAATTTCTGTAACTCGGCATTTTAATTCTACGAACCCATAAAGTTACAATATCCTCCAGCCGGAATCATGGTTTACTTGAGCCTGGATTGCAGCCTATCGCAGCCCCTTACTTTTCTCGCATTGCTGAATGGAATCTTACCTAAATTATTTGGAATTATTTAACCGAACTCTCTTAAAAGAATGAAAATAATGTACGATCAATGCATTTATAAACACTTGACTAAAGTATAACTTACGAGTAACATTAACAATTTGGGAAATATGCTTTTTTTATTTTCAGTGGTTTCTTCGATACATAAACGAAACATTTTCTTTCTAAGCTATGTTTCCATTTACTTTATTACTCTATTTGATGATTCCTTTCCTAATTCAACCCTATATGCACTTCACATGAATTAAACGTCACACTATAGTTCATTTATTATTTCTCTTTTATTGCCTTAGTGCCTATATTTCTATTTTATGTTCCGTTTTCCTTTCCTCGGGATATCAACGTCTGGATTTATCTGTATGGAAATACTTTGTTCGAAAGCTTTCGTCAGTACTTCTCTGGGTACTGCCAAAATTAATAACCTACCCGATAAAGTTCTTATATCCAGAACACGTGTTGAATCAAATAAACCTAAATTCTCTGTATTATTGCTGTGCAGCGAGTCTCCGTTTTGTTGCTAAGCGACCGATTTATGACGTAACAGCGATACGAGTTCTGCATAGGCCGTCGGCTATACTTGGGCTCGAATAAAACTTCTCCGACAGAAGAAAGTCTTTCGCTAAAAGGAAGAGGAAAGAAAGACTTCTTTTAAAAATGGATTTTGTATCAGTTACTTGATTTAATTTTCCCATTAAATTTCAAGTGGATACTTCATAATATTTTTGTAAAATGCTAATCCATCAGTTATTCTGTGTTAAATAGATTTTGATGTTATTAGACATTTCGAAAGTCCATCAGGAGGTTACGAGATTGATTCCAAACAACCGTCTAGTTTTATTCGTCGTTTCCCTGGTCGTTAGCCAAATACTAGGGTTGTTCCACAACTATCACGTCATATCCTATGACTATAATTTATTTCATTGTCATTCTAATTCACGGTTGTTGATCAGTGACAATGTTTGGCACGACAGCGCTCGTTGGAGGATATGTAATTTGTAGAGGCGGCTTCGTCCGGACCTGCTGCAACGTGGGCTGGCGGTTAAGGCCTTGAGAGTGGTCTCGTTCATCATGGTCACCTTTGGGTGCCTACCATCATCCCTCCCTCCAAGGTCATGGCAGAACCAGGAAGAACCTAAAGCTACTTTCAATGCTCTGTCTTGATTCTAAAGAACCTCTTTTCGTTATATTTTAGTTTGATGTACGAATCTTAATGTAAAAATGTGTTTACATGTATTAAAGTACACATCCACTTAAGAACCTTGAAGTACTAATTTACCCGCAGAAAGCAAAAATGAGCCCTCTCCTCCCAAAAAGTATAGATAACTTCATACTCGAGGGGGTATCGTGAAGTTGTAAATTAGCAACCGTTATAAGATGTAATAGAGAGTTTGTGTTGACATGTGCTTGCTAATTCCCCTCTAAGAAGTCACAATCCAGATTTACACATTTTCCTTGTTTTTCTTGAACTTCCAAATAGCTTCATTGTAGAAGTCGGCATGATTGGACTTAAACCACTCTTTTTACTTCATTAATGACATCATTTGTGTTGTCAAATCGGTGACCACGCAACGTATTCTTTATTTATGGTAGCAAAAAAGGTTACTTGGCACAAAATCGGAGGAATAATGAGGATGCTGCAAGATCTGAAAGCCATATGACTTTGTTTTGTCAACTGCAAATTGAGATGAATGAGCTGGAGCATTGTCAGCAAGAAGACGAATGCCTTTGGAGAGCATATCGCGTCGTTTATTAATCAGAACTGATCGTAGTTTTCCTAGAAGATTGCTGTGGTATCGGCCAATGAAGGTTTGACCCTTGTAAGCATAATCTGTAAGGATGGCTCCACACACTACCAGAAATCGGAAAGCGTGACCTTCTCAGCTGACTTGCATATGTGTGTTTTGGGATGTGGGAAATCGGCATGATTCCATTCCATGCTTATGGTTTTTGACTTTGGGTCATACTCATAGGTCCACGATTCATCCATGGTTACCAGGCGACCAAAACAATCATCTTCATCCCTTTCCAATAGCATCAACACCTGTCTTGAAAGATCAAGCTGTGTTTTCTTTTGGAAAGTGAAGGGAAACGTGGAACTCATCCTGAAGACACCTTATATATGTGCAGGTTCATCATGAGTAAATTTCCAGACACTACCATAACTAAAATAAGTCTCATTCATGATCATTTGGATAAATTGCTTGTCTGTCTTCCAGGATTAAACACCCACTTTCTTCACTGTGACAGCGTCATCTATCAAGAATGATCTACCAGATTTTGGCTCGTCTGCCAGAGACATGTGACCAGTTTGAAAATTACTTTTCTACCTCACAATAATGTCATAAGATGGACAATCGTTGCCATAAACAGCCATTGGCTCATCATGGATTTTCTGGGAAATTTTGCCTTTCAAATTCAGGAGCTTCATCGCTCTATGGGCCTCAATTTCCTTCACCTTACATCTTAGTCTTTTCTAGCACTCATTGTTACAAACTAATGTGACACAATTGACTGAAATTTTCAACATTATGTCCCGAGGCATCGATGATGAAACTGAAAGAAGTTTCCTCACTCTACCATAAAAACTAAGAGGTGATAATTAAAACTTTACTCGTATGGAGGTCCTTTACACTCATTGAATGCTTTTAGATGGCATAACTTCGTAAGCATAGGGATATAATGTTTAAAGTCCATTTTCTCAGTTTCATAATTTTTGGCTCATAATTGTTCATAATTTTATAAAAATCAAAGCCTTAATACTTCTGCTACAGGTTCGATAAGTCTTCAAATGGAATACAATACCTCCTCTGCCTACTGGGACATGAAATGAATGGGTGTAACTCAGTATGACGAATTTAGCCCTACTCTCTGTCAGCATGACCTTCTGTGTAACTCGAAAGGGTAACTTTACAAGTTAATTGTCCATGTTCAGACTAGTTAAGGCAAAATTTTCCAGAATTTAGCGTGAATATATTATAATATAGGTACATATGTAGAGATAAAAATGAACTTTGACAGCCATTTCTTTTCATTTAATACACTTAGGCATTATATTTTCATTCTACACTGCCGTTTTCTTACTGCTGGATTCCTTATTGTAGTTCGATGGTGGCAATAACCGTATTATTTGACTAACTAGCGAGATACCTCCATGATAACGAATCAGAGAGGTGCCAGGTTCGATCCTTCATGTCCTCCCACTTAAAGGAACTCTGCACGTCTTCGCAGCTTACGTCCTCCATTTCTGCATTCCATGCTACTCCCGTGACGTTTTCACCTCATCTGTTCCTTGTTTGCGGTTCAGGTAATCTGACATCGCATCCGTGTCGCTGATGAACGATATAAACGCCGCAGTCGTTTAATGACACATGTACCCATTTTCTACAGTGCCAACTGATGTATTTCTTTAGCCTTTCCTTGTGTAACAACTTAGCGAAATGAAGTGTGTATTCGAACCATTCCTTAGTTTCGAATCTATTACAATATCGCCCAATGGCATGGATTGTCCTTCTGGATGGTTGCATAGAAAACAGATATCGGCAGGGTGGACTCAAAACCTAGTTACACAAAGAAGGAAGCAATTACGAAGGAGAAAACACTACTGCAATCTAAGGAAATTGTCCAGTTTTGGGCATGTAAGTGCTAAAATAAGTAAAAATATTGTCCCAAGAACCGAAATTAACCTATAAATTTCTTATAAAGTTAACAGATTATTATTTAAATTATAACAAAACATGTTTAGATCTGCAGAACAACGAAACTACATATTTCTCTTCACTTTTAAGAGTTTTTTTTTCCTGAAAATGAAATGTAGTGTTTAACGCCCGCTTTTACTACATACGGCACCGCAGGTGATGACACTTATGATACATGAGATAAAGATGGAGCGCCGGTGGAATGAGATGAGGGA
Source organism: Mantis religiosa (assembly GCA_030765055.1). Classification (NCBI taxonomy): domain Eukaryota; kingdom Metazoa; phylum Arthropoda; class Insecta; order Mantodea; family Mantidae; genus Mantis; species Mantis religiosa. The sequence goes on from CM060952.1 coordinate 101,803,294, forward strand.
AACCGGAGATCCCGGAGAAAACCCGCCCCAACGCCGTGTTGTCCACCACAAATCTGGTTCATTGCTTCCAAGAACGCCGGTTTAAGTCCTGCTCTTATAAATTACTTTTAACTGTGCTTAAAGGTCAAAGGCTTGTGAGAGTAGATTTACTGGTGCGTTAAAGAACACCTGCGGGACGAAATTGTAGCATACCGGCGGCGCTAATTGAAACTGGCAATTGAAAATATCGTCAACAATGAACATATTTATTTTATTGAAGCTTTCTTTTAATATTGGACATAATATCAGGGTAATAATCACTTAAAAAGACTCCGATAAGCTAAAGTATAATAGCAAATAGGAATTCTTTTAAACTCATATTTCACAAAAATGTCTCAGTAATTAACTTACAGGACCATATATCACCTCGCTAAATATAAAAACGGCTACCTCTATGTTTTTCAGGTTGGTCATACTGATCAGTCAGATGTAATTCACTTACTGGCCGCTTCGCTCCAGTAAGAGCGCACGGAATTGCCAACAATGCACGCAAAATATGTCTAACCGGGTTACATTTCAACTGGGAAAATGATTTCCCCAGAGTGCAATATACGGCAGTGTTTTCTAGATTTGTAGCCTTTTCTTGCCGTTTTCATCATGAAAACTTACTTTGTAGCATTGTATTTCTGTTATAAAAATGTTATTACCTTCTCCGTTTGAACACAGAATTCTTATATCTGTGCTTGGTAATAATTCAGCTTTTTTTCAAACAAGTGTCAAGACTTTAGAAATGTTAATATTTCACATCCCAATTCTTCGTTTTTCTTAAAATGTTATGTTAACACGGGTTACCTACATAAAACACTGCTGATAATACTCACGGTACTAAATACTAAACTCTGATCATTTAGAAAACATTTTAGATATGTCGTACTCACATGACATTCTCCCCTTACTCTTGTACAAACTATTGTCGAGATGAACATTTGTAGAAATGGCTTTATTATTATCTCTCATTATAGTTAAATACGAAAGTAGAAAACCGCAGTAGGCTTAAACGATCTTCAAGTGTTTAAAAAGCGGAACAATGGTAGCTTTAAAATTCATCTGAGAATGAGAGATAAAAAGCAATAAACACTTTTAATTTGACAAGTGTTTAAATACTGCAAAATTCAAACATGGCAAGAAATATTTTCCCAAAATATATTGAATATGAATAGTAAGTTTTTAACGATATATTAATTTTTTGTGTAGTAATACTTCATCTGTCTCTTACGATAAAGTCACATACATAAAATTTCCGAGGACATTCCCAGAGAATTATAGATAAAGCAATTTCATTGGTAAACATGTTATTTTAATAAAAGTTGTTCGAACTGTTATTAAAAGAATATCTTATGTGAAGTTCGTGTTGCTATATTAGAGGGCACTGAACTCTTAAATACGAAGTTTATTACTTAACTAAGTTTCCGTTTTTGAGTTATGCTGTTCACGCGCAGACACAATAACACACACACACACACACACACACACACACACACACACACACACACACACACATATATATATATATATATATATATATATATATATATATATAATCCTTTTTTCTTTTAAGATTCAGAGAGTTTAAGAGCATACCAGGTAAGTCAGCAGTCCCTATTTATTCTTATCTATGCAGCCCGCAGTGTATAGTCTAATGTGAAAACATTGACCCTTTTAACACAAAAGCCGTTAGTGTAGCTCTGCCCTTCTATTCGGTACTATATGCACCCATTACCAATACAATCCTAAATCAGGATCAAGAAGCTGCGAAAATCTTAAGTAAACGAACTATTTTCATGAATATAATACTAGCAAGAGAGGTAGAGAATAGGTGGCAGCTGACCGATTGCTTGCTGGAATATGGTGATGCAAAGGCTCTGTTCGAAACTGCATCACATTATTTTGGTTTTTTCTCCCTCTCTTCCAGACGTTATTGTCTATATATTAGTTAATAATTTATCTATTGTTGTTTTTTGGCTCACAAGTAACATAGAGAGGTGCAGAAAGAAGGAAAGAAAGAAAGCCAGTGAGAAAAGAAACAAACAAGGGAAGAAATATAGAGAGATACAGGAGAAAGTAAAGAAAGAAAACAGAAATAAACAAATAAAGAGGACAGAAAGAAAGACAGAGAGCAGGAAAGAAAGAAGGACAGAAAGAAAGGGAGGAACAGGATGAAGGAAAGAAAGAAAATAAAGAAGGAAAGAATGAAAGACCTTTTGATTGTAAACATGGAACAATTGGGTTTCTCTTTCATTTAGAAATTTGTCAAACGACAGAGCTTACCTCCATGTTTAAAGATTGTCATGCATATTTCAAACTGTTAGATAATCTTTTTACTTGCTACACAATGTACCAATGGGGTTTAAATAGACGTTAAGCTACTACTAAATAACTGTAGGACAAATTGTGCGTTATAATCAGATAAATGCAACATACGCTTAAAAGAAAAGCTGTTTCTAAGGTTACAAGAGGTAATAGAGGCAATAATGCTGTATACATGAGATACGAGAGATAATGATGTACAAGTAAAATATTAAGTGTTCAATGATCACCAAAAAAAAAAAAAAAAAACACAATAAAATATCGGCTAAATTGATTGAAAACTGCAGATAATACATTTTAAGTTTTTCATTTGTCTAATTATTAGCTTGAAACAGAATTAAATTTGAATATAACAAACCAGTATATGTTGGACACATCTGCAGTTCCACCACAATAACTGTTCATTAGTACTTATTTTTCTCACCAGATGGTACCGTAATTAGAAACAAAGGCACATTTATTTAATTGGGAATGTTAGAGTGTCCTGTATCGAACTCACATACGGTTGCACCTGCGTCTGATTGTACGGTGCGACGGACGCTAACAAATTTTCAGAACGTCCTATACTAACGGCATTTACACAAGCAGCGAGGGAGAGAAAAAAAGAATGAAAATGGTTGGTAAGCATGCGATGGTGTGGAGTGGCGCTCGTTTTTTGTTCTATTGCAGGAGGCAGTGCTCGTATTTCACATAGTAAAATGCGAATCATTACACAGAGGTGGAACTGCAATTAGAAATGGCCACGGCTTCCTTGATTATTGTTGAAACAGGTGCGTACTGTGGAAGGATATCGAACTTTCATATGCTATTGACAATATATCATATATAATGATCTTTTACTGTGCCTCTCTGAAAATCGCGGCTACAAAACAATAGACAGCACGTTATTTTTAGAGTAGCAGCGCTCCTGAATAAGCAAACTCATTATCTTAATGGTCTACTGACGTACAATAGTTTTCTGTTTAGGGAACAATACTGCGCGCAAATAGTTGTGTGTTAATCATTGATTATTGGCAAATAAGGGGTGTTAATGGTATTGGATAATAAAATTGCTAATTTCTACTAATTCCAAACAATGTAGTTGGCAGTTTATCGCAGTACTGTTCAGTAGAATAAATGCAGTAAACAAAATTTGAATTGGTATGCTCACATGACGTTCTTTACCCATATTTTATCAAACATTCTTACAGAAGTTTATTATTCTATTCTACTACACGTTCACAGAAAAGGTTTTATTACGTATATCCCTGTATATACAACGTAAGTACGGGAATACAGTACTTAGGTAATAGTCAAACCTCTTGGTCCATATGTGGTGACTTTTGGAATTTCATTTCCTTTTAACAGGAGAAAAAAGATAAAGAATGACTTCCTATCTGAGAAAGTCTAACAATGGAACATTAAAAATAACAAAGAATACATCGGAAGCTTATTTACCATAAATTTTGTCCTTGAACAAGATTTAACTACCTGTGCAAAAGTCATCCAAGATGAACAGCACTTCAGTGGCTATTCCGAGAAAATATTAAACATAGAGTTCCTTTGTCATGGAACATGTGTTTTTTTTTTAATCAAAAGCGCTAGAAAAAATTTTGAGCAAATAAAAGACTTTGATACGTTTTCTATATAAATGGGATTTTCTTGCATCCATGTTGCATCGATGGAAAATGATGAAATTAAGCAAATGAGCGTGTCTTACTGACCTTTTTGAGTTGAATTATATACAACCATTTAAATATTTCTGAGAAGAAGTTTGTTCGTTTGAAGATTGTTGTTTGGAATTCATTTTAAAAGAAGTTTTTTTTTTTTTCTTTTTCAAGTTTTTGTCCAACTTTTTCCCTTTGGTACTGTTGGAAGAAATGCACCATTGTACGTCAAAAATTGCATTTTACATAATTGAATATTGTCTTATCGTTTTTAAAGTATACGTATTTATCAGTTTTTAGAAAGTTGAACAGTAATAGGTCAGCCTATTAAACATATTCACAGGAACTCCTAAAGGAAGTAATTTAAAATGCTTTAGTGTGCTACAAATAGATCGGAGATATTTGGTTAACAATAAAATAGTTATTTAAAACATTAATTTTTTAAGTTTACAGAGTAATGTACTTATAACCATTCTCGATATCAAACCACCCTTCATATATAAACCTTTTCCTTTGTTTATTTTTTCGGTCCAAAACGAGTCTATCGGGTTGTATATATATATATAAGAAAATGAAATGCATATTTTCAGTTTTTTGGATAGTGATTGAGCTCTCTTCATTAGGAATAAACATTGTATAACTAGTTAAGGTTCCCTAAGATAAAATCTTGAAATTTTTTACCAAATTTACATTGTATATATCTTTAAAAAGCGATTTATTTCTTTTATTAGGTTACCTTAGTTTAAAGATAATATATGCTATATTTTAATAATCATATTTATTATTTAATTTCAAAGTGGCAACGAAGTTTTTAATGACACCAGTTTTGGAGATATTTTGTCAGTTAATATTAAGTGGGTAGAGGTACAAGCTATTAAAAGAATATTTTCTTGAAGAAAGGGTACAGATAGGAATGTAAATGTAAAACCTAAAAGTGTTAGAAACATTTTATTGGCGTACGTTTGTCTTTGAAACATTATATTTCGATAATAATAACAGTATTTAAATTCAATATGTTTCACTAATATAAAAATATAACATATTATATGACTCAGCGAATTTGGTGTATGAATTATGCTTTTTACTTTATTTGAATAGTTCGAGAAAGGCAATTTCTTTCATAAATAATTTTACATATCTTTTAAGGCACAGTACTTAGAAATTTCAATTCGCTGTTTATCGTGGAAAGCAGGTGGAAATTTTGTTATTATTTCAGCCTCCTGTTACTCGTATTCTCCTGCTCCTGCATTCTGAACATTTTGCTATAATGCATTTCACTTATTGTTGCACAAAGATCCTCAATTAATGCCTCTAGTAACACATTATAGGAAAAGTTCAAAGAGTTGTGAGGCTTAAAGATGAAAATCAAATAAACACGTACACAAGAGAGAGAGAGAACAAACGGCCACTCTAAATAATTAGGCAAGAGAATTCATGGAGGAAATTTCTAAGAAGTCGTTTCTTGAAGCACCTTTGGGGAGTTGGTGTGAAAGTTGTTCTGCTCAAGGAGTAGAAACAGTGTTCCGTGAAAATGAAACAAAGCGTGGGATTATACAAGTCATCATGGGGAGGGAAAACGAAAGCTCTGGTGTTAATATCCAAAATTATGTTTCGTATGAAGGATTTGCTGCGAACAATGAGGATTACAGCATTTTTCTTATGGCCTTGATTTCCACATCCCTATTTGTAAACAACACTCAGACTCTAAAAGTCAGTGAAATATTATTTAATATGATTTATTATGTACTAAAAGGAATACACTCTGGGCTCTATTCGAATTTGGCCCTGGCCGTTTTGTTATTATCTTTGCATCATGGTCTGTGTTTACTAAAAAGTTTATACACTTTACGTCCCTCTATTTGGAGTACTTTAAATTTTTCCTGGGGTCTCACATTGTGGTTATGTTATGTATCTCTATTATCAGTTTATGAAGATCTTCTGCCAAATATTTCATTAACCGTTTCCTGGTATATCTCCACTTTAGCTTCACTTTCCTTCATTCTCTGTTTTTATCATCTTCCACATTATTACCCAGTGTTCAATATATTCTTTTTCTCTTTCGCTTTACCTTTCTGATATTGAGGAGTTACCCATCCTTCCGCTAAAATGAATGCCTGAGTGAGATGCCTGTCACAAAATCTGCATTAGATGAAGTATGGCTGATCTGGTATCGAGTGAGATAAAATGATATGAAATGAGGAAGTAGTATGTTCTTCTTAATTAATACTGAATATTCATCTGGTGATTTTCATGTCATGTATTCGTTTTACAGGGTCAATGGTTTAAACCCTGCAGACCGCAATGGACTTTTTAGGGTATTGGACTTATCATGGCTTCCTTCGGAATGGTCACGTTGTGCAGATTTATGGCAAGTACGATGTCGGCTGATAAATCCTGGGCCTCACGCAGAGATGCCGATATCGGTCTAGTTTGATGGATACCATCATATCGCCTAACTCTAGAATAAATTGTATCAATAGTTAGAGCTTGTTTAATTTTTGAATGACAGCATTTTAGATAAGATAAGTGTAGAGTTTTCACGAAAAATGAGCAGTGAATAAATACTTCCATTTTATAGGCTTAAAGCCTAAAGAAAACAAGGAGGAATTGGACATTACAGTGAAAGGCTCTGCCCCTTCATATCAATGACTAAAAAGTGTGTTACAGAGTTTAAAATGGGACTACGAGCACTAATGATGAGCCTCGCTCTGGACGCCCTGTGAAAGTCACAACTACAATCATTGAAATAATTCATCGTTTAGTACTGGAATACCGCAGATTAAAGTTTAAGTTAGTAGAGGCTCTGAACATATCAGAAGAAGGTGCAGGTAAATTCTAAGTAATGTTTTGGACTTTCAAAATGTGTGTGCAATATGGGTGCCGCGTTTGTTGATATCTGATCAAAGCTGCAAAGAAAAATAGTTTCTAAGTATATTGGAGCTCTACCGTAAAAATCTCTGTAAATTTTTGAGATGGATTATCACCATGGATGAAAATTGGATATATCACTACCCTCCAGAAGGTAAATCCACAGATAAAACAGTGGATTGCGCCAGGTGAACCTACTTCAAAGAAGACAAAGTGAATTTTGTCTGCTAACAAGGTTATGGTGAGTGATTTCTGGGATGCACAGGGAATTTACTTTTATTCATTACTTGGAAAAGTGTAAAATTATCACTGGCGAGTACCACGCAAGCTTACTGCAATGTCTGAGTGATGAGATGAAAGGAGAAAATCTCATTTGGCAAAGAAAAAGTTCTTCTTTCTTCACGACAATGCTCCGGCCCATCTTTAAGTCATTGCAGTGAGAAAAATGTGCGAACTTAATTTAGAATTGCTTAAACATCACCCTATTCGCCAGATCTGGCACACAGTGACTACCACCTATTCCGGAACCTCAAAAAATTTATTGGAGGACAAAGGTTTAACAGCAACGATAAGGTCATTGATACGGTAAATAGCTATTTTGAGTACCATGATAAATCGCGCTACCGAGATGGTTTAATTAAATTAGAGCACTGATATGACAAATATATTAGCGTTTCTGGAGATTATCTTGAGAAATCAAGAAAAGAACTTCCTGATTTATTTTTTAACTTGTGAGGTCCGGGAGCTATCAGCCGACCCTCGTGAAGTAACCTGAAGCCTAATGAAGGACGCCTCTGAGGAAAATTAAACAATATTTCATATACAATAGGTCGTTATCGCAAAGAACTTCCGCAAAGAAAAAACAACCTTCAATTTCTGATAAACTGCTAATGGTATGGACCGCCCTGGGCTTTATTTTTTATTTTTTGTTGTTCGTCTTGGAGAAAATAAATACAAAATTACACTTAAATTGAAAATGTAGCATCTTCGTACATCCGAATATTTAAAAAAACATTTGATGGAATGCAGAGCATTCAATAAGTTTGTTTCTAAACATTTTGAATGCTGTTCTCGCACTGAGTTTTAATTATCTACCACGATATTATAGTTGGTTTACTTAGCGCCAGAGGCTACTTGCTTTTCTCCCGCCCCCTTCATCTCATTTCTTCAGAATTCCGATTTTCCGCTTCTTTCATCCATTAATTAACTTAGTAATACAACTCCATCAAATCTTCCGTTCATGCAGCGTTTGCTGATGTGCTTTCTCTCTATGCCATGACCTTCTGTAATTTTTCATAAATTTGGAAAACAATCTATGTTTTCAGGAGAGTTCATAATTCGTTGGGAAAGTTTTTCTTTGTTCGCGATTCCGTAAATTTTTCACTTCTACCGAAACTTAAGGGGAAGTTGGGGTTAATAAAAGTTGGGAAATTATTTTAAAATAACGTGGCTGCACCTATGCATGGAGGATGGGAAGAAAAATTAAGTAGCCGGCAAAGAACAACGACAGGAAGAACAAAAGTTACTATGCAGCTTAAAAAACTGTGGCGATATTAAGACTCTGTGGAAGCGAAGGTGTGCTAAAACCAAGACATTAAAATGTGTTAGTTTCACATGTATTTCTCTAGCCACCATCATATATATTTGTGCAGCTTCCTGAAACTAATTTTAAAATTGATATTTCAGAAATACCCACTACACTAAAAATTTGTGTTTGGTACACGAGGGATCGAGGAAGCAAAATTGATAGTGAAATCTTTAAAATCATTAGCAGATATATACCGAGTTAGAAATTCCACTGTTCCCATTATACCGCAAGAAAGAAATGGATGTTTATTAAACTTAACAAAAATTAAGTATTGAGAAATTCAAACAATAAGAATACCAATGGTGTGTGGTTTACAAATTACCTACAAAAACTAATTCAGGATTAGGGAGGCTTAATAGACCATCTGAAGAAAATTCAACATATAGGTTTTATTATCATTGTAACTGTTTAAATATGCAATATTTTAATTATAATGATAAAGACCTTTTAAGAAAATTAAAAGTAAAAATAATTTTATGTAAAAGTAGTCTATGATGTGAATTTTCCTGAATCCTGCATTCATAAAAAATATTTTAAAAATCTGAAATTAAATTCAAAGTCTTGTATTTATCGAACTTTTTCGATTAAGTATTTTGTTGTTCAGTCTCATTCGCTCACACATGCACACACGCACACAAACACACACACACACACACACACACACACACACACACACAGACACATGCACTCGCGTGCGTGCACTGGACTTTTTACAAAAAATGAAATTTTTCTTTTATTCAGGAAATGTTTATTATGTATTTGAAATACCTAATAAAATCCTCCAAACCCTAAATCACCACTTATATTTAATGCCTTTCATTATTTTTATATATTCAAATAACCTTAATGACTACGATTAAATATACTTAAAGTTCAAGATGTATCCATAACAAATAAAATGTTTATTTTGAAATTTCTAAGTACTAAATATTTATGAAGTTTTTTCTTTAATTCAGAAATAATTTAAGGAAAAAGTTTCACGAAAAATAGATTTATATAAAACTCAGTTTTTAAATTAACGGCCTTCAATGTTAAGGTATATCAGACGATGAATGAAACGAGTGAATTAGTGCTCAAAAGAGCCCAGGATCTCTGGTGCTTACAGTTACCAGACATTTATCTTTCAGGATAAGGGAAAACCCCAAAAAACCTTATACAGGAGCTCACCCTGGTCGAGATTCAACTCGGGACCTCTTGAACGGGGGCAGACACTTTGCCTGCGCTACACAGGAGGGAAAAATAGACTCACACAACTTATGTGAAGTAATTTGTCTAAGATTTTAGCCATTTTATAACTATTATTTACTATTCGATTAAATTTTATAACGTTTTATATTTTTAAAGTACTAAATCGACTTTCTATTGTTTACTGTGGTCATTTTCTTTTTTTTAATTTACGTCCTCCAATGTTAAGTCATACACGAGGATGAATGAAATAGGTGAAATTCTCTCAAATGAGTCCGGGGTCCATGGATCTTAGAGCTACCCGACATTCATATTTCAGGATAAAGGAAAACCTTGGAAAATCCTTATCCAGGCAATTCACCCTAACCCAGAAACTCGGGTCCTGTTGAACGTGAGGCAGACACGCTACCATCTACGCTACCAAGGTGGGCGCTGTCGTCATGCAAAGACTATGGAATTCCGAAGCAAAATTTTTAAGGGTTTGATTATTGTTTCAACGTTCTTTATCCTCTTGAACCTTACAATTTGTAAGGTAATATTTCAGTAAACGTTGAAGTGAATTGTATAATAAGCTATTGTGAGAAAAAATGAAATGTGTAGTGTTTAATACCCAATTTTACTACATACGGCACCGCAGGCGATGACACTGATGATATATGAGATGAAGATGGAGCACCATTGGATGAGATGGCGGGGGAAATCGGAGATCCCGGAGAAAACCCGCCCCAGCGCCGTGTTGTCCGCTACAAATCTCACTTTGCGGTCGCCTTGGTGAGAATCTTTGTATATACGGTAGAGACACTTACGTGAATATAATTTGCTGCCCAGTATATAGTTTGTGCTCATAGGTATAGAATTTTCATGTTGCAATAAAAACCAATATTTATTAAGAAAAATGCCACCATGAAGGAATCTAGATATATTGAAACCTTCTTTTGGCGCCGCCATTATTTCACAAACTTCTGACATCTCTTTTGTTTCTAACTTTGTAACAGCTGATTCAGTTTCTTTCTGCGGCGCTGCAGTAATGCGAGCGGTCCCAAGTTGTTCCCAAACTTCTTCAGGAATCATTTTTAACACAAAAGAGAGAGGAAAACATAAAAAGAAAGGTACTTTTCTTGAAGCGTAACTTAATGCTGGAAAACTAACCGCGAATCTCTGCATAGTAAATGGAATATGTAAGTTCAAAATAAATTTTTCCCTAAGGGAGCGCACTTTTTGAAAAGCTTTCTCCTGGATCGATGGAAAATGCACATACAGTACACTTCCGTCGCAATTTTTCGGAGATGTTATTTTTTCCATCCGTAAGGTTTCTATATCTACTGACACTAGATTGCATATGTGGGTGTACCTCAGCACACGTTAGGAAATAAATTACATTATATATAGTGTTTCGAAGGGACACTGAATGAATATATAGAAGTAGATGTTTATATATTCATTCGGTGTCTTTCGAAACACTATATACAATTTTAACCCCTATATAGCGGCATTAAAAGAACACCCTAGAATGAGTGTGGATTAGGCAGTGACAGGAACAACGACGCGTGCCTCACGCTGTTGGAGTTCGCACGCTGTGCCGTGGGTTGTAGCTGTTTGCAAACATACCGGCATATTCCGCAGTAGCTTGCAACTATTAAGAATTTATTTGGATTATGAAACCGCAGTAAAAATCCATTGCTAAAGTATAGCTTATGAGTGCTTAACGTGTTCCAACATTCCGTTGTATCAGTCCATGACGTCAAATAAGCTGGTAGACATATGCAACTTATATCTTTAGAGGGAAGTTAATGTTAGTGAGGCTAAGGATGGAAGCATTAAATGATGAAAAATAACAGAACAATAGCAAAGAATTGTAGATACAGTTAACCAAAACTAAATATCTTATGCAATGAGACAAGCATTTTACTTCACTGTGTTTAATAATATGAAATAAAATTTGAAACTTAAAAGGAAGCTGCTGATTTTACAGTAATTGTTTGAAAGTTCTGAATACATAAGATCAAAGCAAAATGAGCATCCCTGGAACTATCCCAGTCGTTAGTCGACTTTTTCCACAAGTAACTGCCCTTTGCTCCATTACCTGAAAGCGAGGCTAGGGTCACTGGTAACGAGTAAGGAGCAATGCTTTTGTTTTCGTGACCGGTGTGTCCCAATAACAACTTTTGAGGTTCGCACATCAGTGGTCCCTGAGCTGCCTAATCACCAAATAATGTAATATTTAAAACTACATAAAAATTATACGGAAATTCAGACTAGTTAAGTTATAAACTTATAAACTATGAAACGGCTATATTCGTTCAGTGACGCTTCGAAATAACCTGGATATGTGAACCAGGGGGCGATGTTACTTTTTGATTTTAAGCAAATAAGAGGTCGCATCTCTAATAATGAATTTTGTTCAAAAGATATCAGAATTTTGATTTTAAGATTTTAGGTGTTACATTGTCACGTGTATGTTTGAAGATTAGTTGGGAACATATAAAATTCTGGAATATAATTATTTAATGCTCACTTCCTGTGACTTGACTCGTTTGCACATTCTAAAGTTCTTAATTTTGCTAACCCATGAGGAGAACGTAATACAAGATTTCTCATGACTTAAGCGTATGACATTAGTTTACTGTTCACTCATGTCGACCACCTGCGGGTGGCCGGACACGGACTTTGCTGACCAAAGTAATCTGAGTCACGTAGACGTTGAATTACAGTTAAGATATTTTTGAGGAATATGATCGTGCTTAGCTTTGCCTGGGAAGCATATACGTAGCTTCTTTGGCGTAGAAATGGCGATTCGGCAACAGATCACCATATTCAAAGTAACAGTATTGAAAGACTGTGCATTTTGGCAGTCGTGTATCATTCAAGTGAGATTCGAGTGGGTCATTCTAGATCAGTTCACTCTAGTTTAGTTCTTCCGGAGGACACTTATTATTGGGATCAGGGTCGTCATGCTGCCCTTCAGTGTTGGCTATTTTATACGTGGATCTCTAACCATACACGGCCACATATCCTCAAGGTAAGCCTGTATGGGGCTTTAATATAATAATGTAACGGCTAACACTATTTCACCCCAAGTATCTTAAAATTTCAGGAGTGAATTGTATTGAAACCAAATAATCAGTATATTGTGACTTCGTGGGTTCGTAGAATTAAATGTCCGAGTTGCAGATATTTCAAATGTTCTTTCTTTGCGTAGAAATACACTCACAGCAGCAGTTCAATTCTCACATAACAACATTACGTCACATACACCACACATTCTACCAAGGTCGATGACAATAACAAACAGCGATCAGTTTACAACATAAGCTCAGCTGTTTACTACTACAACACAACCTTGGCGAGTCGTCGGCTCTTTAAATACCTCACTGATAATTTCTAGACTATTCTAAAATAAACGAGAACACGAATAGTCTCTATCAGTCAAGAAGTCACCAGAAATTTCCATTTATCTCAGTTTGTTTATTTCGGCAGCGCTTTATCTGCGTGCTATCTCTATTTGCCGGCTCTTTGTGAACACTAGCCACGCTATCGTTAACTGCTTATGCAAGTTCTTTGTTACCCTGACACACTATCCACCGTATGTTATCTATTTGCACCGAAACTTTAATGCCCATTATTGAGACAATATTATATGTGGCATATCATAGAAGTCTGTGTTGTCCTTATCTATGTTTACTTATCTCTCATTGGCTCCTACCTTGCTGTACCACTTTGCTCTACCATCTGCTCTACGTTCTAATTACTGAGTTGATTGTAAAACATATTGGTGAACGCACCCTTAATTAGACAACTCTATTCGTAACATTATTCCATTTATACATTAAAATTTATTATTTTGCTTTCAATATTCCAATAAATCTTATATTTACGAAGTAATTGAGAAATTTATACCTTTATCTCAATGTATTTTTATTAATAATCCAATTTACAAATATAGTTTTCTCCAATGGTGTTTCAACAACTGAAATGATAAAATTGTTGCACTAATGCAAACTTGAAGTAATTTTACAACCTTGCGAACATTTTTGGAGGATTTTTCAATAAAAATGTTTCGTATGACTAATAAGATCAATCACAAAATGAAAAATAATTCCTTTATCTAAATATTATTGTTTATGCAATTGACCAGTTTACGTAATACTTAGTACATAAACCTGATATGTTGCATTTACGTGACTTTTTCTGCTCACTCTTGTATAAATTATACTATAAATGCCTGTAACGTTTCACTATTTCAGGCCTTCTAATTTCAGAGGTAACGTTATATAAAGTAAAGAAAATGTAGTTTTGATAAAACTAATTTAATATTATAATAGACACTTAAACAGCACACCAACATTGAAGGGGTGTGTATAATGTAACCATGTGAACCGGTATAGTTGGGTTCACTATAAATGTTAAAAAGGCTGGTTTACCAGTTATGGAAAACTCGTTCAGAAGTAAGAAAACTTAACATGCTACTCCCAGAACAAAAAGGTATCTTGCGGTGGTAATAAAAATCATTAAAGCTGTTATAAAAATATCGAAAACTTTTCTATATTTTTAACGAATATTTGGATGTTCCGGAATTTAAATAATAATTTTGGATAATTATATTTTATTCATATCTTCTCTAAAATGTTCTTCTTACTTTTCTTACGACCCGATCTTCTATCCAATTAACTGTGGATAGGTATTACAGAGAGTCACACAATAACCTTGCACGAGTTGGAGGTGGAAACATGATCTCGTAACAAGATTGCATTATCGATCTGAATACTTAAGATTGAGTTCCCTGACACAAAGGAGGGAACTGTATTTCTATGGGAACACTACCCTGGGAAGGGAAGGGATGACTTCTGAAACTGGCAAGAAGACAGCAACATGGCTTCTCCGGCATTACACGCAAGAACAGGAACCAATTTAATACAGAGAATAGCACACGCAGCAGTTTGTCTGATGTCAACCTCGCCATTAATCACAGTGCTTTTTGTCCACCTACCCGGACCCCAACTGATAGATCGATGGCTTGAGGCGGTAAACAGGACATTAGGTCTCTGATGACGTCATCCGTAACCGTCTTAGATCACAATTTCAATGAAAAAGTTCCCCGCTCATATGATAACAATGTGAAGATGGTAAAGCAAAGTCATGCAGAAATACGAGATCGGTTAACCCATTTAGACTTAGAACCAGTAAATTCATTGAAAACTGTATATACTGAACTAAATTGTTATGTAAAAATTGTATAGTATTCACCTAAGTGTAGCTTTAGGTCGATATACAGGGTGTTTCAAGACGACACCGAACGAACATATAGAAGTAGTTGCTCAGCTTCTATATGGCACATATAGATAGTTTTTACCGCCAATAGAGCCGCATAAATAAATTCTCCTGAATGAGTGTGGATTAGGCAGTACAGGAACAACGACGCATGCCTCATGCTGTCGGAGTTTGCAGATATAAGTCAAATGCTGAGCCGCGTGCTGTAGCTAGCTCTTTGTAAACATACTAGCTTGCTACTATTCAGAATTTATTTGGTTTATTAACCACAATAAAAAATCTATTGCTAAATTATTTCTTATGAGTGCTTAACGTGTTCCAAAGTATAGCAGCCCATGATGGCAAATAAACTGGTGGACATATGCAACTTATACCTTTCAGAGGGAAGTTAATTTTAGTGAGGTTGAGGATGGAAGTATTAAAAGATAAACAGAACAGACAACAACATCAAAGAATTGTAGATAAATTAACCAAAACTAAGTGGCTTACACAATGAGACAAGCATTTTATTCCACGTGTTTTATAATACTAAATGAAGCATTTGTAACAGAAAAGGAAGCTTTTGGTACTTACAGTAAATGGTTGAAAGTATTTTACAATTAAGATCATAACAAAATGCTCTGAAGTTAAACAAGTCTTATCATTGATGTAACTATTTTTACAATTCATATTTTTAATGAAACAAATTAATTGTGCGTTCGTTGAACTCCCTTCAGCTCTTCCATCCATCAAAACTATATCCGTCATTTCGGCGTTCGTATAGCTCTCCATATTGCTTTGATTTGCTATGTAACTGAGCGCAAAATGCTTCCTGTTAGGACGGAATGTGTAGTTTCACACTGAAGTACCATGCAACTTTCCGATTTATTAGTCGACTTTTGCACAAATAACTGCCCTTTGCCCCATTAACTGAAAGGTAGGCTAGGGTCCCTCATAAAGAGCAAGGAGTAATGTTTTTGTTTGCATGGCCGGTGCGTCCCAATAACAACTTTTGAGGTTCGCATACCAGTGGTTCCTGCGCTGCCTAATCACAAAATCATGTACTATTTAATGCTACGTAAAATTATACCTAACAGAACTTCGATGCTGCGACACCGAAATTCGGACAAATTAAATTATAAACTACGCAGCGGCTATATTCGTTCGGTGTCGTTTAGAAACAGCCTGTATAAAACATTAAACATTGTCACAAAAGGAAACTTACTTGTAACAAGGTTGGCCTCTGCATGTAATAAAACATTCTAAAACAAAAATGTTAGATCCCTCACAGCAAAGATAATAATAATCATCCGCCAAGTAGAAAACTGTTTAGGATCTGAAATAGGCAATTTAAAAATTGCATTAAAATTAGATACACCAATTTAATTAGGTATATACGGTACGCGCAAGATAAGAAGAGCGCTGGATTTACGGTGTGGTGCGGGCAGAGGGGAACAAAGGAGAGCTAACTATTTTGTTTCTAAATTGTGGTCAACACTGAAAAACACACAGTTCAGCAAAATAGCATGTAAAATAAGCGAAGATATCACAAGTAACGTTGCATCCTCTGAAAACATTCCTTAGTTTTGCCCACGCCAGCTCAATTGCATTCAGATCACAGTTATACGGAGGTAGATGAATAATGTATCCCCTTTCGAGAGCCATAACGCCCACAAATTTTCATACAAATATAAATAATTTTCAAGTAAATGCTGATGTACAGTACCACCACACTCGTAACAAGGATAAACTGACAATTCGAACGCACCAAATGAGCCTTTATGAAGGAAAATTTCACTACAAAGGGATACTGTTATACAATAAACTTCCAAATTCATTTAAGCAAGCTTTAAGAACACTTTAAGAATAAGATTAAGAAATGTTTGCATGCACACTGTTTTTATATCGTTAGTGCATTTCTAGAACTATAACCATGTAAATGAGCACGAGGAGAATAGTACATTCACAAACCTGTAATATTCATATTATGACATTTCTTGTAGTAAATTAATCTTGTAAATACGACATGAAACCACAGAAAAGCTGCTTACTGTGTATATTGTATGTAATCAATTTGACTTTATGTATATACTGCATTTATAAATTTTTGCGTGACTCATGACATGTATATGTTGCTAAGGATGACCTAAAATTCTAATTCTAACATACAATTTTTGCAAACTGGTTAGCTAATTAATCTCGAAATTGATCAAAACTAAATGTGGCGGACATTATAAAGCTTAGCGTATTAGCCACTAGATCTTCAGTGTATAGCGCATTTCAAATTTCAAAGTTGTCATCTATGTTTACGGGTTAAACAAAACTTACTGAATGAGGACTTGGAGCCCGATCGCTTTTCTTATCGCGTAGAACAAAACAAAGTAGAGCCTACTATGATTTTATAAAGTGGAGGTATCTTGTATAAATATGAATTATTTAACAATAAAAGTAGATATCAAAAGCAGAGATGAAAGTTCTAAAAACGATAATGGACTATGAAACAACGAATATGTCAAAAAAGTACTAAACACGAGATATGATAATAACGAAATATTCATCTCTATATAATCTTTATATAATCACTAATATCAACTTTGTCTACTTCAAAGTAATTCCACTCAGCTATAATAGACTTGGGCCAGCACTTTTTCTAATCTTGAACACACTTTTGAAACTGTCTTCTGTTATGGTGTATAGCTCCTTCGGCAATTCTGTTTTATCTCTTCAAGGGTGGCAAATTGACGTCCTTTCATGGTTCTTTTCATTACCAGGAATGAAAGGAAGTCACAGGGAGCCATGTCTGGCGAATAAGCTAGTTGAAGCAACGTAACAGTTTCTTTTTTTAAACAAATGTTCCCTAACAAACATTAAGGTGTGAGCGGGAGCGCTATCGTGCTGCAATTTGCACAAGAGGTTTTGGCATAATTCTAGTCAAAACTTTTTGATGGTCTTTTTGCGATTTCCCAGAGCCATTTTCTTTACTTTTACCGCAATATCTGAGTAAATGATGTGCGAGGGCGTCCAGAGCGGTCCTAGATTTCTCGAAGCTGTTTGAAACGTTTCTAACATTCTTAATTTCCAGACTTACTCATAGTTGTTTCGCCAAAAGCCACATCAAACGTTTCAAATGTAATGCTACATTTTATTCGGTTTTACAAGAAAAAATGGTTGTAAATTATGTAACATTCGCTGAGCGCTCGAAAAGAGGCATAAAGATTACGACCGTCACAATAAACCAAGACTCAAACCAGATAAAAGTGCAAAAGTACAACAATGACAATGTTTACCTACAAGGTATAAGCTCCGAGAATTTAAATAGAACCTCGTTATTTTTTATCACACCTCCTATGTAAGAATATCAAATAAACTACTTCAGCAAGCACAGAGGTAGATGAAAAATGATTGGTGTGGGATAATCAATAAAAAAGATGAATAGATGCATTCACAGTTTAACACTCAAGTAGACGCGTGGGCTACATATGTAGCCCAGCCATTTTATTTTTACAAGTGCACATCTCGTTCTGCTTTTATGCTGCTGAGGGTTTTGGTAGCTTCTTGATGCAATGTGTTCTAAACGGTCAGTTGACCATAATAAATTTTAGCGAGACAGTATTTCTGTCATTTGAGATTAAACTCATTTGCGCATAGCTGAGCTACATATGTAGCCCGCGCGACCACTAATGCAGCAGTTGTTGTAATGGCTACTAAGATCAATGCCATGTATATTTGTTTATCTTGAAACAGTTCATATAATTCAATCTAAGTGTAAGCAAACACTATAAAGCAATAAAGAAATATCCTCGAAGGTTATTAAAACAAATATAAACAATGCATAACGTAAATTCTGTACGGGTTACATATGTAGCCCACGTGAAAACTTACGTCACAAATCATCACACGACTACTCGAGGTTTAAGAATGGAAGAGACAAATATTTCTAAATCGTGAAAAAGATTATGATGATGATGATGATGATGATGATAATAATAATGATGATGATAAATCATACTATATTTTAATAGAAACACTATTTCTTCCTATGGTACTTTAGACTTTAGACACGAAGATAGACACACAATAACACTTTTCTGAAAAACAAATTCTTTTCTGGATTCAGAGTACTTCAAAAAATATATGTATATTAAAATATCGGCATAGAATTTCTGGGCTGGAATAAAATAGAAACTTTCAGGATGGTGTACATAGCTCTAGAGTTATTTAATACATTGTGCCGCAGAAGGCTGTCTTGCCTTTAAAGAACTACATTTAATTTTATTTTGTAGCAGACTTTGGAAAACAACTTCCTTTGGTTAACATAGCAGCAGCCGATGTTGCATTTCTGTTCCTCAGAAGCATTTCTCTTCCTCAGCGGGTCAGAGTGCGTTTGTGTGTTTACCTGCACATGCGCACTAACAGTGCTTGGGGATTGGGGCTGATGAGAGGGTGGTAGATAGTGGAGATCTATAGGAATCCGAATTACCCCGGGACCTGGTTCACTTTCACGTTGTTCCCGAATTTCCAACTAGAAAGGGGAGAGGATTGCTTCAGTGGAAGCGAATTGAGGATGAAGTGCCTTACCATGTTCCTACCCAGACGTAGAGGTTCGATAACCCTTGTAGAAATATTAGACGTTGAAGGATTGTACTAAACATATAACTGAAAACTATCACTCTTTAAGTAATGGTTTCTCTTTATCATCACTCATACACTTACTGCAGTTTTTGTCATAGATTTCGCTGAATTAAGTTTTACATTACGAAGATCTTATCAGTTGCATGTCTTTCTCTAAAACTTCTACCTGTTATTTAGATTTTATGTTAAAACTATTCCTGAAAACCTTATTCTTCAATCTACTTGAGGCTAATTCAGATAAACGTTTATATTACACATTTCCTTGCAGGTTAAAGAAGATAACTGACAGTACAATTTTTTTAAAATGTTTGCCTTGAATGTCCATACTGAATTACAGCAGCATTTTGAGGAATAACAAAGGCATCGAAAATGTCAAACGCATAGTAACAATAATCTCTGAAACCTAAGAATAGGTTGTACAGAGATTTATGTTTATTTTTCGTTTTTTAATAATTTGAAAGATCTATAGGTTTTACAAATTGTTCTTTAAAATTTTACCGGAAGTTTAGTTTTAGAGACTTTAGAGTAAAATAAGATATTTTCAGAAAATATCTATGCATGCATTTGTATATTTGGAAAGCAAAATATAGAAACGAAACGTTGGATAAGTACCAAACTTGGCAATTTTTAAAATGCAACCTCACGTTCTAGAAAATCCTCCAATACCAAATAAACCTTTACATAAATACAATTTAGACATGTTTGATTGTGTCCAAAATAGGTCTACCAACTTTCATTAAGGTATTATATACGTAAGATATTTACATAACTAATATAATGCATCTCTTACATTTTAACCTGTGAAGTCCCAATTGTAAATGACTTTTGTATAATTGGTAATCCATAAGAAATAGACAAAATTATACTGCACAATGTACAATGAATCATTAAGGAACAAAATACTTCATGAAAAATAAGTTATTTACTTTTTCTTATTGCTTTCTAATTTCGAGTAATTAAACCCTTCTATGTGGCAACTTTCTTGCGGCAGGAAAAGATCGACATATAACAAACCGGTTTAAAAAATTAACATTATTTCAGTATACCTTACCTTGTTATTTTTATAGCAACTTTTGTTTTCACTGGTTACCATCCTATGTGAAGGAGTTACGAGGGATGTTCAATAAAGAATGATCATAATTTTTATGGTCATAATCTTTTGCACTAAAATTCAATCTTATTATATTCTGTTAGCTTAATGTGAAAAAACCACAGCGTAGTAGTTTCATTGTTGGTACTCCTGGTTCCCGCCTGTGAGAACCAGACACTTTCAGACATGTTCAGTGTCGCCTACCGCTGCAATGGAGGCAATATGCAGTTAAAGTTGATGTTAGAGGAGGATCCGGAGTTTCTTTCAAACGTAATCACTGCTGATGAAACTTGGCTACATCATTTTGATCCTGAGAGAAAACTGCAAAGCTCAGTGTGCAAATCTCCTTCATCACCAACCCCCTCCCCCCAAAAAAGTGGTGTTGCTTCTGCTGGGAAAGTTATGGTCATCTCATTCTTTGACATTCATGGAATGGTTTATCAGCATGTTGTACCTGCACACATATCAGTAACTGGACAATACTACAGGGATGTCCTGAAAACATTGCAGGTCCATATCAGGCGTAAACGACCACATTTCCGTGAAGCGGGCTGGATGCTGCACCACGATAATGCGCGGCCGCATATTGCCAAAGTTGTTGCTGAATATCTTGCAAAAATCAACGGGAAGCGCATCCCTCACTCTCCCCATAATCCGGATTTAGCCCCATGTGACTTCTTTCTATTCCTAACTTGAAGAAACACCTTCGTGGGAGGTATTATCAATTATGAGAAGCAGTGGTGAAGGCTGTCGAGTATTTTGAAGGATCTCTCAAAAAATGGTTTTCAGCATTTCTTTGAAGACTGGCAGAAATGCTGGGACAAGCGCATCGTATTAAGGGGAGACTATTTTGAGAAGAACCATCAAAATTATGAGGATGAGTAAAGGTACGTTGTCAAAAAAAAAAAAAAAAATGTATACCCATAATTGCGTGACCTCCAAGGGGGAAAATAGGAGAAAATTACTTCTTAATGCACGTGTAATTGTATGTGTGCTGCTGCAAGTATGGAAAGGATGGACTACTCTTTTCACACCTGTAGAGTACTCTTCCTGGGCTTGTTATACCGAATTGGGTAAATGTGTGGTGTAATTTTATATTAGACACACAGGTATACTTCAGTAGAAGAGTGAGTAGAGAAAGTCATTAGAGTCAAACACATCAACCATTAACTAGATTTGCTAAATAAATAAGTATGTATAATTATCTAAAAAAGTAGACAGGTAGTTTTGCTATGCTTGTAGATTTAGCTTTCAAAGTATTTGTACTTAATAGCTTGGGGAATAATTTGAAGATAAAATTAATAGCTTCCACATTCGGTACAGCCAGTATCGAACGGATTAGTTTTTATAATTGATTTTGCAAGAGCGCAAAGGATGTAACGAGTGTAAACATTTCCGAATTACATTAAATTTATACACACAAACATAAGCTAATTGAGAGTGAAATATGGTCAAACAACTCCCACTCGGAAATGATAGCTTCATTAATTTCTGTGATAAATTTGTTTTCAAACATAAATTGCAACATTGCCTGTAACAAAAATAATAGCGTACAATATGCGTTAGAGATTTGTTCATTCAGCCATAAAAAACGTTTCACAAGCATAAACATAGCTTTCGCAAAACGTTTAATGTGGCAGATTTAATAACAGGATTTTGATACAGTAGAGCTATGGAAATGTCTACTACTTAGGTGTTCATATCCTGTATTTAAAGTAGACAGACTTCTACTCTAATCCATTCATTAAGTACATATGGAAAAGTAAAAGAAATTTTGAAAAAGTTCTTTCTTCTTCCTTAATCTCTTTCAAAAAGGTGTCAGATGATTTTGTTTGAAAAATTATGTTTGATTGATTGATTACCGTCAAAATAAAAATGTCTTTAAATGGAAATAATCTCTGAGTTCAGTCTCATTGCATACAAAAATACCAATGTAACAGGATGCAATAAACAACATGCATACATTTGTTAAAACATTTACCCTTCCAAAACGCATGTCATTTTCCATATTATACAGGGTGTATTAAATGAATATCGGGATTTAACTCTTTATAATACAGTTACAGTTACTTACAGTTACTTACAGTTACAAATGATATGTCAAATGAAAAAGCAACTCAAATAATTTTACCAAGATCCTCATAAATGTTCAATGTGACTACCCTTTGTCACGTGGCACACATCAAGTCTGTATCTGAGTTCATCCCAAACTTTGATAAGTGTGTATTCAGTAATTGTAGCAACAGCTGCTTCAATCGGTTTCTTAATTGAGTGAGGTCAGCTGGTAGCGGAGATACGTACATACGAACCTTGATGAAGCCCCAAAGGTAAAAATCGCATGGCGTTAGGTCAAGAGAACGTGGAGGTCTTGCATAGCAAACCCATCATTGGGGCCCTTGCGTCCTATCCAGTGCTCGGGTACAGTGAAGTTCAACCAATCGCGTACTTCGTTATGCCAGTGAGGTACCGCACAATCTTGCTGGAAATTGAATTTCTCTGGCTCATTTTCTTCCAACTGAGGGAAGAGCTATTGCTCCAGTGTATCAAGGTAAGACGTGCCAGTTACAGTAGGTTCACCAGAAAAGAAAGGCACGTAAACTTTTCGTCGGGATACGGCACTAAAACATTCACTTAAGGCGAATCTTGTTGCATCTGTACCATCTCGTGAGGACGTTCTGAGCCCCAGATGCACAAATTGAGTGTTAATATGTCCACTACCGTGAAAAGTCGATTCATCATTGAGGACAACACGATCCATAAAATCGTCATTGTCTTGAAACAACATGTCGTTTGCGAAGTTGGTCTGTTGACTTTAGAGCCTGTAATAACTGCAGTAAGGTGGTAGCCGTAAGCGTTTTCTTACAGCTTTCCAAACAGTAGACACAGGAACTTGTCATTCACGACTAGCCTTCCGGACTGATTTCTTTGGGCTACCAGTGAACGACTCTCTCACTCGCTCAGCAGTCTCTTCACTTACTCTTGTCGTCCCGTGCTCTTCCCTTTACAAAGGCAGTCGGTATCTTCAAACTGATGATACCATCTACGAATGTTATTATCACTAGTAGGTTCACCACCGAGCTTAACGCGGAACACGCATTGCACAGTAACTACAGATTCGGTCTTTGCAAATTGCAGAACACAAAACGCTTTCTGTTTACTAGTCGCCATTTTTGCTACTACCGCTGTCTAGCGGATTGTGGCAGAAATATTGCAAGCACATACGCACTGGTGCCAACAAACAAAACTGTTTGAGTTGCTTGTTCATTTGACATATCATTTATTACTGTAAATTTAATGTAATAAATATTATAGAGTTAAAATCCCGATATTCGTGTATATACACCCTGTATTTTTTTTAAATAAACCCCATTTATGTGTACTGAGACAAAAATTTGCAAAAATGGAGTCATTACACATTCTGCCTCACACACACACACACATACACACACACACACACACACTCACACTCACACTCACACTCACACTCACACTCACACTCACACTCACACTCACACTCAAACACAAACACACACACACACACACTCGCACACACTCACACTCAAACACACACACACACACACACACTCGCACATACAGGATATAGGAAGGCAATTGCCAGCTTTTTAAAAGCTGTTTGGAAGATCTATATTTTTTTAATGAATCCGAAAAATAATCTGACGTTTACATATCTTTTTCAATTCAGTTCTGTACATATTAACTAAAAAAACTCAGTCATCATCTTAATGTAGCTAAAACTTGGTATAAGTATTTTTATTGCCACTTTCTTGTGGTTACCTGAGATGCCTTTGAAATTCTACAATCTTTGAATGGTCAAATGATACAAAATAAAAACCAGTAAATAGCGACTTCTTATTTGAGAGAAAGTATAAGCATATGAAAATTCAAACCAATAAACAGTACAATCTCAGAAATGATTAGCTTGTTAAAACAAAAGATATAAATTATGAGTTTTACAATATCTACTCGTAACATTTTGTTTATCTGTTCGGTTTGAGAGTTATCAAAAATCGTGTTATGCACTATGAATTTTCAATAGATACCTTTTCTGGATTCAGTAAGTCACAATATCTGTAATTACAGTAAAATCCCAGCATATCTTTGTGCGGCTTTATTGAGCACGTGGAAGAGGATGTATATAAAAACATATAGAATGTAGAGGAAAGTGTATTTAGAGCCCTAAGGGTCGAAGCTGTCATTCCTGATGTCCGATCACTGAAGCAGCGATCGTGTAAGTAGGCAGGAGGCGGATAGCTAATTAAAACGGCACCCCGGGATGTCTTTGTTGTTGTGGTTCGCCAGATCTTGTCCACAGGTAGGCAAGGCACTTGTGATGACCTCAAGGCTGTGTCAGTGTAATGCAGCAGCCAAACCAATCAGGTCACATCACACCACACCACACCGCCTAAAGTCACTTGAGGATGTCAGGGTAACCGGGGAATAACTGTACCAAACATCTTGTCAGTACTATTTCCTTCCCCATATGTACCTACTGTAAACAAAGAAATTATCGCTAAACATATAACAATTCAATGTTCAGTTTCACCGGAACATTTTTTCACGAAACGCCGTCCATTCCAAACTATCCTTTACATAGAAAAATCTCTCAATGATTTTAATTATTTTAAAAACAAACCAACCATTTTCTCTAAAATATAGCAAAGTTTAAGATATTTTATGGAAAATGAAATAGATATTTTGAATTTTATAGGAATAGCTAATGGAAGTCTCTTCATTTGGAATGCACGAGGACTGTTCAATGAAGAATGATCACATTTTTTGACAAGGAACCTTTACTCATCCTCATAATTTTGATGCTCTTTCTCAAAATAGTCTCCCTGAATGCGATGCACAGCGTTTCTGCCAGATTTCAAAGACATGCTGGAAACCATTTTTGAGAGATCCTTCAAAATCGCCTCCGCAGCCCTCACCACTGCTTCTGATGATGGATAATGCCTTCCACGGAGGCGTTTCTTCAAGTTATGGAAGAGATAAAGGTCGCATGGGGCTAAATCCCGACTATACGGAGCGTGAGGTGATGCACTTCACGCTGATTTTTGCAAGATATTCAGCAACAACATTGTCAATATGCAGCCACGCATTATCGTGTTGCAGCATCCAGCCTGCTTCATGGAAATGTGGTCTTTTGCGCCTGATATGGACTTGCAATGTTTTCAGGACATCCCTGTAGTATTGTCCAGTTACTGATGTGTGTGCAGGTACAACATGCTGATAAACCATTCCATGAATATCAAAGAATGAGATGACCATAACTTTCCCAGCGGAAGTAACCACTTTTGTTTTTTGGGGGTTGGTGATGAAGGAGATTTCCACACTGAGCTATGCTGTTTGCTCTCAGGTTCAAAATGATTTAGACAAGTTTCATCAGCAGTGATTACGTTTGAAAGAAACTCCGAATCTTCCTCCAACATCAACTTTAACTGCATGTTACCTCCATTGCAGCGGTAGGCGATACTGAACATGTCTGAATTTGCCTGGTTCTCACAGGTGGAAACCAGGAGTACCAACTATTGCGGCGCGTTTGTTTCACTTTAAGCTATCAGAATATAATAAGATTGAATGCTTTTGCGAAAAATTATGACCGTAAAAATTATGATCATTCTTTATTGAACAGCCCTTTTAATTTGTATCCTGCAAGAGAATAAATCTTAACAAAAAACATAAGTCTAATTAAATTTCGTGGAAATAGCCATTTCCGAGTTATTTCTTCTTATTGGTATGAAGCTCTACATACGTACATTTTTAAATAGAAAACCATGATTTTTTTATATTCTGGCTAAGCAAACAAAAGAATTTCAAATGCATCACTTGGCTACAAGCTCTTGAAGTCACCTAAACCTTCTGTATGTTCCTATTACAACTGTAACTATAAATAACATAATATACATAATATAACTATATATATTATGTTACTATATATATGTAATGAGCTTCCTCAAACGTTGAAGTCGAAAAATTTCTAGTAATGTAATTGAGTAAGGGGATAAAAGATGTATGTTCCGTCTTTGAAACATACTGAGAATATGTTACGGCATTGTTTTTATTTCTGCTTCTCAGAGACTGTCCCTCTTTCATCCCACATCTCTCTCTATTTCTCTCAAACACACATATATTGATGCAAGTTATTTTCACATCAATTACTTACTAGAAACAGGTTGCTACACGCATTGGTTGCTAGTTTGATACAGCTTATTTTTACGTTGTAAATTTTGAAACAGTGTGGCCTATCCTCAGAGTAGAGCAAGAAAGACTCTGTAAAAGGGTATGCGTGGATATGTATGGGAGTAAGGATGATTCTAATGATACTGGAATGCAAGTTTCAAGACAGGTTTAATGACTGCTTTTTTATATCATCACATCAATCGCGAAGTTGCTAACCAAGGGTTACCAATATATCACTGTATGCAGAATCCATATTACGCGATAACACTTAATTCGTTATTTACGCAGGAACCGATAGATACCTTTCCTCCTCGGTTTTCGCCTACCTTCCTCGAAGACCGAACCGGTTGTGTCTTTCTTAGTGGCCCAGTTCTTGTGTGTTCCCCACTAGAGCAGCGCAGGTGCCTATGACTTTAACCTCTCGAAGCCTATGTTTATTTACACCAAAATTCCTTTTGTGACCTTTTTTCCCATTGTGATTATTAGTCTCGATCACGCCATTATTAAGGGTCCGAACAATGCCTCTTCAAACGGAGTCAAGTATTATCCACTTGGAATCCCTGATAAGAACCTGCTTTCTCCCTTCACTTTGTTAAACTACTCACCCTAACTGCACCTGCTCGCGTTTTAACAAATATACCACGTTCCTTTGAAATTCATTAACTTTCTTTATTCATTGCATCCCTTAATTTTGGTATCAACATACTAAGTTCATTTTCTAAAAAATGCTACATTTTTGGATATTAGGGCATCAGAGCATATATGCTTTACCAGTTACACATAGACACAATACATTTCGAATATGGGAGACTTCAAAGGACATTCGTATAAAAATCGAGATATATTTGATGAATCTTTCCTGGTGGCGTATATGTTCTAGACGTTCTCGGGCTTCAAGTCAGGTAAGAAGAAATTGTGACATCGACGTTTCGGGAGCGAGCATTTCTCCCATTTTCATGATGCTTCCCGTAGGGGAGGAGATCCGTCCCCTTCAGCTGCCGAGGTGCGGGCGCTGTGAACCCTTAGCACTCGTGGTACCTCTGACGTTACTAGAGGAACCTCGGGCCGAAGTGCCGAGCCCGTCCTGTGGGGGAGTTGTTCGGATTGGGTTGGACTCGATGGGGCAGTGTGTTCCCGACACCCACGGGGAATTGGTACCTCTGGCCGCCCGGAGGGGGTAGAGAGGGTTGCCTCATAATTCCCGGGTACTAGCCTGCAGAGCTAATAGAAGGTGTGTTAGATCACCAGGCGGCGGCCCCACCGAGAGTCTTCCCTGCGGGGTTGACGCGCGTAAGTGGCGTATCCACTTCCACCCGTCTTGACGTTGTAGTCGATGGGGGGGGGCGGGCTTTTTAGACTCAAGGTATTGCCCCATGGAAAGACCCCCAGAGTTCTCCATCGCTCCTGGATAGAAAGAGGCCCGGATCCTTGGTCCCACGGGTCCAGGACTAATGGGAGTAGAACCTCTGCCATTAATGCTGAATGACTTTAGGGATGGGGGCGACCTATATATATATATATATATCCCTAAAGTCATTCAGCATCCTGAAGATGGGAGAGATGTACGCTCCCGAAACTTCGATGTCACAACAGCTTCTTACCGGGCTCGAAGCCCGAGGAGGTCTAGAACAAGATATATTTGTCACATCAATATTATATATTTTAATAAATATATGAATATATATAAATTATATAAGTATATAAATAAATAATTAATAGTATTTTAATAAAATACTTTAATAAAAGCTGTTACAGCCATTTCTGAAGAAATATGAATGATATACAAACTACTTTTTCGAAAAGTAGGATGCTGAACATAGAACAAGGTTTTTTATTCAAACGTTTTCCTACCCTTTGAATTAAATTCGCCTGAAAAATTATAATGTAAGTTTTCATAGAGCTGTTTAACTGCTATGGATCTCAGCACTCCACCATATATTGGGCGTAAATTACATATAAATTTTGCTCAGAGGGCCTTTTATTATTAGTCTTGAGGCTCTTCTAAGTAGTATAACTCTACGAAACGGGAACCAATAGTTTTATCACACTTCCAAAACATTTCATCGCACTCCGCTGAGTTTGAATCCCGATCTAGCGAACTAGGTGTTAACATATTACTTCTGGACCACGAAAGAATATACATATATATACGCTAGATAAGCGTATATATAAGCACTATAAAGTTTTTATGTTCATTAACATCATGGGTTGTCATGAAGCGCCCTGTATACTCAGCACTATGCGACAGTCTTATTTTATCGTATATATTTAAAGATGCTGAAGAAGGATTTTTGAAACGTTTCAATTGCTAGTTAAAGTGAGCGTGCTTACAAAGAGACAGAGGAAAAGAATTAAATTCCTAGGGCTTCCCTAACGGTGCTCCAATGGCAACGCCCCACTGAGTGTTAAGTTTCTGACTACGTTAAGGCAACAATGGGGAAAACAAGTGAGGATCGCCAAGATCTTTGTTGGGTGGAATTATTCCACAGGAATTAAAACCCCCTCACTTAAACCATCGCCCTCTGCACGCCGCCTTTCCTCTCTACAGCTTTACATGGCACAAGTCTCTAGAGTCAGGGAAAGGAATTTCAACTAAGATATCAACAAGGATACAAGAGAGAGAGCGAGAGCGTTATCCTTGCCGTAGGTTGTGATGATTTTGCTGCAAAAACAACTTCACACTGAAGCCTGTTGCCTTACAAGCAATAAATATTATAATGAGCAAACTTTCAGTGTGATTAACCCACCTTTAATTTGCTTCTGTAATCCATGGGAGTTAAAGGGAATACTAAGTAATGTTTATAAACC
The DNA here is from genome assembly GCA_030765055.1 of Mantis religiosa. NCBI lineage: Eukaryota > Metazoa > Arthropoda > Insecta > Mantodea > Mantidae > Mantis > Mantis religiosa. The sequence continues at coordinate 101,832,905 of CM060952.1, forward strand.
TCTTAAAATATTTTAAAACAAAGTAGTAACTCTCAATATGCTTTACAGAACTTTAAATTGATTGTTATGAACTAAAATTTATATTTATCCAAATATGATCCAAATTTTAACACACATTTTGAAAGTTAATATTGAATAAGATTCACAATGTAATACAACTAACTCCAAGAACTTATTTTTTGAAAAATTCAAATTATCAAATATTTTATATTTCAAGCTTTGATAGATTTATATCAGTTTCATAATGGCACTTTAAATTACGTAATTCTATTGCTGTTGTTTTAAGGTAACTGATTTTGAACTATTTACAACAGTAATTTAACATATTGTAAAGCTCAAATATAAATGCATAATATTTATTATAAATTGTAGCACAAAACTTCTGAACAAAATAATTTATTTGAATATTTGAATATCCATCTATACATTACAATTTAAATAGTACACAATCCGTTAGTTTTGAAAACTAAAATGTGTTCAGAATATGAAATACCTAATTGTTTACATGATAAACACAAGTGTTTTTTTTTCTAAAAAAAGTTGTAATTCTTCCATGAAGTGTAATACACTTATAGCGCGTCTTTAAAACTAATAAGCTCGACTTAGTAGTGTAGATGGTAGAATGCCTGCCTCATGTTCAAGAGGTCCCGAGTTCGAATCTCGGTGAGGGTGAGTTATCTGAATAAGATCTTTCCGGGGCTTTCCCTTTTACTGAAAGACGAATATCAGGTAACTCTAAGCTCCATGGACCCTGGACTCATTTGAGCACCATTTCACCCAATTCATTCACCGTCCGATATGACATAACTTCGGAGGACGTAAATTACAAAAAAAAAAAAAAAAAAAAAACTAATAAGATTTTCAGGTGTGTGCCATTTTTTAACACCGTCACCAATACCTGCGTTATGTGAATGTAGTGAAGGGGAGCACCTTGCGCATGAATACCCGGACGGGTTTGTTGTGGTCTTTCAGCTCTAGGGAGGAAGAGAGGTGCTGAAGGGCAGAAGGGGTCAGAGCAAAATCACATAGAAGGCTAACGTTTGCAGAAAGCCCAAACGAAACTGCTTACCATATCTAGAGGAAGGGCGATGAAGCTATGCTAGTGGCCTGGCCAGCTATTTCAAGTGAGACTAACGCAAGCACCCGCATTATCTGTCCGCATGTGTCCGCACAATTAAGCCAACAACATTTTCCGAGGATGTAAAAGGATGATTTTCAAGCTACGCTTTATCTGAGAGCTCCTTCATTATTGTTTATTTTCCAAAATTTCTGAACAAACTTATATGAAAAATATCGGTGATGTTTGCATGGCAAATAAGACCTAAATCTTAAGCTTTGTTCGAATTGTATATGAAGTGGTGCTCGTTTGGAATAACTTTGTAACTACCGGTAAAATTATTATCATAGATAACTATCCACGACATAAAGATACACCTAGGTGTTGTTAAAGCCACAATTTCTGAGATATGCAACTTTTTGTGGTCTTATAAGTGTCAGAGATATTTCTGCATAATACTTAACATTTTAAAATACTTATAATTTTCTTCCCCATGTTGAAGTCACTATTCGTTTTTCTTTTCGTGATGATTCAAAGATTATGGAATTGCAAAGCCATTACTTAGCAACATGCTCTTTGAATATATAATTTAATGTTGTATTCTTGCTATACCCACAGTAAACTTTTAAATGTGTAACGAAAATTTGCAATAAATAAGAAAACGTGATTTTACAGTTACAAGAGATTTTAACTGTTTTGAAATGCTCTAAGGACTGACTGCCCTGAAATTACGTTCTTGTCACAAAAATAAAGAGCAGAGAGTGCAAAAATTAGAGAATTAAATTCAGTGACAAACATATCCTGGAAACGATTAACCTAAGTATTTTTTGTGTGATAAAATTTTGTCTATCTTTTATGGTTAACCAGTTTGCAATAATATTCCAGAATAAAGAGAATTTCAGACCATATTCCCAGGAAATTCAACATGTGCGTTTAAAATCATTAAAGTATCTAAAATTGTTTATAAATCAACATTTTCGGAAACTTTCTTGGGAATCGTTGTGTCGTATCTTGAGGTGACGCTTTTCCTTATTAAAAACTTACGTCCTGCAACGTTATGTCATAGCGGACGATGAGTACATGGACAAAATGATGCTCAAATGAGCCCAGGGTTCATAGAGCTTTGAGTTACCTGATATTTATCTTTCAGGAAAAGGGAAAACGCCAGAAAGATCTTATTTAGATAACTCACCCTGACCGAGATGTGAACTCGGGACCTCTTGAATGTGAAACGGACACGCTATCTCTAGACTACAGAGGCTGTCGATGCTGTATTCAAAGTACTAACTTTATATTTATGTTACTTATCGTTTCCGAGTTATGTTGTTCAACATTATACACACACATACACCTACACACGCATACATACACGGAGATAGTTGTGAAAATACCTTTTAGATTCAGGGAATATCAAGGCTGTCTATGCTGCATTCAAAGTACTAACTTTATATTTAAGTTACATTTCGATTCTGAGTTATGTTGTTAAACATAATACACACACATGCACACATAGACATGCACACATACACGGAGATCGTTGTGAAAATGCCTTTTAGATTCAGGGAATATCAAAACAGGCATTTTCGTTGATCCTGGTATAGAAGTTGTTTTTAGAAGAATATGCAGGAAAAGTTAAGTGAATATATGTCAGATGTTTTGAAAGTTAGTTTTATTAATTTTAAGTCTTCCACCTAAAGTGAAACTTGCACACGGCAGAGGATAGGGCATAATGATTTCAGTTAAGAAAAACTCCCAACTCAAGCAGAGAATCGATGGCAGGACTTCTGAATGGAGAAGCTAGTGCACTGATAACACAAAGGAAGTTACAGTTGTGTTTGATACATTTTGAAGATTGACTCCCCAAATCTATTCACCTTCGATTTTAATTGAAAGACTTAACAATTAGGCACGACAAAGTCTGCCATCGTTTGTTTACAAAAAACAAATGGGAGCTGTGTGTTGGCAGCAAGTATTCAGGTGACACACAAAAGACGAAGCCCAGAGCTTCGCCAACACAAAGGAATTCAAATCGAAATGCCTGAGACTGCCGCGATAATCACACGCAGATGTAGTCTTCCGCACACAAAGGACCTAGTTACTCTCAAGAGGAAGTTTGCCGGTTTTGAACCGTGGATCTTTGGTTACAACTAAGTAATGAAGTTTGGATGTCTGTGGAACAACGGAACTAGAATAATCTCTAGCTCCCAGCAGAAACGGTAACATTCCACATTTCCATTTATTTTTTGCTTTCTATACTAAAGTTTTTACTCATAATTAGGTTTATATCACTTCTCCTTTTAGTATGTCTCCAAATTTACCTACTATATTCTACAAATTTCTCTTTGCTTGTATTAAAAATGTATATGCTCTCTATCTTCATTTCCTCCAGCTAATGTACATGCCCATTTCGCTGGCCTTTCAGTCTCCATACTGGAAAATCGTGAAAGTTTGACAAAACCAATACAAAAATATGTAGTTTAAAGTAGACAATTTATAAAAACTAATTTTTTGTCGAGACAACCAAAATTATTTGTTTTAATTTTCAATTGCTGTAACCTTTAAAAATGGGAAGTAGTCATTCGATGTTTTTACATACTGATTATAAAAGAGAATGGTATATCAAACCCTCACATAGTGACCCACTCTTAACATTTTAATAATTGCTTAGAGTACTATATTCTTCTGCTCCTTTTGTATCTGTAAGAAAACAACAAATATAAACACAAGTTTTAATAATAGTCTGTAAAGGAGTGAGTTGAGAATTTCATGTAAGTGTGAACATTAATCCTTATTTTTTAAATTAGAATTACAAATTAATTTTGTTTACCTTCCAAGTTCTTTATGATATTGTTGTCTAATGATCTGAAGGGTTTTGCAGCATTGTATTCAATAACCTTTATAATCGTAAATTAATATTCCAAAAGGTATGAAACCTTTGCCATTTTAAAATAAAAGATTGTGAATCATCGACGAATGTCCGACTTCCTTAACTTCATCCCGGCAGTCTCCCAAGTCCTAAAACTGTAACGTGGTACAACAACCTTCGGTTGCTAATGGTCGAGTATCGTGTATGCAATGAGTTGATATTGTGTACGCCGAGGTTTACAAATGAATTCTTTGAAAAACGCAGAGATTATGCATTCATTGAGAAAAATAGTTTCAGTTTCTATAAACTATCGGCACTTTTGAAGCATTTGATGCCTTCTAGTGTTATAGATGTACCTACAATAAAGTATGTATTGAAACCAATAATCATGATTTAGTGAGATACAGCTCTTGAAGAGGTAACTATCTGCCTTTTCTTGACGTATCAATAAATTACGATTTAAAATAATAGTGTTTAGCACCCGCTTTTTACTACATACGACACCGCAATCGCTGACATTGATGATACATGAAATGAAGATGGAGCACCAGTGGAATGAAATGGCGGGGGAGACCGGAGCACTCGGAGGAAACCCGCCCCAACGCCGTTTTCTCCACTACAAATCTCACATGCTGTCACCTCGGATCGAACCCGGGCTGCTTTGGTGAGAATCGAGTGGCCACAAAATTACGGTTTACGTAATCATAATGGGACATGTAAGTTGTCGTGTGTCGATGAAATGCTAGCTGGAGAACACTATTGTGGCGAAAACCAAGTGCATATACCCCTAGCTCGGTTTTTTTTCTTTTTTTTTAGCACGATCACAGAAAACACTACTGTACAGTGCGGACGATGGTTCTTTGCCGGTGGAGACAATGTTCGCAGTCGTTTAGAATCACAGTTGCTGAGCCTACACTCTCGGTCATGCGCAGTACACTGAAATGGCCAGTATCGTGGAGATGTTCAACCGGGTAAGTACTAACGCTTCGGTACCATCACGTTAAGATTTTAAACTTTTAGAAATTGTGATTCTTAATAGCATTGGTGATTAGTGTTTTGTCTGTGTGTATGTGTGTGCTTTTATATATTTTCTTATTTAGATTAAAATGCCTCCAATTCAAAGCAAACTTCGTGGGAAAACACTCCACAGCCAAACCGCGAAGTTATTAGTAATGTCAATCTATTCTGAAAAGGGAAGCAGTTTCTGGCAATATGCTAATAAAATGCAAGGGAGGGTGAGTGCAGCAACAAAAGTATCTGAGAGAAAATTTCGTAAAATAATTAAAGAAGGTAAGAAATGTGAGGCACAAGTGACCTCCTTTGAAGCATTTGGAAAGAACATCGTGTACCAGAAACAATCACTGTCATTGATGACTTTGATGGGAGTGTAATTCGCCAAACAATTTATAAGTTGTATATTCAGGAGAAAACTGTACCCACTGTCAAAATTTGGGACTCCTGAAACATCAAGATTCCATTAACATTGAAGGGTGGAGCACTAGTTTAAAGACTATCTTAAGTGGCATAGGTTTCATATGTAAGAAAACAAGGTACAACTGGGCCTTGTTATAGGAAAGGTATGAAAAATTGAGGCGTGTCATATTTACGTGCCATAAAGGGCTTAGGGACGAAGGAAGGTCGGTTATCTAGGAAGATGAAACATATCTTCATACGAGAATTGACTAACTTCCATGCGCTACAAGCTACAAAGGTATCACTCCAGATTTATATTTTCCTGTAAATTAAAATATTTGTGAAAGCAAAGATGTAAAACAGTAAAGAAGATCTGTTGTTTATCAGTGGCTAAGATGAAGAAGTGCTCATATATCTTAAGATATGCGTTTTAGTAAAGACGAGTCTGTGAAATATGGCCTTGCTGCATTGTCTTCCATCTTCTAGCGCTAGCAGAAGATGCACGTGACGCTTGCTCATAGACTTTCTCCAGTGCGCGAAGACAGTAGGTCAACGGCACAGAACTATCGTCGCTAATATAAGGTTGTAAATACGCGCTCTTTTATCAGTTTAAGGACCGCCTACAAAATGGCTATCCTACTAAGATTCCTACAGTACCTTAACAACTCACAAGCGTTTTATTTAAAAGTAAACAGACTTTTACTTTTGTTGAATTCGAAGCATATAGTTCCCCTTTCCAATTTTTAGAGCTCTGTTTCTGTGTGTTTCCACAAGCGTATCTAACTTCTGAACAGAATTTAATTCCAGGAACGCCTGGAGCTAACGGTTTTCTTGATTTCATAATAACCTCATTGCTTTAAATAATAGATTTTCTTTAATACAGAACTCACTAATGAATTCTATTCTCTAATAAAATTATAGCCCTGTCTACTTATAGTGATAATGCTTAAATTTTAACATACGGAAATCGTTTATTTATTCCACTGTTATTTATTTATTACATTATTGATGATTAACAATTCTGGTATTATAGACAGAGTTTAAAAAGTGTGATTTTCGAAGATAGCTGGTAAAAATACTGGTTCTCTTATGGAGCATTCGTTTGAATAATCACTTCCTTTCCATATAAATTTTACGGAATTTCGGAGTAAATGAAGAAGAAAAGAACAAATCTACGATAGAGTATTTCTTTCATTGTCTGCTGTTCCATGCTGACGGGATTGTGACTATACCGGGATCCCGGACAATTTCCGGGGTCTGGATAAAGCCTCTAGGGCTACGATAATATTGTGTGGGCTCCGGAAAAGCTCGGAAATCTGCGGGTTCTGCACCGGGTGTAACCTCCGCATCTGCCAAAACTTGCACCAACAAGCAGTTCCGGCAACCATCCTCGTCTACATGCACGTCACTCTTCTCCCCTCCCCCTCAACTCACCTCGCTTTTTCTTCCTGTATGCACACGGCAGAATAGAGCATCTCCTGAATCCCGTCCGTTATTGGATAACCGTGGATAACTCGGAGGTCATCAAAATATTTGGGTCAAAACCAAGAGGACAGTTATGTTTGTAATTACACTGGGTGCAAAGTGTCACACATATAGGAGCAGAGACTAATGGAAAATATAGCAGATGTCCCGCAAACTAACTACTACACTGGGGAATTTCACGTTCTACTTACTCAGGAGTAGGCACTGGAATATATGGTTTCAAACTACCTTTTTCGTCACTATTTAACTGAAAATTTCAAGATACATAGAGGGTTTTAAGGTTTCTGAAGCAGAATGTGTTAATTTCGTTTCGCAAAATAAACTTAAAGAGGGGTTGACACTAGGAGTTCTATATTCGCAGACAATTCTTGAACACAACAGACGACTTAAGATGTGAAGGTCATAAATTCCGTATTATATGAAGAAAGATATGCAGGAAGTTTATCCATAGTACTTGCTGATTTAGCAGTTATATCTCACGCTCTGTCGAAAAACCTTCATCTTCTGACAAGAAAAGGTTACACTATAATAGGAAATGGTTTAGGCTAGAAAATTTGGGTTCATATCCACTTAAACTCCAAAAATCGAAGGTCCACAAAGCATATATTAATATATATTCCTCATTTATTAATGGAAATTTCATCATGAAAATTTGTTTAAAGTAAGTTGAAAAATAAACTTCACAAACCTAAAACAAAATGTAATTTCAGTGCCTATTCTGATCCAGAGGCAAAATTTAAAACTACGGTACAAAGAAACCTTAAACTAGGAACATTGTCCTTTCAATTCTTAGGGTTTACGTTTAGCTATCCCGTTGTATTAAATATATTAATCAGAGTTTAACCGTTTCTGAAATACCAGTAAACATCTTGTCTAGAGCATTTGGCTTTTACTTTGCACAAACGTCCCTCCAACTCCAAACAGCCCTTTAAATGGAAGTTTTTAGACAATTTTTATTTTCTCAAAAATGTCTCGAACAACTTTGATTAAAATATTGTATGTTTAAGATATTTTCATGACAAACTAAATGCATATATTGAATTCTACTTTTTGTTTGTTTATCCTGGAAGTCCTCTTCATTCTGAATGCCCTTTGATTAAGTCAGAAACTATAGCAGCGTCTGTAGCGTAATTGGTAGCACGTCTTCCTCACGTTCAAGAGCTCCCGAGTTTGAATCTCAGTCAGTGTGAGTTATCTAGGTTAGGGTTTTGCGAGTTTTCTCTGATCCTGAAAGCTAAATGTATAACTCTAAGCTCTATGAAACCTGGCTTATTTGAACATCATTTCATCCATTTCATTCATAGTCCTATAGGAGTTAGAATTTGAGGACGTTAATTAAAAAAAACTCGATAGCGTAAGCGGATAGATGAAACATTAATGGACAACAATTTATACGTCTTTAAATCACACAATTTATTGTACAATATTAATTGTGGAGTAAACCATTTTGGATATATTATGTTCTACATATTTGCCTCAATTTTTTCATTCTTGTAATTTCCTCAAATGGTATGTCGTTATTCAGTTTTTTACTCCTGGCTCACGTCACCTTTGGGATACACTTCATTATTCCTTACAACTCGAACTGAAGGTGTTAACTAACATAAATGTTAAGATAAACATGAGCGTGGCGAGGTCACTAAAGTGAAAATGAACTACGCATATAAGGAAGGATTCTATGGCCCGCTATAAATGGAACATATGGTGAAACGGACTAATGGAGCGGACTCATTTGAGCATCATTTCACCAATTTCATTCACTGAACGTTGGAGGACGTAAAAGTAAGTAAACAAGTTATTTGATTCACTTCGACATGACGATTTCACTGAAAGTACAGTTTTAGGATTTCCCCAATCCAAAACAAAAATCCCTTAATGTCTCTATAAGCGGTGAAATTCAAAACAATAAAGTAGGTAAAATAGCAAACGTGGCGTGGAGGTTCTAAATCTCTCAAAAATGTAATATGGAGATTTAAATCTGCAAATTCTCCCTAGGTCCAAAATTTCTCTGTAGATGGAAGATCTTTCGTAATATATTTTATTAAAGTGTGCAAACTAATTTTATGAAGATACTACATTATTTGAATAACTATTTAAGGCGTAATTCAATTAACTTACTACGACATCAGCAATTTTAAAAACTTGCAGTTGGTTTGAAATGTTCATTTTTTGCAACGCTTTCACCATTCACCTGTTACTGTTTTTTTTTTTCAATTTACGTCTTCCAACGTTAAGTCATATCGGACGATGGATGAAATTGGTGAAATTATGCTCAAATGAGTCCAGGGTTCATGAAGCCTTGAGTTACCCGACATTCGTCTATTGCGATAGGGGAAAACCCCGGAAAAAATCCTTATACAGGTAACTCTTACTGACCGAGATTCCAACTCCGGACCTCTTAAACGTGAGGAAGACATGTTACTGTCCTGTAAGTGGAATTTAATTGTCAACGCATTTACTAGTTTGCTTTTTAAAGATTTCAGTTTCCTGTATCTCTTTTTTACCTGTTAATAAAATTTTATTTTGATTAACAAAAGTATAGAGAATGGTTAGAATACTATGTAAAATCTATATAAACACACGTGATGCTGGAGAGGGAAAGTTTATATATATATATATATATATATATATATATATATATGTTTGTGTGTGTGTGTGTGTGTGTGTGTGTGTACAAAGTAAATCAGAGTTTTTTCTACGTCTAAGACAATTTTCTTTGTTTTCTCGTTATGATGCACAAAGGTTATTGAATTTCGAAGTTTTCACATAGCTGCCCGTTTTTAAACATTATAAGTAGATGAAACAAATGAGCTACTTTAGTAGTATCATGTAGAAAACAAGTATGTTAAAGATTTAATACAATCTGAGTTTTAAATATGAATCAAAACAGTTATTTTTATGTGTTTATATCGCCTTGTATGTGTCAACTTGGTGGCAACAATTGCACATAGGCAATATTCATTTATTTTATATTAAACCAGACGACAGAGAGATGGAATTATGTGAATATTTTCTTATTTACTTCCTCCAGCGTTAACTTACATCGGGCGCTGAATGAAATTATGCTAAATGAGCCTAGGGTCCCTCGAGCTAAGAGTTACCAGACATACATTTTTAAGGATAACGGAAAACCTCCGGCAAGAATTCCTTATCATGTTATTATTCCCTATCATTCAATTTACCATGACCGAGATTCGAGCTCGGGACCTCTTGAACGTGAGGTAGACACGCTAGTATCTATGCTACCAAGTGGGGCTATCTGATGATGGTTGACATTAGAAGGTTAGTTCTTTGCTGTCATACTTTAAGTGGCACAAGATAATTATAAATTAATGGTATTGCAGTTTGAAAAGTCATCCTATAACAATAAATTTATATAGGCCATTAAAGCCGTAGGTGCTGTAACTCAGATCCTGCGTTCCTTCGACCAAGTACAACATAAATTCCTTATGAGCTAAACAGTGTACAAAACTTGGCAGTCGAAGTTGGGACCCTATGGTCCGGAGACAAGCCCACAATCCAGTCCGTGAGGTCCGTTCCCTCGGGACAAGGAGGTAAAGTTCACAAGTTCCTGACTTTACTACTACCTGGCCACGACGAGGTCTGTTCTGACATCTTCAATGGTTACACGTACTATGTTGTGTTAGCTACAGTCCATTTAAATGCTTGTATCCTCCTCGCCTTCTTTACCTATCATCTCTTAATTTTTGGATCTACCTTATGTTCATCGAACTAACTTTTGTCTGCTTTCTCACAAATTTTGTTAAAGTTATATGACGATAGAAGAAACCAAATCTACTACGTTGCGAAACTTGAAGTTTATGCTCTATGTTGGCTTTGATATTTTACTATCTTTCCATTATATACCGAGAAATAACTGAATAGCGACAGCAGTTTAAGAAAATTACAAAATTATTGACAAATTGTACTAAATGAATGGTATCTATAAAACGTTTGATGCCGCAGTAAACAAAAGGAGTCTTCGATATTGGCACCTTTTGTGTAATAAGTTTTTGTCTGTGTTTTATGGTTTACCTATTATATAATTATCCAAAATTTCTGCTGCCCTCTTATTTATTGTACCATACCTTGCTCAGCATCAGAAATCCTTACGCAAATTATTGTATGGTAATATTCCTATTACGGAGAGATTAAACCTCTATGGCAATTTTATGACTTATTATCACTGAAACTATTCAAAATAAGAACTTAAGCTCATGTAGATGCATGTCTTCTCACATTATCTACTGTTATACAAAACGTTTTTTCAACATAAAAATATTACATTTTAATAGTACACAAAGCATAAGATCTGTAAATAACACTGGGCAACCATGAAAATGTTTAGGGCTTACAAATAGTGAATTTACATGTATTCCCATCTGCTGAATTAAAAAACACCATAAAAATAACAGATTAGCTCTTGTTATGAAGATAAAGTGACATTTAATTTTTAGAGTGAAGATTTTAAATTTGGGGGAACCTTTTTGGGAGTTGGCACACCTATCAAATAACATCAGAGGGAAGTTTTGGAAATTAAGTGATAAAAAAGTTAAGGCAGGCATTTTTGTCGGACTACAAATAAGAGAACCTGTAAAGTATCCTGCATTTGACCAAATTTTGGAGGGGAAAGAAAAGGAAGATTGGGAAGCCTTCAAACAGAGATGACAACGACAAGCATTTGGTGACAGTGCTCCTGCAAAAATACCGTAACCTTGGATCCAACATGTCCCTTAAGATGCATTTTCTCCACTCCCACATAGACCTTTTCCCTCCTACTGTCCGGCCGCTGTATCTTCGGCTCTGACATTTAGTGGCTGCAGGAGGTGGAGGGGGAAGGTTACTAGTACCAACATATAATAATGAGTAATTGAAAACATATCGTCAGAATTATCTTTATAATGAGAGTATAGGAATCTATTAGCTTCAAAACATTGAAATAGAACTTGTAATTTCATTATCATGCAAGATATTCTTTACAGCATCACTCCATTCAAATATTTCGTTCACACCTTTCACGCACACCAACTGCTTCTGTTGGTGATACTGGGAGTCTGTACATCCGGTGTCGTGGTCAGGAAGCTAAAACTGTCTGCTAGCGCCAATCAGCGTTGTCGCTGGTAGGCGTGGCTCCCGAACCCAACACCGTGTTGCCAGCTTAAATTTGTTTGAGCCACGTGGCCTAATAGAGGCTTGCGCTGGTGAACTTTCTTTGGTATAATTTTCGTGCGTGAACTCCGATGTTTAGTGTTCGTAAGTCCTATTATTATCGCTATTATAATAATATGGCTACTGGTTCGTGAAATATGCAAATACATGAAATATTTAAAATACGCATTGTTCCTCTGCTTGAAATTCCCGCTCAAGAACTGGCAACAGCCCGCTTCCCCCTCTCGAGAAATGTCAGAGCCGCAGATAGAACGGCCGAGGTATAGTTGTGGAGCTGTGATGAACATGGGGAGAGATTCCATCAGGACATTTCTGTTATGGAACAAAAATAACAGGGCCGTTGGAAAGAAGTAATGTTTGGGGATTACCGCTGGTCTTTGTATAGGGATTCTGCGGAACTCCATCACAAGAGGCAAGCTGGAAGACGAAGAAGTCAATAGGCAACCACATGATTCTCTTCAGACACGACTATCTGCAAAGTATTTTTCCAGCAAGTTTATTTTTCCAGCATGTAATTACCAGTTAAAATATCAAATATTCTTTCATTGTTGTTAGCATGTATGTAATTAAAATGTATCATTTTCTCTCAATCCGTTAATACGTAATACTATCACTTTGTGTATATCATAGAAACTAGAGCTAATAAAACTTTTTCATTGTGATATTTGTTTTTCTCAACCCAAAATTGGAAGGAATTGCCTCATGAAGTGCTCGAAACATTCAAAAATCAGTTTTGTTGTTGCCTAGTGTAATTGAAACGCATTGAAGAGGAAGGTTTGGTACAATCTTGTCCATTATAGCAAGCTATATGCTATTCTTGCTTAGGCGTTATGGTTGCTTGTAATGAGAAATGAGTTTTTACAACTGGAAGGGACTGTCTCCAGGGAAATCAGAGGCACATTGTCCAGACAGGAATAATCGATGAGCTCTTGGTTACCTGATGGAAACGCCGATATAATAAAGGAGGAAACATTTACAAGGATGTTTGTGCTTCAGAAAATATACACCAACATTGTACATCCAGTCCTTTGTTACTTTAGACTATGAAACTTTCATTACAGCACTGAGACTATAACAATTTCGGAAATAAACAGCTGTTTCTAGTTTCACCGCACGGATATGCGTATTATTCTGTATCCTAAAACATCTGTTTAGAAGTAACAGAATGTGACATTTACAAACACCGTATTTCTTAAGAATTTATGTTCAAGCTTTTTATGTAATATATAACTAGACTAGTATAGATCCTACAACCACATATCATGACCAAAATTGCCAAAGGAGGCACAGAAGGCTACTGGCCTTAGACGAAGCACCTCAGACGCGTGGAAACATCTGAAGTTCCAGGTTCGAAGCCCGGTTACATGCTTGAGTTGTCTATAGAAAGCAAACGACGACCCGTTAACCAACGAGTCTTACATTTTCAATGGAAGTACTTCTTCTCTTGAACAAACACTCGCCCCATGTGTCCAGCACCGCATTACCGCACGGCATCTATAAACACACAAAAAAAGTGTCGGTCTGTCTGATTGAACTGGTTGTTCTGGTCTACACGTTCCAAGTGACAGTCCCATGTAATTATATTTAAAGGCATTCACAGAACTCCTACGGGACTAAATTTTGACACACCCATTTAGCTGATATTATAACAACTAATGATGTCAGTTACAAGTAAAATATTTATTTTCCACACTAAAGAACTGAGAAAGAAACCGAACAAAAGCGAAACGATTGAATGTAAATTGAGGAACACGAGAAACAGCCACAGCATTTGCCTACTGACAACGGAAAACCACGAAAAAAAGGATCAGCTTGAGTGATAGACGGAAATAGTATTCTGGAACGTCAGAATTTGAGCTTCACAGTTATTGATAAGTTATAATTGATTATAATTATTTACAGTAGATAGATGCAGCATAACAAATGTCGATGGTGTGATTATGTCTGAAAATAGAACTATTGAATAAAAAAGTAATTTCTTAAAAGGCTTCTTTTTTCCTAATTAACTTCCTCCAAACTCAATTTGACGATGAATGAAATGGGAGAAATGATGCTCAAATGCGTCCATGGTCCATGGAGCTTAGAGTTACCTGATATTCATCTCTGGGGATAAGGGAACCCAGGAAGAAACTTATCTAGGTAACTTGCGTGACGTAGATTGAACTCGGGACCTCTTGAACGTCAGGCAGACATACTACCACCTGCGCTACAGAGGCAGGCAAAAATGAAATTTCTTCTGTGTGCGCGTGCGTGTTTGTGTGTAATGACAGCAATTTATGTTGTAGAACGCTCAGCTCTGCGGTCATCCTCGCCCATTTAGGCTAATCACGCTAAAAGCCTGATAAAATGACTAAAAATGTGTACATTCTAAATAAAATCATAAATAAAATAAACATACAGAGTAATGCCGGAAGCCAAAGAGAAATAAAATTAATAATGAATATAACACACAAAAATCTATTTTCATTACTATACTGTAAATAAAAATGAAAGGAATTTAAAAATCACCGCTGTCTGCTCGTTTACCAGTATCTCTCTAAAGTTAGTCGGGAGCTGGAGAGACCTGCGACGACCTGCTAAGCTAAAGCACTCTAAAAGCACGGGAGCCCCGCCGTGGCCGAGCGTTTAGACGCTTGCCTCTGCCCAAGGCAGTCCTGGCCTCCGCATGCGAGATTTGTGGTGGACAACACGGCGCTTGGGCGGGTTTTCTAAGGGATTTGCGGTTTTTCCCAACCATCTCATTCCACCAGTGTTCCATCTTCATCTTATGCATCATCAGTTTCGCCGCCTGTGATGCCGTAAGTATAAGTAGTAAAAGCGGGCGTTAAGCACACGAGGGACCAAGAGGGCTGCACCACAAGCGGAAAAACTGGAGCAGGATCCCCACTTAATAAAAAGCTATATATGGATAAAGTAGCAGCGGGCAACGCGTAACCGAGCCAAACTCACTTCCTCCGAACTAGATGAAGGACAGGTGGGTTACTCAGGAAATCAGAAGTTCCTTTAAGGAGCCAAGTTTATTTTCGCGCAAATCGGACCACTCTTTCCGCCGGTAAGACTACACTGCTCTTCACATTACAAGACTAAAATCCTCCGAGGTGACTAACGGTATATAAGCTCTGGACTTTGTGGTCGCCGACTTAGCTGCCATATCCAACATTTCATTTCGCGGCAAGCCAATGTGACCATGAATCCATGAGCATGTGTGTGTGTGTGTGTGTGTGTGTGTGTGTGTGTGCGTGTGTGTGTGTGATAATGAAAAACTGAGTCATTTCTACATCGACTTTGGAATTTAGCTCCAGCGTCTTCAAGAATGCGACACATGAGATTTTTAAAAAAATTACCCCACACCACACTACCGCCTGATGTTCTTTTCCTTTTGTTTTTCTTAAAAAGCCTTATTGAGAATGCATATTTAATATTTATATGACAAATAAAATTACATAGTGAACTTTCTAGTAGATGTTTTTTGGTATACCTGTTAAACCATGAGATCTGAAGTGCAAATCTTAAATTGCACGATATATTAAAAAAAAGCCTTTGTTGTGCCATTGATCATGTATGAGATATGTTTTACTATCACTACCGAATTCAAGAGGCGAACTGCTATTTGTTACATTTTTTTCATTATCACTTACAAAGTAAATATTTTCAAATCATCACATAGTGATCAGGTTTTCAAAAACATGCCAAGTTTATGTTTAAATTTTAAGTTAAATTACTGTATCCTACTTAAATATTCAAGAAACTAATGTGAGTGCTACACATCAGTCTTCACACACAAAACTTTTCTTTAAAGGCTAAAACAATGTCCTATGCTGCCATTGTAAAATTCCCCATACTTATTATACATTTTCTGAGAAATTACTTAAAAAATCAGATTAGAATTTTTACAAAATGTGGCTGTATACCTTTAAGTATGCTTATTGGTATATTTATATAAAATAATAGCATTTATTAATATATATATATATTTCTAATCAAAATATTGACGCCAAAGCTTATGAGTAACAGATTTAAGGCATGTTTTAATAGTAGTACAATTATATACAGTTTTCTTTAATGGTTCTCTAGAACACGGGCCATTCAGTACAAGATAACCTATACAGAAAGAATAAAAGAATGTGTACATATTTACACGAAAAAGATATCATTACTTAACGATTTGTAAGCTGTCTTAAGCAAAAAGAAAAAGTAATGAGCAAATAAAAGCTTAAATAAATTAAAAATTTCCAATGTCATTTTTTATCATTATGGGCATTCAATGTCTTTTCAAAAATTTGAACCTTAAATTCATTTTCGGTTTTATATATATACACATGTCGAGCTTTTGGTATAATTCAGTGCTTCTACTTACTATAAATATGCGATGGAGAAAGGAGAAGAGTAATTTAAAAAAAGAGTCAATATACGTCATTAAAATGTTCGGAGCTTCATTTGTTTGTTTTCTTTACGTGTGGTAAAATTCTCAAATACTAATCAGTAGAAAGCTGTAAATAGTTTTTCTTGAAACATAATTTCTGAAAGCTTTAGTATGATAAAAGGAATATTGTAACTCAAGAAATGACTTAAAGAGATCCATAAATGCTCCTATTTTATTTAAATAAAAACCACCCTAAAGAAAATTACAATAAACATATCATTAAATCATTAAAAGAAAAAGATGTTATATTTACTAAAGCTGATAAAGGGAACAAAGTTGTAATATTAGACAAACACGAGTACAACAACAGAGTGGAACTTTTACTGCAAGGAGAAGATTACATACGCATTAAGAATGACCCTTTAAAATCGTGCATTATAAATGTAAATAAAACACTTAATGAGGTTAAAGTCATACCTAAAAAGGAACAGCGTATGGTTAAAGTCAGTAACCCAGTGTTACCGAGGATGTATGCCTTGCCTAAGATACATAAACCTGGCAATAAAATGAGACCGATTGTAAATTTTATAAATTCACCCACGTATAATTTGGCAAAATGGCTAAACAAAAGGTTTAATACTTTTGATAGATTTAACAGCTTAAGTATAAAAAACTCATTTGAGTTAGTAAACAAGATCAGCAATATAGTATTGTCAAAAAATGATAGGCTTGTTTCCTTTGACGTAACTGCCCTATTTCCCAGTATTCCCAAGGAAAAACTTCTAACGTTTTTAAGAAAATGGTTGAGCTCTAATGATTTGGATAAGGAGTCAATAGAAGATTTTATGAAACTTACAAATCTGTGTTTAGATCAAAATTTCTTTACTTTCAATGGAAATGTTTTTCAACAAATTTCAGGAGTAGCCATGGGTAGTCCCCTTTCACCCTTTCTTGCTGATCTATTTATGAGTTTTTTTGAAATAGAAGTCACTAAATCTTTTCCTTCAATTTTTAAAATATGGTATAGATACGTAGATGACATTTTTGCCATAGTTCCTGAAAGATATATAGATGAGGCTTTAAATATTCTAAATTCACAGGATAAAGCTATCAAGTTCACAATAGAAATTGAAAACAATGGCTACATCCCCTTTCTAGATCTAAAAATAATGAAAAATAACAATAAATTAAGTTTTGGCATCTATAGAAAGTCAACTCACACGGATAATTATATCAAAAATAAAAGTTTTAACCCTATGTCACACAAATTTGCTGTTTTTAATAGTTTGATTTACAGATTGATAAACATACCTCTAAATGAAGAAGAATTTAATGCGGAATATAAACATATTGTAAACACTGCTTTAATTAACGGCTTTAATAAAGATTTTATCATCAGAAGAATGGAAAAATTTAAATATCAAAAAAATGTTAATGATGTTTCCACTCTTAAAAAAGTAAAAGAGGACTATATTTTCAAAAAATTTACTTATCATCCGTGGGCAAATAAAAAGTTCCAAAAATTTTTCAAAGAAGTGGGTATAATACTAGCACCTCATAATAATTACAGTATAAAGAATTTGCTACAGTTTTCTAAAAAAGACAAAATTTCAGACAACAAAAAATCTGGTATTTATCAAGTTAACTGTTTAGAATGCGATAAGATCTATATTGGTAGAACCAAGCGTAATTTAGAAACCAGAGCGAAAGAACATTTTAGAAATATTAAATATAAACAGACCGAGAAATCGGCAGTAGCTGATCATTTTTGGTCATATAATCATGAAGTAAATCCAGAAGTTAAATTATTGAAACAATTGAAGGAACCGATAGATTTAATGGTTTGGGAGAAGATATTTATTTTGAAAAATAAGGATCGCGTAATGAATTTTGATATCCCTCCTATAGACATCATCAATAAGTTTGTGTTGTCCCCGATAGATAGCAGTTAGATAAGGAGCTATCCTTCAAACTCCGGTAGTGGTCAAGGTCAGTCCGTCAGTTAGTGGGTGAGTGTCAAGCTGAATGGCTGAGGATAAAGCAGATGTTTGCTTTGAAACCGGTCCCCAAGAGTTAAATAAGATAAGTGAAGTTGTGTTACTAGTGTTTAGTTATTATTTATAACCTAGTTTACTTCACTGTCAGCAGCTTCAGTTTTTTACATAACTATTGTGATTTGGTTGAAGCATTGTATTGGTCACTTTGTAGGGGTGAGTATGGATAGCTCAAAGAAGAGTATTCACTCGTTCAATTTAAATTTTAATAATGCTAAATATGAAATTAAACAGTTCTGTAAACTCCAAGTAAAGAAAAGGCACACTTTTGCGGATATTCGTTTTTTAAATATGTGTTTGAAACGTAGAGTTACACCTGTGTTTGTTAGAAAAACCGTTAAATTTCAAAATTATAGTGTTCAGCAAATGGCGGCAGATAGAAAAGTTATTCAAACAGAAAGGAATTTACATTTCAAAAATTTAAAGAATATTGAACTGAAATTATATAACTTACATCTAAAATTAATGAAGGTTTTAGGAAACATTGGTTGGCTTAATTTTGAATATAAATTATTGGCAAATCTTAATTTCAGTATGAAGAATAAAACAAAAAGATTAAAGGATAAATTAAAAAGATTGTGCGAAAAGCAAAAAGAAATAAAAGCAACGACACAAAATAATAATAAAAAGGATAATGTGATTAATCTTTCAACTTGTAATCTTAATGAAAAAGAAACCAACTTTCTAAACAAAGGCATAAAAACGTGTGTAGGTTTTTCAAAAAATATTGAAGATTACGTCGTTGACATTGAAATCGCAAGTCAGGATTTAAAAGAAAATGATAAAGCATTGGTTAAAATGAAATGTAGCAAAATCTTGCAAAATTTAAATAAAAACCACCCTAAAGAAAATTACAATAAACATATCATTAAATCATTAAAAGAAAAAGATGTTATATTTACTAAAGCTGATAAAGGGAACAAAGTTGTAATATTAGACAAACACGAGTACAACAACAGAGTGGAACTTTTACTGCAAGGAGAAGATTACATACGCATTAAGAATGACCCTTTAAAATCGTGCATTATAAATGTAAATAAAACACTTAATGAGGTTAAAGTCATACCTAAAAAGGAACAGCATATGGTTAAAGTCAGTAACCCAGTGTTACCGAGGATGTATGCCTTGCCTAAGATACATAAACCTGGCAATAAAATGAGACCGATTGTAAATTTTATAAATTCACCCACGTATAATTTGGCAAAATGGCTAAACAAAAGGTTTAATACTTTTGATAGATTTAACAGCTTAAGTATAAAAAACTCATTTGAGTTAGTAAACAAGATCAGCAATATAGTATTGTCAAAAAATGATAGGCTTGTTTCCTTTGACGTAACTGCCCTATTTCCCAGTATTCCCAAGGAAAAACTTCTAACGTTTTTAAGAAAATGGTTGAGCTCTAATGATTTGGATAAGGAGTCAATAGAAGATTTTATGAAACTTACAAATCTGTGTTTAGATCAAAATTTCTTTACTTTCAATGGAAATGTTTTTCAACAAATTTCAGGAGTAGCCATGGGTAGTCCCCTTTCACCCTTTCTTGCTGATCTATTTATGAGTTTTTTTTGAAATAGAAGTCACTAAATCTTTTCCTTCAATTTTTAAAATATGGTATAGATACGTAGATGACATTTTTGCCATAGTTCCTGAAAGATATATAGATGAGGCTTTAAATATTCTAAATTCACAGGATAAAGCTATCAAGTTCACAATAGAAATTGAAAACAATGGCTACATCCCCTTTCTAGATCTAAAAATAATGAAAAATAACAATAAATTAAGTTTTGGCATCTATAGAAAGTCAACTCACACGGATAATTATATCAAAAATAAAAGTTTTAACCCTATGTCACACAAATTTGCTGTTTTTAATAGTTTGATTTACAGATTGATAAACATACCTCTAAATGAAGAAGAATTTAATGCGGAATATAGACATATTGTAAACACTGCTTTAATTAACGGCTTTAATAAAGATTTTATCATCAGAAGAATGGAAAAATTTAAATATCAAAAAAATGTTAATGATGTTTCCACTCTTAAAAAAGTAAAAGAGGACTATATTTTCAAAAAATTTACTTATCATCCGTGGGCAAATAAAAAGTTCCAAAAAATTTTCAAAGAAGTGGGTATAATACTAGCACCTCATAATAATTACAGTATAAAGAATTTGCTACAGTTTTCTAAAAAAGACAAAATTTCAGACAACAAAAAATCTGGTATTTATCAAGTTAACTGTTTAGAATGCGATAAGATCTATATTGGTAGAACCAAGCGTAATTTAGAAACCAGAGCGAAAGAACATTTTAGAAATATTAAATATAAACAGACCGAGAAATCGGCAGTAGCTGATCATTTTTGGTCATATAATCATGAAGTAAATCCAGAAGTTAAATTATTGAAACAATTGAAGGAACCGATAGATTTAATGGTTTGGGAGAAGATATTTATTTTGAAAAATAAGGATCGCGTAATGAATTTTGATATCCCTCCTATAGACATCATCAATAAGTTTGTGTTGTCCCCGATAGATGGCAGTTAGATAAGGAGCTATCCTTCAAACTCCGGTAGTGGTCAAGGTCAGTCCGTCAGTTAGTGGGTGAGTGTCAAGCTGAGTGGCTGAGGATAAAGCAGATGTTTGCTTTGAAACCGGTCCCCAAGAGTTAAATAAGATAAGTGAAGTTGTGTTACTAGTGTTTAGTTATTATTTATAACCTAGTTTACTTCACTGTCAGCAGCTTCAGTTTTTTACATATGCTCCTATTTAAATTAAAATGTCTGCACTTCGAAACGGTCATGGTCTGGAAATAAACATTGCATGATTATCTCACATTTAGAAGCTACGTTTTCAATAAAGTCGGACCAGCGTCAACTTATTCAATTTGTAGGTTTCTATAACATAAAATACCGAAACGAGGGGTTAGTGTATGTGGCCTTTACGGTTCTAACCCTTCCGTGTGCAGGCATGCGTGTAGAAATGCGATGTGATAGCGCCCCTAGTGTTATTAACCGGAGTTACACGATTTATATTTATTGTCAGCTTGCCGAGATCAACCTCTCTGCGTTCTCAACAAGTGGATCGAGTAACCAACATAGTCTTCTTGTTCAGGTGTAGCACCTGTAAAGCGTAATTTCTATACAGGGTGTTAATGAACCTCACCGATATAATTCAGCCATTGCAGACGTCACTAATATAAGTTGACATAGGTAATGTATGGTCTGTGACTGAAGATAATACAGTTTAATTGTGTTAAACCTAACTGGCATCAGATACTAATAAGTTGGTATTTAAACGAAGGTGGGTGAAATTATTTAATTAAAAGGTCTCTAAAACTGTTTCCCGATTACAGGTTATCGATTCTTAACACCTCGTTATTTACGTCCTCAGAATGTAATGTCCCAGAGATCTCTCAAATCTCGAACTAGTCTGCTGCCAGTGTGACATTGAACAACAATTAACTGCCTTCTTGCATCATGTAGCCCACTGTGGTGGTGTTCATGTGTCTGTTCTGGTCGCCCAATCTGTAAACCCGAAACCTCGGATTTAAGGGTCATTGGTAAGGTTCCTATCAGTAGTTGTTTTTTCCTTCCTCTTCTTGATACATACATTCTAATAGTGAATCTGGTTTGCCAGTGCAACAGGGAGATGAACTGTAGCTTGGCCAGCACGTTCTCCAAACCTCAACCAAAATGATTCCTTTTTCTGAGATCACCTGAAGTCTCTGGTGTATGAAACAGCTGTTATTTCAGAAGACGACTGCCCAGTAATAACGGCGACACACACAAAGAATTTTGGTCACGGTACAATAGTCGTTTATTCGTCACTGTCAACTTCGCATTGGAAACGTAGGGCGCCATTTCGAGTATTTCCTATAAATCTGAAGTAAAGAGTTGCATTGTAACAGTAGTTTCGATTTATATTTAGAAAAGGTGTGAAAAATTTATAGATTTATAAATAAAAATGTGTAAAAATATATGTAATTTTGTGATTGGCTGTAGTAATAATCGTATGACGTAATGTGGTTCACAGCATTAAATCTGTCAATCACAAAATTAATATAAGAGTAACAATAGTAACGGAAAATCAATGATCTTGGTGGATATGTTCTGTAATCTGGGGAGTGATGAATAGTTGTGCAGGATCAAGAAGTTTTACGTAATACTTGGAACTGCTTTTATTAAAAAAGTAAGAATTTATCGATATTCTGGAGGTAACCTGCAATTGACTAGGAAAGGAAGTTCAAGTAAAATGTAATCCAGATAATACAATTAAATTATTTGTTACAAAACTTGACTTCTCCGAACCACACCTGAAAACCAGAGGCCTCATGACTCTTATTTAAAATAAGATGATACAATTGATGACCTGAAGAAACTGATGACCGCAAAATCTCATACGAGAAGAGAAGGAATTGTACTTCCAACATAGAGATCCTGCACCAGCATTTAATTTTTATGTTATGTAAGTTCCTTCAACCTTTAAATGAGCTCACATTTGGATGAACAGCAGGTGAAAATATTAAGCAGGATTTAACCTTTCTTAGAAAGAATTATAATTAATTGCATTGACGAGGTGAAATTACTACAAGAATTAAAAGCTTAGACAAAATTTAAGAAAAAAACAACGAAACAAGCAGCACAAAACAAAGTAAAAATCGACCAAAAAGTGAAGGAGAGTCTAACAGTTTTATCTTTGTTTTGAAAGCCATTGTAATAACATTGCGCCAAAAGTAGTGGTTTGAGGCGTCTCTTTATTTTCAAGTGATATCATCATTTACAGAGGCACTCTCATTCATACTTCCAGACTCTGGGGAAGATGGAGAATCATCTTGTTTGGAGAAAAATCCTTAGCTCCCTGCCGGGAATCGAATCCAGAACTCATCGCACAGCAGGCAGATGCTCTACCGACTGAGCTTCGAGGCCAGCCAAAATTGAAATTTGAATCGATGTAAATTGATCACATCTGCTAATTTTTACACAAAACTAATCATTATTCAAACCAATCTAAAGCAAAGGTATTAACCTACAATAAAGAACTACTGAGTTAAATCTTTACAATCTTTAAACACGTAAAATTCCGCAACTTAGAAAAATGTCATCATAAACAGCATTCCAACGAAGGAAGTATCTTCCAAATGGCTCCCTAACTTGGAACTCCATAATTATTCCTAAAATACCAATGGCCGTTGGTTGATAAATGCTATTAATTCTTCTCTCTGTTTAACGCAATTGGTTACTAGACAATGAATTTATATGCAAATTTTTACTTGCTATGTAGAGTTCCAATTTAATAATATTTATATATTTTTACATATTTGTGCATAATATTTTATGGTGCATATTTAGTTTAGTATAGGACACGTGCACTAGTCAGCATCATATTTGTGTCGAGAACGGGGCAGTTAGTGGACAGTCCATTCCTGGGAATATCTGCATATACAGACTACTGTAAAAGCATTTATTATGGTAAACAGAACAGTTTTAGTATGTTAGTAAAGTCTCTTCAGCTTTCACCTTTCTCCATCAGCCTGTTGCTACTCAAGTTCGCACTTACACAACACCAGTGGCAGTAATTAAATCTTAGCTACGCGTAAGTTACAGTATGAGTGTGGGTTAAACTGATGTGAAACTTATTACCTGAGTGAATGCAGACAGACTATAGAAAGGCAACACAAACATAGTAGGCAGTTTCTCCCAAAAATTAATATCGACATTTCACTTTCGTAAATTGCCCTTTTGAAACTTCCTGGTTAAAACGAAGGTTTTCGGAAAACGATGTGCGGAAATAATAAATAAATATTCAATTTATAGTATAATAGATGAAATATTCCATTCATTAAGGCTAATATAAAGTTTAGATGCTCAATTAGTCCTACGGTGGATTCCAGTTGATACCGAAATTAAGGGATGCAATGAGTAAAGAATAGTAATGGATGTCGTTTAACAAAAGACACTGGAAAAAGAGGTTTTTTAGCAGGAATTATAAATGGGTAACACTTGAATCCGTTTGAAAAGGTATTGTTTGGACCCTTAATAATGGCATGACCGAGGCTAATAATCACAATGGACAAAATAGTCACAAAGGGAATTTTGGTGTGAATGAAGACAGGGCTTCCAGAGGTGAAAGTCACACACACGCAGCTGCAGTGCCCCAGAGACAAGCAGGCCGTGGCTGGCAGCCCATTAAGATGGTCATCTGCTTCTCTCTTAGGCGAAGACAGACCAGCAGTGATGAGAGACAATATATGTCGGTTCCTACGTAAATAACGAATTAAGTGTTATCGAGTAATAAGCATTCTACATACGGTAACTCTAATCAGTGATATTGGTAATCCTTGGTCGGCAACTTCGAGTTTGATGTGATAATAAAAAGAAGCAGTCATTAAACCAGTCTGAAACTTGCATTTCAGTGTCATTAGAACCATCCTTACTCCCATACTTATCCACGCATACCCTTTGACGAAACGTATTGCTCTACCCTGAGGATAAATTGTTCAACCCTAACTTGCAACAAACTGTCGCGCCAACGTGTAACTCTTTGCTCTACCCTTTAAATTTGTCACACAGTTCATCTGGGGTTAGTCGGAAATGAACAGACTGGTTGATCAGTAGCAAAAAGGCACCACAATTAATAAATTACCTTTCCACTTTGTCAAGTTACACGTATAGATAAAATAGCATCTCTGAAGACAAGGAATTCATCTCTGATTACCCATGAGAAACATTACTAGTAATATTCCGTTTAACTGCTTAGCCGCACAAATTAATTGAACTTTTTTTGTTTTGTTTTGTAATTTTACGTCCTCCAACGTTAAGTCATATCGGATGGTGAATGAATTGGGTGAAATGATACTCAAATGTGTCCAGGGTCCATGGACCTTAGAGTTACCAGACATTCGTCTTTCAGGATAAGGGAAAACTTCGGAAAAAACTTATCCAGGTAACTCACCCTGACCGAGATTCAAACTCGGGACCCCTTGAACGTGAGGCAGACATACTACCCCCTCGCTACCGAGGCGTGCAAATTAATTGAATAAACGTATAGAATTTACACAGTGCACTTGTTGCAAGCAACCAGAGATTATTATGGATACAGAAGAGAATGCTACACTGAAATTGCTGTATATATACCACCTAAAACAACCAATGATATAGAATATTGTTCCATTGTTTCGGTTAAAATACTAAACGTTTAGGCTACCTTAACGCAAATAAAATTTTTGTATATGGACATATGTGAAATCACATTCATTGTGGGTGAATTTTGCATAACGAATACACTGTAAGAGATAGACAAGCTGTTACCACAGAAAAATGTACATCTCTTAAATCTCTAATGTATTTAATCATTATGAAATATTCCTTGTTATTATTACCGAGCGGAATGGCTCAGGCCCACATTTGGGAAGTCCCGCTTCGATTCCCGTGGCCGGCCTACTCGACCCATGAATTTTTTCGGTATTTTTTTCCAGATCGCCAGGCAAATGCTGGGTAAGTTAATTATATCCCGTTACCATTTCATATTATCTCTCATCTGGTGTTCTCTTTCAGCATGGAAGTGTCAGCGGGTGTTTCGACGTTGCATGGCGGGATGGTATGCTCTTTGTAAGATTTCCTCCTCCGGTAGGACGATCTCCGGTGTCCGAACCACAGTATGGAGGGATGCCGGGTGTACTGGCCCATTGGGGAGTTTCCAACTGGTATAGTGTAGGGGTCCTGCCTTCGGCACTATCGTGGCTCCTTGGAGTGGCCTCCCTCTGTCTGCTCTGGCCTCATCCTCACTCCCGGGGGTGCCCCACTTGGGGGTATAGATACAATAGAACAAGTTTGTACCTGCATGCCGAATACCCTCCGTAGCGTAGTGCAGTCTAGCCCAGTCCTTATTATTGGTTTGAGTATTCTAATATTTATGTGTCTCACAAGCGATAAATAGTTATTCATTTTTTCCTCGTTATGCAAAGAGGACAGAATTTCAAAGCCTCTCACAGAAACCAACTCAAGCCCACGGTCTCCTTTTACTCCCACTGTACTCCTAAGCAAATTTGTAGTAAATAATTTCTTCCAGGTTTTATCTTGATTTACAAGAATTACATAGAGGGGTTCGCAATATGCTTTTGTTTCAGAAACAATTTGCTTTTGTTTCGTTGCTTGCCCTTTTTTATATTTCAGGCTAAATTTCGATTGGTGCCACATTGAAGGTTACAAGATCGTAATCCTGAGGCAACTTGGCTATAAATTTTTGAGTATATAGAACCTTTCTTTCATTCAGGAGTACATGTGTTGAGAGTGTGAAAACCGATTTTCTGCAAATAGCTGCGAGACCCAAGGGGTTTAGACACTTCTACAAACTCGTTGCAACAACTTTTTGCAAACACTTTATAGCTAGTCCGTGAGAATTCTCCACAGCTATAATAATACAGTTAGCATTCTCAAACTTTTTTGCTCAACTTTTTCTTGGTATCACGAACAAGGGAAACGTACCGACCAGACCAGCTAATCCAAACAGTAAGTTTATTTACACTTTCAATTTTATAACACGTACAAAATAAGCAGTAAGCAAAAATTCTATATCACTATTTTATAGAAAATGCATTCCTCTAAGCCACCTTAAAAGTAACTTTTGAAAACATCCTTTATATGCGACTATTACACTACACGGAGAAATGTCAAACTTAGTGATTAGAATGTAACCGGAAGTTATTCAAGAGTTTTTCCCCACATCAAATAATCCCTTATATTTTAAATGATTGACCTTTTTCTCTCAAGAAGGATCCAGTAACTTTCCTTCTACTATATGACTAATGAAAGAGTATCTCATATTTTCTGTGGAGTCCTTTACATTCAAAACGTACTTTACATAAAGATAGCTTGACTGATAATGCATAATAAATAAGAAAATTGTATTACACAACACTATGACTGTCTTCATTTGACAGTGCTAACATACACTTTCCTTCTTACAACAATACATAACTTCAAGACCTCTATAATGATGTTTCTTTCTGTGTTTGTTGCACGTACCAAGTTGTGCTGCTAGCAGTCCCTCTGAGGACACACAGATCACCTCTCACATGGAACTACACGTCAACACAACACAACAATTCCGATATTCGCTCGTAAACTGCTTCATTGCCTATTGCACTGCCAGCCGATTCCTTACGACGGAGCCGCACTTATTAACTCGTGAACTGCTTCCTGAATCATTTTGGAAATGCCAATATTGACTCACAAAATTTGCCTGACTGCATAACTCATTAACTGCTCCACTGCTCTGACTCCTCACCACGGTTCGGGACTCATCGACTCACATTCAGAACTCGAAACACACGCACACTTTACACAATCAGTGCAGTACTCAAATGTTCTCGAATTACATTCTAGAACGGTCTCGAACAATATCGGCGCAGTAATAATACGACTTCCTTACCTCATGAGATCAGCTGGTGACCGCTCCCTTAGACGGCCGTTTCTTTCCGGCCCCTTCCAATAGCAAGTGTAATAGCGGCTCAGTTGCACGACTCTACTCCTCTTCAGAGTACGCTTCGTGATCCCAGAGTGAAAATACCTTTCTATATCTATATCAAATACTAATAATACTATTACTTTCCCGATTATTATGAAAAATTTAGAAAATTACGCTGTTATAAAAAGAGTTTCTGGTAAACAGCGAATGTTGAAATAAGCATTCAAGTTGTCATGGCCTCCAATCATGGGCTCCTTAAAACGTTCACATTTTATGCAATGCAGATCATGCCAAACTTTAAATACAAAATTCCGCTTCTTTAAATGTATATAATAGAGCTAATCTGTTACATTCACATAACTCCTCTGTTCACTCTTCTAAAATTATTCTTATATAAATTTATTATTCTTACTACTTCTTTAAATCAAGAACAACTTCACTGCACATTCACATGTTTCGTTACAGATGGAAACAGAACACATTTCACTAAACTGACATTCAGACCTTCCTGATGTGGATTCGGTACGTCAAAGCTTTGGACTCTTGTACCCCCAGCATAACCAATAGTGAAAGGTCTTAGAAAAACTGTAAATCTTTATTTTAAAAGTTCAAACTAATCACAAAGTATATCTCAGAAATGAATATTCAAACAATTTCATTTGCTAAGGTGGTTTCTAAGTAGATCTATACTTTTGGTGTAGTAAGGCTTACCATTTATTGAAAGAACATTGAAAATGAAAATAACTTCAAAGGCTATTCCGAGAAACTTCTAAGATACATGTTTCATCTGTCATTAATTTATCTCAAACTTATGGTATTTTAATCAAACCCCTAAAGCTATTTTTGAGAAAATTGAAAGTTTTGAAGATGTTTCGTTGTTACATGTGTGTACTATTTAAAATCTGCTATCGGATCTCTGAAACTTACTGAAGTTAAATACCAAGTTATGATGTGAGCACACACTCAAACACATATTTTCTATGACTTACTAAGACGTCGTGCTCTAGCTGTTCATATCTCCATCAATGTTCCAACAATCGTCTACAGTAATTACGGCTTACCTTGTAGGCAGTTACGTCAAGTGACAGTCGACAAACAAATCTGTCACACAGTCAATATTTTCTAACATATATCGACCTACAGGTCGCGTGCCTGAAGGTGAATAGCGATACCAATTGTTTAGCTCCAACTATGTATCATCTTCAAACACACCTGACACGTCTTGATTGATCCGTTCGAGTGTTAAGACATTTTTACCACGGCAATAATCGTACAAAAATTTTTCTTAAACACTTAGTCCAGCACAATAAAGTTTATTTAATTTGAAGGTATTTAAAAAGTTGTTTTACGACATTACAGAAGTTGTCATTATTATGAAGTCTCCTTAAGAAAAATATTCCATTGAATCACTGTTGATGTAGTGCTTCCTCCTGATATTGTTACACACCATCATGCACCTATGCATCTCTTTTACAAACCGATCTTACCTGAAATAATGTTTACATCTGCTTTAGATAATTCAAGGGAAACAAAATTGTTCTAATAAGCAATTTATTTTAAGAACTGGCCGTGTCGTTTGAAATAGCATAGTGTTTCCATAATATTTCGAGGAACAATCCAATGTGACAAGGTCAAAAAATGACGAAAATTTAAAAAAAAAAAACTATACAAATAAGCATGTTTTAAATGACTAAAATGAATTGTGTTTCATTTTGTGTTCAGTAACGATTATGTACAGTATATAGAACATTATTTGGATGTAAAAGGACTCCACAGAACATTAAAATATACACGTAAATATTAATCAAAATCATAACGGTCCGTTTTAAAAAAAAATAATATATCTACTTTTCCACACAAGTAGTAATATATGGTGCGGTGGAAAATCCTTATGTTTCATCTTTTCAAGAAAGTGAACTGTGAAGAAGTTATTTTAGATAGAATTTCATTGCCAATTATTAAACGATTATAGCAAAAAGGGAACGAGGTTGAAAAGAACAGTTGAAAGTGAAATATTTATTAAACAGATAGAAGCAAAGGAAACGAATATTGTTAATGTTTTAATAGTGATAATATTACTGTAAATATTAAAGAAATATTGCTTAAATGTTAAATTGTTTAGAAATGACTTAAAGGAAAATTTTTGAAAGATTACCAAATATGGCACTAAACGCTATTCAGTGAAAATATTACATGGACCAATAAAATTATGTTGAATTGCCATAGCAAGGACAAGGCCAGTAACTTGGGACTATAGGTAGCTGGATTTGGCTTCTTCTACACATAGACGCAGCAGAAAAAAGACTCAAAATGTTTTCCTATCAATATTTTTTTGCTGAGACTTCATTAAGTGGGGAGGAAAATGCTTTTGGATCCGTAATCTTGCAAACAGACGCTGTAGAGAATAAAGTATATATATATATATATATATATATATATATATATATATATATATATATATATATATATAAACACCTACAAAAGTGTATATTAATCTAGTGTAACGCCCCTTTTGTGTAATCATTCAGTCTAATTCAAATATAAATTTCTGAAAGAAAGTCACAATGATTATTTCAACTTTCCCTAACAAAATCATCACTTCCTATCCGGAACCACGCCCAAAGAGATCATCCAAGGACGAGAGCAGCTGAGGTAACAAATGATTTCCAGAGCATAGTAACCAACGCCGAGGACCGGACGGTGCAGCATCCAACCCATGCGGAGATTAACGCATCACCTGCATCCCCATCAGCCACAAATCCTGTCGCAACTTTTTTCTTTAAGTCATATCGGACGATGAATGAAATGGGTGAAATTATGCTCAAATGAGCCCGGGGTCCATGAAGCTTAGAGTTACCTGATGTTCATCCATCAGGATAAGGAAAAACCCCGGATAAACCTTATCCAGGTAACTTACCCTGACCGAGATTCGAACTCGGATCCTCTTGAGACAGAAACGCTACCATCTACGCTACCCATGCGTAGATAAGAATAATTAATTTAGAAAGGAACGGCTATTTGGTTTTAATAACATTTATGAAAAATGATCACTAAAAAGGCATTTAACATTCAAAACTGAGTTTTACCTCGGTTTTCCTTATAAATTTAGTAATATAACTGCAGCTGATTATATGAATATGAATATTTAATGCTTACTAATTCAAAGAAGGCAGTTATTGCCGATTTATTCACGATACAAAATTTTTTATTAAAATGCAATACTTTCTTTACTAGTTAGGTAAATGTTAGAAAAATTGAGCATTGTAACGCATTGAAAATTTTAAATGAATGTCTCTGAAATTCCTCAATGCCACGTAAGTAATTTTATGTTAAACATATGTGTTAAATAGATACACTCCTTAAGCATCAATATTTTGTCTGTTATGGTTTGTCACTTGTAAAACGTTACACAAAATGCATACTTGTGAATATATCTTTGCAGGCTATTTAAAAAAAGATAATATATTCATTGCATTAGAAGTGAAGATGGTTAAAACTATTCTAAGATTGGGTCTTTTATAAAACATAAAATTCGAACATGTTTTTATTTATGTGGTACAATAGATGAGGATATTCTGAAAATGCTCATGTCACAAATATGTTAAGCTTAAAACATTTGGTAAATATCCCACATTTCATTTCGAATTTGTGCTCTGATCTCTCTCTATTTCTATTTCTCTCTCACTCGCTCTCTCTTTTACACATTTTATTAGAATTTTGGATGCAGTTTTCGGAAAATTGTATTCCTAGTGAAACTTGAGTATTCAATTTTTTAGATGGACTGCAATATTTTCTCCATTTTAAGTTGAATTACAGAAAGCATAATAGAAATAACCATGCGACACACATCGCAGTCATTTTGTGAGTTGTTAACAGAGAGAAAAGCATGCTCAAGTCACGGTGAAGTAGGCTTACAAATATCGCCGGTGTCAGTTCCATCTAATATCGAGGTTCGTGTAAGTCTAGAACCGCTAGACACGAAAATCGCTTAGGCCCCCCTCCGGGGAAACAAAAGAAAGTCGTAGAACACCTTCATTTGTTGCATTGTTCCCAGCCGACAAACAAAACAGCGTGGCTAACAAAAGAGTAGCGATGAAGAGAAACTGAGACTTGGGGGAGGGAGAAACAAGTCTTTTACTGTCTTTCTTCTTCTCTCTTGGTATACTAGTGTATATGCTATGTACAGAAAGTATTTCAGGGAGGAAAACTAAATGTTGTGCAGTCGTTTGTTTTCTATCGTGACACAGTGAGTGTATCCGGAGCCTCAATAAAACTGGTAGCTGCAGCTGGACCACTTCTGCAATTGCTCATGTACATCCTACGTGAGGAGAATGTATACGTGTGCCAGTTCTTCTCTTACCCTTTAACCTTTTTCAACTCGGAATAGTTTAGGTGACACAGAATGTAGTCTATTTTTATTAAACTGCAAGAGCTTACCTTTGCTAAATTCTAGGGATGAAAGAAACCAGAGTTTCTTTACTACTGCAATTTATTTACATGTACCATTTACTAACTTTATTCTTAAAACGTTTGCTTTTCAATTTACTTCACGATAACGAGAACAAATGCTTGCAGGTATAGTTTCATTGCATTTCGTTGCAGGTACAATGGGGGGGGGGGAGACGGTACCCAGCAGACAGATATTTAAAAGCCAGTAGTTATACACTAGCATTTAAATTCAACCATATTTTGACAAAGCTATTAGCCGAGCTGTCATGTGGATGGGTTGTCTTCCTGTTTCGTCGACCAACCAGTTGAAGACATAAGAAGAACGCTCCCTTCTCAAGAAGTTAATTCCAGAAGCACTCACGACGCAACTGAATAATCTTGGAAGACTTTCCCCCCTTCCACGAAGTTTCCGTATTTGCAGCTACATACAAGCGAGTGTACTTGCGGATCAGTCAGTGTGAATGTAGTTTTTGATGGGGCAAAGTCTGGTCACACAGATTGTTCTACGAGTGAGGTTGTGACGTCAATGAGGGCTCGATATCAAAAAGGTATTAAGGTCCACATTCCAGCTAGTGAACCGGAATAAATAACGGTGTTTATTAACTGATGTACATTTTACGTACCTTTTTCTAATTATATATTGATTAAGCTTTAATGGTTATACAAGAACATAATAATTTTCCCCAGATGAAAAGAGTTCTACAAAATATTCCAAGAACATCTAAGACCTATTTTCATGGAAATATACATATAAAAAGGACTTGCTTCTTTAATAACTGGTTTCTTTAATAACTTGTTTTGGATGCCGATTGAAAATGTATTTTTTAAACTATTTTTCTTTTTTGAATTACGCTTTCCATAGATACATGTACAAATTGAGATATTTTATATCAAGGGACTACAAAACGTGAATTTACGGTGATCTTTTGTCATTGAGGGTGAATGGAGTACAACAATTTCTATAGTTATCAAGAGCAAGTGGGTAGATAGAGTGAATACATTTTGATTACAGGCAATTTTTTTAATAAATAAATAAATTCTTATAATAAATATTGTTGCAAATAAGAATGTAACCCCGAAGATTACGTTACATGTTGTGAATAGAATTGGTATACCTAAAAGGGTTTCACCTTAAGGGTTACAATCTACTCTGCAACAGGCAGCGTAGCTGAAAGGATGGTAGAACTAAATGGTAGAGGAAGTTTAGAGCTAGGTTCAATATAGATAAATAGAGGCAACACAACGTTCTATAAAATATCCATTTACTATAACCTAATCATTGGGCCTCAAGACAAGTAACTTTTGAAGTCTTGAAGAGACTTGGGGTGGAATGGTGTTAATAAATTATAGTAGTACATCAAAGACCCAACTGGGCTTACCTTGTAGATGTGTGTTTGCATATGGCTGAGGATGTGAAGTGTAGGGTAGCCACCGCTAGTTGGCGGCCTGACGAATCTGAATTTAGGACCAGCATGACCTCCGGAGAAACTAGACTTAATGAGTAACCCACCGCATGTTCCCTGCATAATCTTCCAGCATAAAATCCTCGCTTTCGCTAGCTTAACCAATCTTAAATAGGGGACCTGCCAAAATGGCAGCTAATAGCTAAATTAGCATTTTCCACACTAGAGGGGCTACATCGGTGATTCCAAAGCTAGCTAAGCATTATTATATTTCTCCAAAATATTGTGTCACCTGGTTCAATCAATGTTTACGTAATTGAGATCGTGCTGGTTCACGTATTAAGCAATTTCTGTGCGGTTGACATGAGTCAGCAGGATGCTGATTCAATAGTCCAAAGTACATGTTTTGTCAGCCAGAAAAAGTCTCGCTCAGCCTATATACACAACAATATATCTGTAAAAACAAATAAGTAGAAGTTTTAGCCAAGAGAATGAGAAAGCAGATACATAAATGGATATCAAATAGTAACGCCACTGTTTCCAGGTCGGAGTGTTCCGGAACATTAACCTACAGTTGTTAATTAAGTTTTACCGGACCGTTAACTCCTTCCGGCAAATATTAATGTTCATTGTGACTGCAAAATAAACATCGCCTGTAGAAAGCAAAGTTTCCCGTTAAAATTTCTCTCGCTGGCTTTCTAAGTTACGGTCCTTCGACTGTAACCCCATCACAACTTTCACTTTCTCATCTCTTACGTATAATATTAAGTAGATATTTGGTTGTTCGATTCTATATCGATATTTGGTTGTTCGATTCTATATCGAGATCTCACAGAAACTGTGGCACACTAAATGAAAAAATTGAATTCTTAAAAGAGATATGTGGGTGTATGTATACGGGTGTACGTGTGTGGGCGGCAGGTATGTGGGTGTATGAGGTCGGAGGTTTGTGTATGTGTAGGGAGTGAACCAATTATACAAATGTGATACATCTGAATGAGCCTTTCAACCCATTGTTCTAGAAACTTACTGTGCTTCCTTTTAATTGTAACCTATCACAATTCCAGAAGCAGTTTCATTGTATACTAGTAATGTACCCGACGTTACACTGTTAGCTTTTTTAAAATTTTAGTTGCAATGAATTTATTTATTCATCAAGTGATCTGAAAGGGCTCTTTCATACTAAATCTATACCCTTTGTAACGCAATTTTGTAAATAAAAATAATAAATGAAACAAAATCATTCACACAAACGGATATACAACATCGGCGGAAAGTCTAAATTCCTTGATCTTTCCCAGAAATCTTTCCACGTACTGGAAAAGCCGCATAGCCCTTTGACGGTACGAATACACTGGGTCGGAAATTCGAAAAGCATATATAGTATCTAAACTATTCCAACCTTAGCCTACACACAGATAGTGTGGAATAATCACTAATTTCCATCAATTAACGTAATAGAGGTGAAGCTATGAAGCCTCTAACTTAAGTACTAACAGCATAATAAGACGCCACAATAAGTAGGTTTCGCCCGCCTCGGTAGCGTAGATGGTAGCGTGTCTGCCTCACGTTCAAGAGGTCCCGAGTCCCTCTCGGTTAGGATGAGTTACCTGGATAAGGTTTCTCCAGGGTTTTCCTTATCCTTCAAGTCGAATGTCGGGTAACCGTAAGCTCCATGGACTCTGAAGACATTTGAGCATCATTTTACCCAATTCATTCACCGTCCGATATGATTTAACGTTGGAGGGCGTAAATTACCAAGAAAAGCTATGTTTCTCATAGTATACGAGAACTATTAGTGGTTTACCGGCTAAAATACGAGTAATTTGGAGACCTTAACGACGTGCCGTCATATTGCCATGGAAGCTCTGTGGTTAAGAGTAACCGGTCGGTGACCGGAAGATATATGGTTCAAATACCAGCTATGGCATTTAATTTTTCAGTGTAATTCTGACTATCCAGTATTTACATAATTATAATGGTTAGTTTAGTTTAAAATTTGGGAAACCTCATCTCCAATGTATACTAAATATCGGGAATTCAGGCGCCATAAAGTAATGATATGTATGTTGTCAAATAATAATGCGAATAATATAATATTATCCATGTAGCGTAGGTGATAGCTTATCTGCCTTACGTTCTAAAGGTCCCAAAGGTGAATTATTTAAATATAAAAGTTTTTTCTGAGGTTTCTCTTATCCTGAATGATGAATGCCAGGTAACTCTAAGCTCTATGGATCCTAGAGTCGTTTTCAGCATAATTTCATCAATTTTCCATCATCTCGCAACATGAGTTAGCGCTGGAGGACGTAAAATTAATACAATTGGAAAATTGATATGGTTTATTAATTCTCCGATAGACCGGGAAGGTTAAAATGCAACTTGTGTGTATACAAGTGTATGGACAGAAACATAAATTCTGCATAAAATTCTGCCGGTAGTAAATCTAATTTTATAAATTTTAACCAATACTGATTCAAATCGAGAAATATTGGCTTGTCTTATTCTAAGAAATATATTTTCTAAGATGCAGGAGTGCGCCTGATATATAGGCAACTTCTTCTTCACCTCCGTATTGCGGTTCTTCTGCACCTGGGACCCCTTGATGCATATGCAACTACTTTGACATTTCTGCATTGCATGAAAGTTGCGCAAGAGTTTCCTCACATTTGGAGGATGAAGGACACAGCTGCGTATTTTCTTTATTACGGATCCTAAGAATCATATACCAACATTGTTCTTCCGTTCTCATATTATAAATAAAAAGGGTTCATATCATTTTTTTCTAACTGCTATGCAAATATTTCGATATTTTACTCGGCAAGCACGTTTTGAGGTTCTCTGATTTCAAAAGGGAAGTTTAGGAAAGTTTCTCCCACTATTTCTGTTTCTCCTCTATCTTCCTCTCCATTTCCTTCTGTGATGTATGGGTTGTTAATTATGTTCAGCATATATAACGGTATTTAGAAGTGTATCACAAAATTCCTTTTGCATACAAAGTTGTTTCGTTAGTTTTTATTCACTAAATTAACTATTAACGAGTTTGATTCAGTAAAATATTTAAGATGCGTCTATTGGTATAATGAGGTATACATGGTTTTCATTTTCATTCGTTATTTCCCGCCCTCTGATTGAGAAAGAATGACGTCATAGTTGACTGGTGAGTCTAT
This sequence comes from Mantis religiosa, assembly GCA_030765055.1. Taxonomy (NCBI): domain Eukaryota; kingdom Metazoa; phylum Arthropoda; class Insecta; order Mantodea; family Mantidae; genus Mantis; species Mantis religiosa. The sequence goes on from CM060952.1 coordinate 101,869,797, forward strand.
CTTGAAGTCATAGTGATCTCTGGTTGTGGTTGCACTCATAGCTAATACCCCCAGCTTCCCTTGGATATGAACACAGAGCACGCGTCATAATGGTTGAATACTCATTTCGTGCCAGCATTAAAATTGGTGCGGCATATAAATACAATTTAAACAGCTGTACAGAGAAATTTATGCAACGCTACCAAGCATTCAGACAAGTTCCTCGGAGCGTAATTTTGTAAAAAGTGTCCAGGTATGGCCAAATTGACATACTTTCGTTTGCAACATAAAAACATTACGTCAGTATAAGATATAAAGTTTTCATCCTCACGCTCAGTTAAAATATGTTTTAATGTTGGTATCCTTCTATTTTAAAACCAATAGGCGCATCAAACGTTTCCAACACACACGATCAACTACTCGCAAAAAGAGAGACACTGGCCGCTATAAAGTGACTGGTTTCAAAGCAGCAAATAATATTATGACAGAAAGGCACACCTTCCCGCAATACAGTTTTAAGGAGAATAGAGAGAGGAAATATAAGACAATGGATATATAAGATTATGTACTAGAGATATTTTCTTGTTTAGGCTTGGATAAAAGCTTTGTACCTATTGTAACACTAATTTATTTTTCATTCCTAGAACATGCTCTGCTAATTTTCTGGTTTTCAATGAAGTTATATTGTGACAAAACTGTGGGTGATAGAAAATAACTGAGATCAAATTGAAATATTTCTGTTTTGTGACAGGTTTACAATATTCACATATGTCTACTTTAACAGAAAAACAGATTTTCATTGTGAAATAAGTGTTTCTTGACTTATCATTTCGTATATTCTTCATGGTATACTTTTATGGCTGCATAATTAGCTTTACAGTGCATTGCATTATATAGCTTTTTAAGACCAGTTATCTTATCTACACACCAGGAGAAATTACGCACCTTTATATTACGCGGGCAGACCCACCTCTCAAATAGTATATTTATCTACCGGTAGAGGGAGGCCTCAAAACTGCTGTCAGCACATCAAATACGATCGCAAGCCGCCAGGGGAATTGCATATAAACTCGTTTCATCAGCAATGCTATTGATGATGTCAAAGTTTGAGCGGCAAAATTGCAGATAAAAATGAACACCGTGTATACCTACCAGACAGAAGAAAACTTACTGCATGAATACTGAAGGTATATTTAAAGCTCATAAGTTGTCTAAAAAATTTTATGTCATTCCCATTTCGAAAAGATCGTTATTGCTTTCAAAGTTTCAGCGATTTCTGGCATCCTCAAAGCGTTACTACTTAGTTTTTATAATATCATGGGGAAAATATGAAATTTGAAAGCAACCAAATAAATACTTAATACTTCTGCCTCTTATATCCGCAACAAAAATTTGCTGAAATAATTCCGCAGATATTAACAAAATTTTAGATGCTATGAATAGAAAACTAAGCTTTGCTTAGAATAATTTTTAGAGGACATATTAATAGAAGTCCACGTTCTTAGTAGAGCAAGATTTGTTGTTGCTTTATACTGCATAATATCCTAAAAAGGCGAGAGGAACATTTGATGGTCCAATGTGGGGAACTGAAGGTATTTATCTTACATATTTTCTCATACGAGCATGTCAACCCAATTTTGGTATCTATATTCAATAAGTGTAAATTAAAATGTATAAGAAGAAAAGAATTTAGAATAAAAGTATCTATCATTTTATATAGGGAGTGCTGAGGATATGTGTCACTGGATATAATTTTATTTGTAAATTAATTAATCTGTTACCCTAGCCATGTTAGGACAGGGTTTAATAAGGTAGTGACAGACCGAAAAATTTAATGACATAACCGGGATTTCAACCACGGCTCGTCTCCTCTCTGTCCGGTTGCTCTAAACACTGAGTTGCCGTAGCAACATGCTGGTCGGTGACCGGAGATTCATGGTTGAAATCCCGGTTATGGCATTGAATTTTCGAGACTAACTTTCCATTAGTTTATTTATTTTAAAATATTTTCTCACCTCTTCCTTGGCAAAGTAACTTTTTACTACTGGAGGTAAACTTCCAAATATCTTCGCATATGTAAGACGTAAAATAGTAGATAGATTGCAACAATGCAACATACACCTTGAGAAATATAAAAGAACTTGAAATTTTAAGGTAATGGTTAATATTGTCTCTAAAATAATGTTAGAAACAATATTACTTGGCGTCAATCGTGATTTAATTTAATATAATGCTTTGTGTAGTAAAATTTTGTGTATTAAGGTATACCTCCACAGCTACCAATGAATTCAAATCTATGAGGATTTTACTGTAAACTTGCGGGGAAAATGAGATGCTTTAATTATTATTTTAAAAAAATTAAATATAATGACTTTTCGTATTTAATTATGATCTTATCACAACTAAATCTATTTCCTCCCTCTCTCGCACTCTCTCCTCTCACAGATAAGTAGGACCTTTGAAAACTTCTTTTCTTACGTCTAGGAGATACAAAATATGTATCTGTGGTGAAATATCAATATTGAACTTTTGAGTCTGAATGCAATACTTCCCCTGATTAAGTAAAAGCACGTATTACATATATTCTTTTAACGTCATTTAGAGAACAAAACGCAAGTTGGTTACTGAAAAATGCTCTCATTGCTCCGTTTTATGTGTATCTCCCTGTGTATAAAGTTAACCTTCTTTTCGATTCACATAGCCCCATAAAACTTAATTTAACATTTTTTGGCTAGAAGGCAGTACTATTACAGATCAGGAAGGTTAAACATAGTAAACCATAAATATATTCGTAAAAAATGTATCATTAAAGGTTGGCCGTCTTCCAGCATGTGTAGTAAATTCGAAATCAGGATCTTGAGCTTTGGAGAGATTTATAGTTGTGATGGAAGCCTTTGCCACAATAGTGAGATACATGCCATTCGTCACATGGACGCCATCCATTGAGAAGCAGAGCTGAGCTGCCACCTTGTGGATCCAAATGGAATTTATGAGCTGACAGGGGTAATACATTGGCACGAATGCATCTTTTTGTGCACGCTCATAACAATGGTGCTGCGTGTAAACGAGGAGGTAAATACACACACACACACACACACACACACACACACACACACACACACACACACACACACACACACACACACACACACACACACACCTTGTTGAGATTCCTGAGCACGGTTGTAAATATTTCCAGTCTGCTTGGAAGTCAATAAATTTGGAGTACTTTACTAATGAACAACCTCTGCATTCTCTCTCGCGCTTTCATCATCCATCTTTCCTTCACTCTCTCTTTTTATACGCGTCCATTTCCACCTACTTTTTTGTGTTCCAATCCTATCCAGATGCGGGCATCTTTTGTTCCTGGGTGTGTATGACAAGCCGATAGCAGTGCTGCCAACTACCGAACAAGAAAATGCCCGAGCCCTTGTCAGAAAGGAACTGGCATTTCTGAATCTGGATCATTAATCCTGGAGAACAAGAAACAACACTGGAATGGAAAGAAAATACAGTAAGCTCGAACAGTATCTCTATAAAGCTACAGTGCATAATCAATATACACATTGAAAGTGAAAGTTGTTTATGGATTCAACAGTTCAAAACCAATTTTCACTTTGCGAGTTGTAGTATTTGTCAAAAGAGGATAGCATGTAGAAAAAGCGTGACGGGGCAAAGAAGCATTATTTTAAATATACGTGTTATATAGTGATTTAAATTATAACTAATTAGTTCCTTCACAGCTGTTTCTAATTATATACTTCATGTATGTGAGAGTAATTTGTTTATTTTTAGCATCTGTGCCGAACACATAATGACGTGGAAAAATGTGTTGCACTCAGATTACCGTTTTTAGTTATTTTTATATAGAATATTTTATGCTCGACCATGATAAAATTTAGTACTTACACGACTGGTAGCAGTACCTTAACGGGTCTCATTAAAGTACATCTGTTCATTAAAGTATTGCTGTTCGAATGGCCACGCAAAATTGTAAAACCGCAAGTATCGATTATTCTCTTTTCGATCGACAACGGTAGTAGCGCCAGTTTAGAAAAAAGTAAAAATGTCTGACTCTAGCAACATTGTTCTCACACTCCCATATATTAGTGCAAAAGCACTGAATGTTACCAAGAACTTGTTGCCACAAATGTCTAGAAAGATGAACGAGGAATTCTATTCACAGTTCATATATTGGAGAGCATCAAAAGGTATAAACTCGTTCTCAGAAAATGTATTCCTAGTGTATTTTGAAGAATTATCTCAAAATATTAAATCATCAACCTTGTGGACTTACTATTATATTTTGAAATCAACACTTAGCTTTAGGCACCAAATTTATTTATATAAATACTCAAAACTCAATAGCTTACTAAAACGCAAATCAGAAGAATATAAAGAAGAAAGAAAACTAAACCTTTTACACCTGATAAGTTGAGAACATTTATAAATAAATGATGTTAAATACCTCATAATAAAGGTCAGTTTCCTTTTTTAATGTTACCAATATTTTATTTCAATGCTTTTAGTTTAAGCTGTTTATAAGGAAGTAATCAATATCTCTACGCCCGCGTATTACGTACTACGTCTCACTTTAGACAAAACAATAACGACTTTTAACGTAACACTCAAACGAGAAATGAACACCTCGAAAGGAATACCTTGAAATGAAACCTTTAATTTAGATACGTGATCCAGCATAAACAGAGTATGATACTTGATTATAATAGTAATTAAAACGCTCGTACCATAATTAAAAAAAACATCGCTTTGCTTCGCTCGCTAGGTTAATAATAATACTCGCATTTTAATTACTACCATTACAGTCTAATTGCATAATACACTATATACGAGGGCTGTACAATAAACAATGATCATAATTTCTTTTAGAGTCATAATTTTTCGCACTAAAATTCAGTCTTATTATACTCTGTTAGCTTAATATGAACCTAACACGCCTTAGTAGGTTCATTGTTGGTACTCCTGGTTCTCGCCTGTGAGAACCAGGCAAGTTCAGACATGTTCAGTACCGCCCACAGCTGCAATGGAGATAACACGCGAGGAACAATATGCGGCTTTGAAATTCTGCTTTCGTGTCAACAAATCTTCAGTTGAGACCTATACAATGTTACAGGAGGCCTATGGAGAGTCTGTTCTTCCCTTTAGTAGAGCTCGAAGGTGGTTTAAAATGTCTAAAAGGGAAAGACAATATCAAAGGAAGGTGGACCTGGTGCTCCAGTTACTGCTCTTACGAAAGAAAACATCAAAACTGCTGCTGCCATTCTAAGAGAGGATCGCCGAAATACCTTAAGATCAATTTCTGAAATACTGAATATTTCATTGGGTGCCATCCACACGTTGGTGACGGAAACATTACACATGAGACGTGTTTGTGCGCGATGGGTTCCAAGACTGCGGATTCCCGAACAAAGGGACATTCGCATGCAGATCTGCATGCAGTTAAAGTTGATGGTAGAGGAGGATCCGGAGCTTGTTTCAAACGGAACCACTGCTGATGAAACTTGGCTACATCATTTTAATCCTGAGAGCAAACAGCAAACCTCAGTGTGGAAATATCCTTCATCACCAACCCCCCCTCCCCAAAAGAGCAAAGGTAGTTAATTCTGCTGGGAAAGTTATGGTCATCTCATTCTTTGATATTTATGGAATGGTTTATCAGCATGTTGTACCTGCACAAACATCAGTAACTGAACAATACTACAGGGATGTCCTGAAAACATTGCAAGTCCACATCAGGCGCAAAAACACATTTCCGTGAAGCAGGCTGAATGCTTCACCACGATAATGCGCGGCCGCATATTGCCAATGTTGGTCTATCATTAAACCCAAGATGATTAAAAAGTCAATTATTTACTATATTTGTAGGAGTTAATTTAACTTTCTTCCCAATTTTATTAAAAACTAATACTTATGAAATATTTTATTTTATAAAAACAAGAACTTGAAATAATTTAATTATAATCCCTTTATTAATAAAAATTTTGCTGAATATCTTGAGAAAATCAACGTGAAGTGCATCTCTAACCCTCCCTATAGCCCGGAGTTAGCCCCATGTGACTTTTCTATTCTCTAACTTGAAGAAATGCCTTCGGGGGAGGCATTATCCATCATCAGAAGCAGTGGTGATGGCTGCGGAGGCGATTCTGGAGGATCTTTCAAAAAATGGTTTCCAGCATGTCTTTGAAGACTGGCAGAAACGCTGGGACAGGTTCATCGCATTCAGGGGAGACTATTTTGAGAAGGACCATCAAAATTATGAGGATGAGTAAAAGGTATATTGTCAAATAAAGATGTGATCATTCTTTATTGAACAGCCCTCGTAGACTTATTCTTATGTTTAAGGTCAATCGATATAACATTTATAGAATACATCTTATAATACGGCTTCTTTATATGGAAACACGTAGGCTCAATCGATATAAATCTTTATGAGGTAGTTGCTCTGTGATAGCCTTGAAATTCCTGTATGTTAGCTAACCAGAAGGCTGATAAATAAATGACTTCGCTTTTGTAGAAGTACAAATGGTTAACTCTATGAAAATGTCTTTCATATAGTTTTGTGCTTTAAAAGTATCAATATTTTTCACAGTGGAACATACTTTTACCAACTACGCAAACGTCATTCAAAATTAAAATGACCCAGAAAATTCAATATATAAACTTTGTTTCTCATAAATTTATTTAAGCATTTTAGTAAAAATTTAGTAAATTTGCAATGTAAAGCGTAGTTTGGTGTGTGAGAGTTACTTCAAAAATGTCGTGTTACACCCTTATACAATTCTTTTAATAGCCTTGTATTTAATTAAATTTTGTTTTTGTTTCTATTGTCGCGAAGCCATTTTCTACGATAGCGCGGCTTGTGTACACAAAGGGCCGCAAATAAAGATAGCTGATATAAAGGACTTGCCTGCATAGATTAAGTTACCCTTCTGGAAGGTGATAGAATATTCGGTTTCTTTATTGTTCTGGAACAGTCTCGAATTTATCAATGAGGTATTTTAGAAGGTGACGACTCGCCAAGAGTCAGTCATGAACAGATGTTGTGTAACACGAGTGTTGTAAAGAGAGGTAATCAGAACGTTTGTTGTCATCATCGACCTTGGTAACCTGGCTGTATGTGACGCAATTCTGTTACGTAAGGATTGAACAGAGTGTATTTCTACGCAAATAAAGAACATTTCGAATTTCTGCAAATTGGACTTTTAATTCCACGAACCCACAAAGTCACACATTTTTGGTCAAGGAAGAGCTGCTGGAAGGATTTGAACCACAGGCTTTCCTCCGTTAATAAAGATCGTTACGCCATACTTTTAGTAAAGCCAAGGTAACGAAGTAATTTTCTCACGTAAAAATAAATTTGAGATGGGGTTATTGGAAAATTTTCTTAAGATACAGCAATTTTGGAGTAACATATACGCCTCGGTACTTGTGTTAAGTCTATATCCAGTGTTTTACTCTGACATAAGGGGCAATTAATTCGTTTTTTCAAATAAGTAATACCAAAAAAGCCATCATTAAAATAAATTATTTCGCTCCAGCTGGGAATCAAGCTCAGGATATATCACCAAGATTGTACACATAGATACATTATAGAATTGACAATATATCGTATCATTTTAATAATTGTTGAATCGAACTGTTTTTAATCCATTACGATCCTAAAACGAACTAAAAGGTATTAAATAATTTCTCCTGGTACTTACTGATTAATCTTAGGCGGCCCGGGTTGGATCCCAGGTGACCGCAAAGTGGGATTTGTGGTGGGCAACTTGGCGCTGTGGTGGATTTCCTCGGGGTCCTCCGGTTTCCCCCACCATCATTCCACCAATTGCTCCATCATTCATTCATCCCAGGCGTTGTGCCGGCCCCCCAACCCAGATCTCAATTATGCTTCGGCTCCCTCGCTCTGAGGGGACCCAAGCGACTCCTAACGCCAGCATTGGTGAGGAAGGGAATATAAAATACTTACCGATTAATACCTCCACGCAGGTTTTAACGAAAATCTGTGATTACGTTCTTATAATACATATGAAAATAGTTTTAAGATTCAAGACAAAAAACGTAAGGCACATATAATTAATTGTAATGCACTGTAAATGTTAGAATACTTGTTAGTTTTCACGACACATACTCCATAACACGCTTTATGTTCTCTGTTAGCTAATGAACTTGTGTTGAAATATTTTGCTGGTTTAAACATTAACGGTATTTTTGACGTTTTCAATATTCGAAATACTAAATCACTTTTGTTTCTGTGGTAATGCATATAATTTTGGAATATAAGCTGTACAGTTACTATATACTCGTGTACGCTATAACCAAATCTGTAAGGAAACAATTTATCTTTAGGTTTATTTTCGATTACAATGAAATATATAAAAGAGCAATAACTTGTAACAATATCTTTTAGGTATAAAATCACATGTTCTGTAGAAGAAAACTGATTTTCTATAAAAAGCTTTCAGAGTTTTGTGATTCTGTTTGTTTTAGGATATAACTTTTGAAACACGCTGTATCTTATTATAACCATCGTCCCCTCCTTCTCATGGAGATCGTTTGCCAAGTAGTTTTCTACGTAATGTCGCCAGAAGTTTCAAAAGGGTCGATAACCCATTATTTTGAACAAGCATCAAGAAAAGTTCTCCCTCTTCTGAACGAGGGAAATTTTAGAGCCCCAAATTCATAGACGTAAATGTTTTATAATATGAAGGTTAACCGCGTACTGCCAGTTGGCGTTTATGAAGATAGAATGTGATCCTTGGTAAGGAAATGGTGGTTAAGTGCCAAATAAAGACACAAAAAGAACAACCGACCGAGACGACCAAGGAGTAAACACGTGCATCCTAATTCCCACGCTACTTGCGTTGACTGCGGGGAAGTCAAACATGATAATGCTTGTACTTCACCTGCAAGATGTGTTAACTGCAGTGGTAATCATTCATCGTGCTCCAGAGAATGCCTGCGTTTTAAGAAGGAAAAGGCGATCCAAGAGATGCCGGTTAGAGAGAGAGAGAGAGAGAGAGAGAGAGAGAGAGAGAGAGAGAGAGAGAGAGAGAGAGAGAGAGAGAGAGAGAGAGAGAGAGAGAGAGAGAGAGAGAGAGAGAGAGAGAGAGAGAGAGAGAGAGAGAGAGAGAGAGAGAGAGAGAGAGAGAGAGAGAGTGTCCTTCTTGGAAGCCCGGAAACTTGCGTATTCGTCAGGCTTCTGTCCCTAGGACTGTTACTTATAGTGCAGCTGCAGTTAAGCCTGTACCTAGACGTGATATCGCAACACAAACCAGCGACATAAACGGGGCAGTAATATCTGAAAGATCAGTTACACAAAGATCACAGCCAAAGCAACAAACACCAGCACGAACAACAGTGAGCGCGCCGACCAAGTCCAGTCCTAAGAAGAACCGTTCAGCCAAGTCTCCACCGAAAGCATCTACTTCAAAAACATGTGAACCGGTAATATATAATGTATCGCCAAGGAAATTCAAGACCTCGTATGACAAAACTGACTTCCTCAAGAAAAATAGTAAGCTCAGTGAAAGGAAAGCTAGCCAACACAAAAGTCCGCGAACATCTCCGTCAACATCTGAGGATGTCATCTGGAGAGGACGCCGATCGGCGACTTCCATCTTCGCCGGTCGCACTTTCCGCTCCTGTCGAGAGACTGGATTCGAAGTTACCAGTGCGGAAACCGACCTCCTCCATTGAGAATGTGGAGCGGGTAGATCCTGTCCTCAATGCACAAACGACAGTGAGGAAAAGGCAGGAAAAGCCCGCTGAAAGTGCTAGCCCAGCCCCAAAGAAAAGGAATAAATTAATTCGACCACCACTGGCCAGGTAGCTTTTGTCATGACAAGTTGATATTGAAAGTAATAATTTTTTGTGCCTTTTGGTATTTTATTGGTAATTATAGCTTTTTATTACATTTTAAACATTTGGGCTTATTTATGTTATTGTCATTTTGTTTTGATCTGTTTTTTTAAATTTTTAATAATTTACACTTGGCTATTGCCATGAATTAGTTTTTTGTAGGGGCGCTGATGACCATGCAGTTGAGCGCCCTTATATACAAAATCAATCAATTCCGACGTATCTTACTGTGATTCATAACAGCTTTTATGTATAACTTACAGATCCAAATTAAATCCAAAGTAAGAATACGTGTATTGTAATGCTTTGTTCTAGTGATCCTTCCGGGGTGAATTATGAGATGAGAAGGAAACACTTGTTATTCTGTAGTGAGGTTCTATGCCAACAAGAGAGGAAAGTGTGTATTTGCCTCCACCTGATTTTGGCCTAGCTCTGACGCATTCATTAGCCTCAAAAACAAACTTATCTATTGTATGATTGCCGCAATGAGTGAAGGGGAGATGCCTCATGCAGTAGACGAAGGAAGTGGGTTAGAGGGGAAAGTGACTCTATTAGAGATGACGTACTTTATCCCTGTTCTCGACAGAGGCTGTGGGGTCAAAGCAATACTCTCGCAGCCTATTTGCTGGGTGTAAATGTCAGATAACGCGTCATATCACAGTATTTAATAAGTTAATTCACTCTTGATTTCAGTTGCAATCTAAGTGCAGTTCATATATGCGTAAAACCAGAACTTTATAAACGAATTGAAAAGCGGTCTTGCACTCACATGATTTTCTCTACTCTTCTACAAACTCTTCTTACAAACGCTAATTCCTCTACCTAATTCGTGTAAATCGAGAGAAATATTAACTTATTGCTCATTTTATTCAAGTTTATAGGAAATACAGCAGGCTTTGCGTAATAGTGAAATTTTTAAGAGCTAGTTACTATGCCATAAAATTTCTTTCTGTTAGCATAGCAGAGAGACAGAAAAAAGAAATATCGACTTCCCATTTGTGAACATTATGTGTATTGCACATCTCAAACAAATAAACAAAGTGTCTCCAAAACTGTTCACCAGGAAAAGGCATTTGAGTTAAATCGTGGTTTTACAAGCTCTACATTTTTATGCGATAAGATTTTGTCTATCCATTGCTGTTTTATTGCTGAAGAATTAGGAATTAAAGCCTACGGTTGCAGCATTCAAATGTTTATTCAATTAACGTTATATTATAATGAAAACGAAAAGAAGAAGAAGGGGAATACAAAGAAAGGAACCTTGAAATCTTCGCGTTAAGTGCACAATAAAGAAGTTCTGAATAAGCAAAGTGACATTTCGGAAACTTTTAATGTTTTGAAAAACAGGGATTTTCTAAAATTTGTTATTTAAGGTAGCTTTACATTTCCTTCGTATAGGAAATTTGTTTACTTATCTGTTTCTGTCCGTTAAATTTTCTTCTTATACAAAATTACCCGCCTCGGTAGCGTAGATGCTAGCTTATCTACCTCACCTTCAAGAGGTCCGGAGTTCGAATTACGGTTAAGGTGAGTTACCTGGATATGTTTCTTCCAGAATTTTCCCTTATCCTGAAAACGAATGTCAGGTAACTCTAAGCTTCATATACCCCGGATTCATTTGAACAGCATTTAAACCATTTCATTCATCGTACGATATGACTTAACGTTGGAGGACGTGTGTGTGTGTGTGTGTGTGTGTGTGTGTGTGTGTGTGCTTGTGTTAAATATTTTAAATGAAAATAAGGGTAAGTGCAAAGGATGTACCGAGAAAATTAAAAAAAAAGCATTTGATTACTTATATAAGCATATAAGCATATGAAAGTTTAATCAAAACAGTTGAACTGCCTTTTAGAAAATAAGATTAACTTTCTCGTATATTTATCTAGCAAATCCCGTACTGGAAGACCTTGAGATTAATTAGAATGTTTGGAATCCAACAGATTTTTCGATTTTAAAGTTGCACGCGCACGCACGCACACACACACACACACACACACACACACACACACACACACACACACACACACACACACACGCCACTCATTCATGCAGGTACATTCTAAAGGGGCCATAAAGATGAATTTCACAATTTTCAATTGGACAACATTTTCATCAGGAGAAAGCTAGTTGTCAAAAATACGTAACATGTATAAAAGCAGATGTGAGTTATGTAGGCTTTTCAGGAAAGTTTATACTACTCTTTTGAATTTGCAGAATTAGTATCAATCCGTTTGGCTGACGTTAGTTTTTACAGAAATTGTGTATACTTATAAAACTCACAGTGAAATGCTTTTTAAAGATATATTTCAGTGTTATTACCTAGCTACGTTTATTAATGTTTTCTTCCAATGGTTTCCCCATAAAAAGAGGCAAAATCGATATATTCAATCGATTCTAAACATTTTGAAAACTGTTTTGAATATTGGTTTACTTTTATTTGGGTTCAATGTTTTCCTGCATCTTATAAAGATTAAACGTTCATTCCAAATATAAGGAGTAAATACTGACTGAATGTATGCAACAATTCAAATAAGCTTCAGATAAGAGACATTCACAGATAACGATGTATAATACACAATGGGTTACTTGTAATTTTTAAAAAGTAGACATGGTCGCATATGAAGATTTCTCTTGAAAAATAGACAACCAGTGCCTAATATATCCCTAGGCTCAGCCACCGCTTCTTTTTAGCTCGCAAGATAAACTGCGGTCCAGTATGCTAAGCGAAATGAGGTTTGTTTTGCACCATAATTTCTGAGAGCGAGCTGCGTTGTAATCTTCTTCCTGTAGAAGGAGTTGCGATTATAACCACTGTCCCATTACCAGTCCTCACTTTTTACTCCTCTGAAACAAAGCACCTAGCCTTGCAGAAACTGTCCTCAGCGTCCACTCTGACGAACAGATTTTGGGCGTGAGGAACACCACTCCCCCTTGTGTTTGGTACGCTTCACGAAACACAAGCATTTATCTTATCAGATGTACAGTCTCGTACAATAGTAGTCCCAGATTTCATTATACAGGGTGTAAGTAAAGGTTTTAGTGTTCCAGAATTTGGAGGTGGGGCCAGATGGAAGCATTCCAGGACTGTGTACGATGAACAGGTATTGCTGGTTAGGTGTTGAATCTGTTCCAACTCTTGTGGAACAGATTCAACTCTTACGGCTGAGTAAAGTCTACTCTCGCGTATTGATGCCGTCAGGTATCCCTGTACAACCCTTCTTCGTTTTGTGCATGAATTATTTGATACAGCAATTACGAGTCAAATAAATGAATGATAATATAAAAGAGAATGAAATATGAGTGTTTTGTGTAGTTGTGTTAAAGGTTCACAGATTTGGCAAGAGATTATGAGAACATTTTGGCTCGGGGTATGATGAAATTAAGTACTATAATTAGCAATGACTGGTTTTCAGGAAATTTCATAGAATTAGTTCGTAGAATTAGTTCACTCGCTTAAAATTAGTTACGCGGGTGGAGGTAGAAGACTGCTATCCAAGGTTCTTAAATGGGATTATTGGAATGTGAGGTAAGACTTCTTAGAAATTTATAGACCAATTCTGATTTATAAAGCTGCAAATATCAGAAAATTAGAAATGTGGTGGCGACATTGGATTAGAAGCTAGAGGTGGGTGCCTCGGAGTCATTACCAAAGGGCAGCTTATCAGGCGAATTTGAAACTTTAGGGCACATATTGGACATAATCTAAGACACTTGTGGTCAGATTACTGGTACGACAATACGTAGCTGTTAGACTGATAAGGCGTCATTCTTGTCTCAATGGCAGAACCGGTGTTATCGCCGTGTTATCCATTGGTTGGCAACTTCTCCGCTAAAGTGAAGACAGTCCATTAAAAGTTCCGAAGTCAGAACCAGTGTCATTCTTTCATTAAATAATACACACCCGTACACACTTGAGATAGGTTGCTCATAGCTTGAGCAGATAGTGCAAATGAACACCAAGGAAGAGATGGTCAAGACATTGTGAAGAGACATTACAGCTCCAAGTTGGAGCAGCATCGCCAATCAAACATTACTGTTTCACATTTCAATTTCATTCATTCTACTTCAAAGATTAAAGATATTTATTTTTAAGTAACATAGCTCGATCAGAAACAAATTGAAACAAATCCGTACTCCCTATTTCTCATGAGGCTGGGGATCACTAGCCAATAATAGTAGCAGCAACTCTTACTACAAGTTATTGAATTGAGCACTGGAGGAATATCCGCGCTTAAAAGCCCAACACCGATTTGTGGGATCCAGCCCAGCAACCAACTCTGCAAAGCACGCCACGGTAGGAACTACACAAATCCTTGAGGTGTTCCTGCCAGTGTCAGTTTGTGTCCTTTTTAATTACATATACCACAAATCGAAGCCGAAGCAAACCATTGACTGTTTTCTGGTGAGCTATAATTTATTTTTGCCAAAAAGATAGGATATCCACAGTATCTTGTATGTCAAAAGTGCCACGAGGAGATACAAGAACAGCGGCATTTTAAAATACTTAATTTAGCCGTAACGACAGCTTGCTCCAATGCCGAAGTGTATTGCACGCTGTAAGTACTAGGCGTGTCCGTAAAATAAAGTCTACAATTTTATTTAATATAGAAAACATATTTTTTGTCATTGAACGTTACATTGACATTACATTACGAAAGGCGGAACGTACAACTATTTTTCAAAGTAATCACCATTGCGATCGATGCACTTCTGCATGCGCTGTGGCAGTTTTCGTACATCCTTGTCATAGCACTTTCCCGCCAAGTTGCGCAGGTAGCGCTCAACCTCGTTTTTCAAATCATCGTCGGTCTGCAAATGTGTTTCCACCCAGGTGTGACTTCAACTCAGGAAACAGATGATAATCACTAGGTGCTAGGTCTGACTGTAGGGGGGATGGGTGAGGATGTTCCATCCGAACTGGGCCAGAAGATTATGGTCTTCGGTGAGCATTTTGGAGGCCCAACTCGTACACACCTTACGCTAATGAAAATGTTCGGTCAAAATCTTGTCAATCGTAGTCTTACTGTCTTCAGGGATAAGTTCGCATAGTTCGCGAACTGTCACGCGCCGATCTTTAAGCATTTCTTGTTCCGCTTTTGCAATTGTTCCAGCAGAAAACGAAGGCCCGCCAGAACAGAATTTCAGTGGGGGGAGTGCCCTTGTCACTAAAAAATCGGATCACTGCACGCAACTCGCACTTGGCGACGGAAGTGATAGGAAGCTCCATCAAAAATGGCTGCCCAGTCAAGACTAATGGTTGCAACGGGTTCGTAGTGGTGGGGATTTGAAAAGGTAAAACCAAGCTACACGCCAGTGTTCCCGGATCTCTCGTAATAGCGTTCCTCACGACTCCAGCGCCTTGAGGACCTTATTTTACGGACACGCCTACCGGACGTTCTACTCCGTTGCATTCTGGCACCCCTCTAGACTCAGACAACCTGCTCTAGATTTACATAACGCGAGTACCTCACAGCGTAGAAGATTTCTGTCCGAAGAACAGATAACATCACGGACGTCAATACGCCAGTCGTGGTCACTAGTATTTCTAAAGCTTGTAAATAACAATCAGTTCAACCGTCAATCGGGCCTCCCGAAAAGGATGAAGAATTAAAGTCTCACTGTGTGCGAGGCTATTATCCCGGTCTTCGATTAATTCTACTGTCGTCAACTGTCCTTGAACGTATTACTTTTTTCTCAATATATGCAAGGTCACGTATCAGGGTTTTGAAATATAAAAAATGTGGACAGTACGGTCGCAAAATATGGAAAATTGTTAGCATTAAAATATAAATACTGTAAATAGGCAAAAGTTTTATTCAACTACTGAGGATCCTCAAAACGATTATCGCCAAACTCTATACATTTTCTGCATCACCTGTCGAACTCTTGGAAAGAGTTCAACTCTGGTGTACGGTGTGTCAGCGGACATCACAGGGATGTCTGTTGGGACGTAAATCAATGCACTTTAAAACCCAAACAGTTCACTATTTTCATTTGTAAAACTTGACTTTTCTTTTTCAAACTGCAGCAGTGCAGTATAAAGACGGCACAATGTTTCAGTGAGCCATGTACCTTCATTTGAAAGGTGTTTGTTTTGTATGAATTTAATCAGTCTTTAGGTGTTAATTAAAATGGTTCGTGCGTCAAACAGTTTGTTACACACTGCTCATAAATTTATTTTGTAATTAACGGGCAATTATAAAGAGCCACACATTAGAGTATATTTGTATTAAATTAAAGCTACGAGAGAAAATTATTTTATTATTTCATGAATATTAAGCTATTAATATATTTAATATAAATAACATAATTATAAGATTTATAAACGTTTATTAAAATCCCTTTACAATAAATTAGGTAACAGTTCGTGCATAGCAAAATATATAACATATTCACGCATTTATACTGTCATAACTTTTAAAATATGCTCTGTAATTTCGAAAATCTACATTAGGTGTGAACTAATATTTTAGCTTTAAGCTTACCTTTTTATTACTTAATGTGCGTTTTTTCTTTAGACATCATTCCGATTTTTAATTTGATCTGCATTGTGTAATGATATTTTTCTCAATGTTCAAGTGGTGTTCACTGATTTAATATAGATTTGGATGACCCATCTCCGTGATATAGCAGTAATGTCCCATATTTAAGATGTACCAAATATTTGTCGAATCTCTGCGAGTTACATTGGTAAGGTTGTTCTGAGATGGCCCTTATACTGTGAAGATGAGGGTCGGATGACTAACCTTTAGGAGTCGTAGGCCTTTTTGACCTTCATCTAAACCGTTTACGTCACCGTTTATCATTCATGCTAAAATGATTAAATTTGAAAATATATGCACTATAAAACTCTACATGCATACCGAAAAACATGAAAATTTTATTGGGAAGATTAATCCTATATCACAAGTAAAAACAGAATAGATATTTATTTGCACATGAATCCCTTGTGTAGTAATTGTGCGTGAAGCTTTAAAGAAAACAGAATTTAATAGTTGAAATATTTTGACACTTAGAAATGCTCAGAAAAAGGCTTGGTTGAAAATTAGTATAGTAAAATGTTGAAAATGTTCCACATTTTCATCAAGATTAGAGATAAATTGCCAATATTGACAACTTGGTATGGTCCGGATGATGTGGGTTGGTATGGCGTTGTAGATAAACTTCCCGGTATTCCTTGGGGCTTTCCAGGAAATGAGAAGCATCACATCATACAAAAGCCTCCGTTGACGTTAGCTACACAAATTAATACTGTAAGGTATGAAACTAGTAAACGTAATACAATACCGTAAACATTACCGTTGTGTGCTTTATGTTACAGCTGATGTAAACAACTCGTAACTAATGAATGTGTCATCCACTGCATATTTGTTGCACCAATTGTTTGCCTACACTCGTCCCCCTTCCCTTTTTGGAGCCCTAAACAAAAGAGCTTCTACTGTCTAACCAACAAAAGAAGACGAGCTGGAGGAATGTAAACAGCACCATCATGTTTATGATACATAGCGTTGTCAGATAAATGAGTAGCACCTAGTTACATACTGTAAGATTCTGATAAAAATGTTACTCAGGGGTGTTCTACTCTAACGAGGATTTAGGGGCACACATACAGATCACGACGATGTCATAAATATATCTCCCCTCATTAATACTGTGTACCTGTCAGGAGAATGTGGCTGTAAATAAATGTGACATCAACAAATGCAGCGATTTCTGAGAAAGATCGAATTATGATTTTTTTTAAATTATGAATTGATTACTGTGCTTATTCCAAAATTTTACTATTTACAGCTTTAGGGTACATTTATTTGTCTTTACATTTTTGCTACCTTGGCTTACATGACACCCTGGTCTTCTGCTCTGCCAGGAAGCCCTTAACCTCCATACATCCTTGTTAGTTAATTAACCCCTTTCTTCCCCATCGCCCCATCTTCCTTTCATATATTCTTTACATTTCTTGCCCAATAGCAGGGACCAAATTGTGTACAGAGAAATTGAAAAACTTATCGACTTTTGCGAACAATATTCTGTCGATACTTTAAATGGAAAATACGGATAAGATGAAGCTGGAGAATACACATTTATAAATATAAACGGTTAAGGTGTAATTGATTACGTACTATGGTCAAATAATTTGAAAGGCAAGATAACTTCAAAAAGAAAAGTGAAAAAAGTAGAATATCTTATATAAAGGCTTAGGCCTCTTAAAACCATGCGCTCTTGTTGAAGAGCAGTAATCAATAAACAAATATGGCTCATAAGCAGGATATAATCACAAGATATAGTTACATCCGTCAACCATGGAACCTTTTATTCTTTGTGACTTTGTGGGTTCGTAGAATTAAAAGTCCAATTCGCCGAAATTCTAAATGTTCTTTATTTGCGTAGAAATACACTCCGTAGCAGCAAAATAACATCACATATCATAACACAATCTTCCAAGGTCAATGACAATAACAAACAGCGTTCAGTTTACAACACTCTCAGCTGTTCTCTGCTTACCTCTCACGGCTCACTCTGTTTACAACTTTCCACAGCTAACTCTGGTGTTACAACTACACTCTCGTTCCACACAACTGACTCATGAGTAGCCATAGCTGCTTTTTATACACCCATTCATGAATTCCAGACTGTTCTGCAATCACTAGATTTTTCTGGAAAAAAGCAAGGCATCTAATGACGTAATCAGAATATTCTATCACCTTCCAGAAACGTGAAACCCTATCTGGGCCGGCAAGTCTTTCACCTCTGTGATAAACTATCCTTCTCTTGTTTATCGACGCTTTGTGAACGCTAGCCGCCTATCATTTCCTTTGTGTACACTAGCCGCGCGATCGTAAACTGCTTATGCAAGCTCTTTATTACCGTGAAACGTTATCCGCCGTTTGTTATCTATTTGCGCCGAAACTTTTATGTCCGCTGCCGTGACAATGTATACAGTTTGTTCGGCCGTTCTCCGGATCTAATATCTCTCGAGAGGGGGAAGCGGGCTGTTGCAAGTTCTTTAGCGGGAATTTCAAGCAGAGGAACATACATATTTCATATATTTCACACATTTGCATATTTCACGAACCAGTAGCCACATTATTATAATATCAATATTAATAGGCCTTACGCGTACTAAAAATCGGAATTCACGCACGCACAATATAGCAAAGAAATTTCTCCAGCACAAGCAGCTATGCCACGTGGTTCAAACAAAATTAAACTGGCAACATGGTGTTGGATTCGGAAGCCACACCTAGCAGCGACAATGCTTATTGGCGCTAGCAAACAGTTTTAACTTCCTAACCACGACACTGGATGTAGAGACTCCCAGTACTACCAACAGAAGCAGTTTGTGCGTGAGAAAGGTGTGAATGAAATATTCGAATAGAATGGTGTTGTAATGAATATCTTGCATGATAATGAAATTGCAAGTTGGATTTCAATGTTTTAAAGCTAATATAGTCCTATATTTTCATTCTAAAGATACGAGGGCTGTTCAATAAACAATGATCATAATTTTCTTTACGGTCATAATTTATCGTACTAAAATTCAATTTTATGATATTATATTAGCTTAGTGTGAAACACGCCGTAGTAGTTTCATTGTTGGTACTCCTGGTTCCCGACTGTGAGAACCAGGAAAATTCAGACATGTTCAGTATCGCCTACCGCTGCAATGGAGGTAACATGCAGTTAATGTTGATGTTAGAGGAAGATCCGGAGTTTCTTTCAAACGGAATCACTGCTGATGAAACTTGGCTACATCATTTTGATCCTAAGAGCAAACAGCAAAGCTCAGTGTGGAAATCTCCTTCATCACCAACCTCCAAAAAAGCAAAATTGGTTGCTTCTGCTGGGACAGTTATGTTATTTATATTCATGGAATGGTTTATCAGCATGTTGTATCTGCACACACATCAGTAACTGGACAGTAGTACAGGGATGTCCTGAAAATATTGCAAGTCCATATCAGGCGCAAAAGACTACATTTCCGTGAAGAAGGCTGGATGCTGCACCATGATAATGCGCGGCCGCATATTGCCAATGTTGTTGCTGAATATCTTGCAAAAATCAACGTGAAGTGCATCCCTCACCCTCCCTATAGTCCGGATTTAGCCCCATGTGATTTTTTTCTATTCCCTATCTTGAAGAAACACTTTCCTGGGAGGCATTATCCATCATCAGAAGCAGTGGTGAAGGCTGCAGAGGCGATTTTGAGGGATCTCTCAAAAAATGATTCCCAGCATGTCTTTGAAGACTGGCAGAAACGCTGGGACAAGTGCATCTCATTCAGGGGAGACTGTTTTGAGAAGGATCATCAAAATTATGAAGATGAGTAGATTTACGTTGTCAAAAAAAAAAAAAAAAATGTGATCATTCTTTATTGAACAACCCTAGTAATTTTGAGGGTATGTTTTTAGTTGTTCATTACTGTGTATTAGTACTATTAATCTTACCCCCCCCCCCACTTTCTGCAACCGCAAAACTCCGGCCATACTGTAGCTGTTACAAACCTGTTGAAACCGAACGTGTGTAAAAGAACCGGTATTTTACGGCAAGACTCTCAGGAACACAACATCTAAAGGGAGTTTATTAATAAAAATAAAATAAACTACAGTAACACAGACGCTCGCATTTTTACCTCGTTTTTGTGACTTTTTCATGTCGGCGCGATACTATGTTGTTTTTTATAATGTCTCTTTATTTCGTTTCTTTACATTTTAAA
The DNA here is from genome assembly GCA_030765055.1 of Mantis religiosa. NCBI lineage: Eukaryota > Metazoa > Arthropoda > Insecta > Mantodea > Mantidae > Mantis > Mantis religiosa. The sequence continues at coordinate 101,890,372 of CM060952.1, forward strand.
TGTGTTTTTAGGTTTACTACTGTATGGTGGTGCTTTCTCAAAGGATTAAGTTCTGTCCCTAGACAGTAGAGGAATACCTGGACAACAGAAGTACCTCTAGAAGTGGCACCGATATTCAGTCTGGAATTTTTATGCAGTTCCGCACGTCATTGTGACCTGTGGCCAGCTGTGATTTCATTACTTCCTCCCTACTTCGTTGAAACTGCCCAAACTGTTCTCAGTGAACAGTTAAAGTCACATACTTTCGGCATGAAGAACTACTTCTAACCGTAGTCTTTACCTTCGCCGGTGTGTTGTCTCGTTCCTACATACCTTACTTCAACGTAATATTCACTCAAATACATTTTAGACTTGAAATAATTCCACAAACTTTATCTGTGCTCGCTTGGCATCTGTGCAGGATCGTTAATTAATACTCTTAGTCAAACTTGATAATTACTTGAGGTTGATCATCTTACAGAAACTACCCCCAGTGCTCACTCAGACGACTAACTTTTGGGCATGACGGTTACCACTCCCTGTTGTTTTGTAGTGTAACAGGATATTATTATTAAACCAATCAGCCAAGAGATAAATGGCTAACGACTTTTATTAATTTGCTATATACTTAATCTTCATGATAATTGTCCATATTTTCAATTTTCTTGCAATAGCTTCTGAAGTCCGTTTCGTGAATAAAACCTTACTACAAAAAATGAACAATTTAATTTCAAAATATTATAGAGTTAACTAATTCCGACATGCTTTTGTCATTCGTTTCGTTCTTACACATTCCTCAAATGAGAAATCTTTACTGCTATTTTCGTTAGTTAGTCGTTTAAACAGTTTTTTTTGTCGCCCACTTTTGTGTCGTATGTGGCAGCGTTTCTACCTCCCATACAAGAGGTCGCATTTCGAATCTTGATCAGGATGGGTTATCTGGATAAGACTTTTCCGGAGTTTTCCCTTACTCTGAAAGATGATTGTGGAATAGCTCTACGCTCTAAGGACCCAGGACGGATTTGAATATCATTTCACACATTTCAGTCATCGTCCTATGTGACTTAACTTTTGACTATATATATGAATAACTTGTTAAAGAATTAGTTGGAAAATCATATGAATTTCATAAATGATTCCATTTTATATTTCATTTTATACACTCTTATTTCATATACATTTTTTTAACCCTACGTCAGTCACGCTTTAATTTTGACAAAATCGTTTGCGCGGTAGCTAGTAGGTGTCAATTACTTTTAACTAATTTTATTGATTATTGTGAATGTATTTCATTAGTTTTAAAAACTTCATTCATTTTTATTATTGTGTTTAATTCTAATAATATTGATGGTAGATAAACACAAACGACAGTGTAGTGTTAACAAAAAAGTGCGACGGACGTTAAAATATAGTATGAAAGAATAAGTGAGCTTATTTCATCAAAGTAAAGCATATAAACAATGTTGAATATTAAAATATTTGCTAGTTATTTGTTTCTCCCATTTCCCTCTGTTTTCCTATTTTACACTATCCTATTTTTCCATCTCGAAACCAACAAAGTTCTCATAGCACATTATTCTACTGTGTTCCAAACAAAAATACTTTTTGCACTTCCTCTAGGTTTTTGAACTTGTTCTACGTGTAACTCTGAGTTCACGATGCTTTCCCCACTTTGTACTTCCATTCCTTCCTAACTAGAATAAGGTACCTTAAATAGTAGGTTCACCTTCTGTATCACGTTCCTTAGTGTCAGAATGTTCTCTTCTCTCAGGTAGAAATTCGTCTGTATCTGTATCAAGTCCTTTTCAACTGTGCATCTAGTTACCTTACACCGACATTAACGCTCTTAGTAAATAGACGACCAATTGTAAGTCATTTGGGTCACTTTGACCATATATCTAACACCTTCCAGAAGACAATGTAAGAAGAAAGGACGGGTTCGATTGCGTGGCCCTCAGTGGATGCAAATTTGCAGCGTATATAATCCCAAGTAACACGGCTTATCAAAATACCAGCAATACAGTGTCAGCCAAAAGGATAATGAGAGCGGTGGCGTTTAAAGGTCAAAAACCTTAAAACGGTGCGAGAAAATCAGATATCTGGCACATTCTCGATTTACCGACGGAAGACAAAAAAAAAAAAAAAAACTGTCGTTTTGACTATAACTCATGCTTCAAATCTGTTTTTGTGCCCATTCCCAACACCAACACCACCATCACCACCATCACCACCATTTTAATCAAATATGTACATATACTGTTGCTGGATAGAAATATGATGGCAGCAATACTATTCTGGAGATCCTGGATATAAATAAACTGAAATTGATAGCAGGTAATATAAGTTAAAACGTTTCCGTAAATGCATATTTATGAAATAAATAAATCAACTTTCTTATTATTACTTAAAGTTTATAATGTAGCGAATTTATTAAATCATGAATTTTATCTGTATATAAAGAATATAAAACATTTTGTGAATGGATAAAACGAAGGAACATGAAGGGAGATAACGAAATTGCAGTGTTTCCGTGTTACAGAAACATATAAGTAAATTAAACCTTAAGCATTGCGGTCATATCAATCTACAATAAGGAATAACTTAGTACACTTTTTAAAGAATAAATTATATCCTATTAATTCCATATTTGAACCACTAATCGACTACATGAACTTAAATGGAGTAAAGCATTATCAGATAAACCTTAGATAGTATTTTGTAAATTTATAGCAGCTGACGTTGAGCACATATTAGAAAATTTGTTAGATATTGTGTGTATTTTAAGCGCATGTAACGATTTCAGTATGTAGCAGTACGGTTTAAAGATAAATTAATCTTTCTGAAATTATTTACTATAGAAAACAGAAAAAAGATAATATATATTTGATTTTAACTTGACACACAAAATCAAACTTATATTGTGTCCTAGAGTAGTGAAAACAATTGAAAATCGCTTAATAGTTACCTAAGGAATGTTCATAAAAAGTAATAAATGGAATGACATTTAAAAGTGCAGTATTGAGAAAAGTGAATATTTCTAAGTCATTTTGCTATTATAAAAGTGAATTGGTATTTGTAAATTACTTTAGCACTAAAATTTGAATTTGAGTATATAAGAACCAGTTAATAATCGTTATAAAATGATATTAATAAAACTCATTTATTACATTCACATAACTCATGTCTTACAATCACATATTTTTCTCGACCTATTCTGCAATAAATTACTGGGAAATATACATTTGGGAATAGGAGGAAATCTACCCCAAGCGATACTCAAATCTTTTAAGAGCTGATGAGTATATAATCGCTTTGAAATTCTATTCTCTTTGCCTTTGCAGGACATAAGAAATAAAACAAGTAATTTCCTATTTTAGAAAAGAGTAAGTATTCGAAAATGAAGACCAATAGCAAGGGAAATTTCTAAAATAGTTAACTACACAAAAATTCTTGTATAAAATGTATCCTTGAACGAAGTCTACAATTTTTCTGTGGTACGACTTTTTCCGGTTATTTTATGAGCTATGCAGAAGCCAGCCAGATTGAAGAGGTCCTGGATATGTTCATATATTCATTTTTGTTTTCCATTTATACCCCGCCTTTACTGTAATGGTCATATCGGCGGCCGTTCTCCTGTGGATCATATCATTCATACTTCCAGACTCTGGGGAAAGGCGAAGAATTATGTTGGACGGAGAAAATCCCTACTCCCATCGCCAGGAATCGAACCCGGGACCACAAGCACGGCAGGCAGGTGCTATACCGACTGAGCTACGGGGCCAGTCTATATTCATCTGTCATGGACATGTTTTAAATATTAATCATTTTTTAGAAAATCTAAACTATCGAAAAAAATCACCCCTAAGGGATAGCTTCGGTTTGAAGGATGCTTTTAAAACTTGTCTGTCTTTAAAATAGACGCTGAACTTAGATACCAACCTTGGTGTGTAATCGCTTATTAATTTTAAGTATCTATGCTGTGTACAGACACATACATATACAATCTCGAAATAGGAATGAAAGTGTGAATATGTGAGTTTAATGTAATAACAAAAAATAACAAAAGCTAAAGGTTAACACCTCTATATATTATTGCCTTTAAGCAATATTTCAAAGATCGCCGATTTTAAAAGTTACATATAAATGAAACTTTAAAATAAAAGCTACTGGTTAATGGGTATTAAAAGATAATTTTTCCGGTGAGATATTAATAATAAATTTAAGTTCGATTGTTAACTTCCTCTACCTCAGTTAAGGGTTAGAGAAATAAGTAAGCACTTAGCAACATATAAATTGAGGGTAATGCTTGCAACATATAGGCCTGGTCTTGCTGCAGATTGCCTTTGAAACCTCGCAGATGTTTCGCCATGTCTTTCAGTCTGTTTACTCAGCCAACATCGTAAACTTGCATTAGCGTAAACCCATTTGAGTGTTCAAATATTTGATGAAACCACTTCCGACCTCAAGTACTTACTGTGCTGGATTCACTTTGCTAAATTGTAACCATTTCCTGGTTCACATCGACACACAGAGTGCTGTAAAAGTGTTTATCTATTTTATTGCTGTTTATTTCCATCCAACTTACTATGAACTAAATCTCAATAAAATATTTACTCTATAAAAGTTCTGTATTACGTTCGCAAGAACTTCTCTCCCACTGTACTTTACTTTTATACAACTTCCTTACACTTGTTCTTGCCAAGGATTATTTTTCCCTGTACATCGAGAAAAACCTTTTCAGAAAGACTTGCAATATCCATTTGATTATAGATAAAACAGGTATAGAGAAAACTATATCGATAATCGCATAAAATCAGCTTACTTCATATTGAAGTTTAAATTTCATTCACTTTCTATGATTGAGAGAATAAAAATACCGTAAACACTAAAATGTATTGAACAGTTCATGAAGTCAGGTTCATGAAGTAGATAGTAGAATAAGTGTTTTAGGAATGGTATCTACAATACTGAGTAGAGAATATCATGTTACTGCAAGCATGGGATTTTTGAAAACCATGGGATTCATATAATTTCTCTATAAAGTTATTATATTATGTGCAATTTCTTTATAAATCTATCCAACTTTCCTGTATAATAAATAACGCTATATTAGAATCTGGTGCAACGGATTGATCGAGTTTGGTGTATAAAGCTAGAAATGAACAGCGAACATTATAACCACGAAATGAAACCAGCGCTCTGCTGCTATTTTAGTGTACTTTGTGGACATTTCTTCCAAACCAGGGATGTAAATCACGTGCGAAACGAGCCGAAGATAAATTGCAAATTTTCACACAAAGAAAGACATGCCGCTGGTTTTTGCAATCGCGTGTACCACGCTGCACTTTTGTGGTAAACATCAACATTTTTGTTTTTAGTCCTCTAACTGAGTTTGGTCACCATGGTAACTGACCGCGAAGCCCTGTGTGGATGGGGGAGATTACAGACCCACAAAATTCTGACACCCACTCACCGCTCAATAAAAAACACGTTCACATAGCGAGCGATGTTTAAACAAACAGCTCTGTTGTGCAAATTAAAACTTTTGTGAAGGGCGAGGAGTGTAAATTAGTCAATCTTGACCTCCTCGTGTTCGAGATATTCGCTCATTTTCATGGTAACCTACCCAACTTGTTTGTTCTGTTGTGCTGTCAATTATTCCTATGTTTGTTCTCGCTTTGGAATGATGATAAAACGTTTATAAACAGGCAAATCGGCATTTAAAACTCCTGAATTGTGTGAATGTTAAATAAAACACATATTCATACTTTCCTTTGTTTCAGCACGTGCACTATATTTTGTCACGCGTTTGATAATTTTGAAATTAATAAAATGCTCTTGAAAATAAGTTGTGTTACGTACTGTTAACCTACTTCAACAGTTTTTATTTGAAAGAAGGTTATTCTTATATCTACTAACACATAATTTAGAGAAAAATTTACTAAAATGGTTTAGTGATATACGTATTATAGGCACAGGGGTAATACGGACATTCGGTAGGTTCAAATGGTAGATGGTTTTTTATGAGATGGTCGCTATGTATTTAACATTTTGTTTTCTTTGAATAACCAAGGAAAAATAAAAACTCTTGAGGAAGGCATAGCTGTATAAAAGCTCAAAATAACATAAAACGTTATCTCTGAAATTACGTGCTTTAAACTTCCGTTAGTCACGCGGGGCTTGGGAGGCCCCTAGTTTTGTTTAAATGATGCGGATTCCGAACGAACACACCTACGTAATTGCCTGACTATTATGTCTTTCAAATGGGAAGAGTTCTCGCCTGTAGCGAATCAGATGCCTTGGAGCCTTCAGCTTTGCCACTTCGTTATTCCCACTTTTAATATTTCCCTCTCTGTCGCACATTTTTGAGTGTTCTTGGCGCTACAGCATACTGAATTTTTCAAAGCTTTATAATATTGCAGTTGTTGAAATCACAATTACAACGTGGATATTCATATACTACGCAAACGGTTTAAATATTTAGTTTCAAATTAATTAATTACTTATTTTTTATATGTAATGAAAATACCAGCGGTGCATCCGTATAGCTGTGAATGTTACTTACCTTAAGAGATAATTATTCATTGTCATTTTCTTTATCGTCAGAGTACTGCAAATTTATGACGATTGGTTCCAAAATCTCGTTACGTGCTATTTCTTTCCAAAAGTCGTCTCCTTGTAGTTTATCTGATGTCTCACGCAGTTTTTCCAGTCTTGTGTTCCTCGTTAATTTCTTCGTGAATAAGTCGTTCAACTTCAGTCAGTTTAAAAATATTATTTCTATTTGCAACATAATTGCAGCCCACATTAACTCAATTGGATTGTTCTGGCAGTAGTAAGGGGGAAGGTGGATCGTATCTCATTGATCCAGCTGATACACCTTTTCATGGAAAGTAACTGAATAGTACAGCTTCGAACTCTCTAGAGTAAATAGAGATTACGAACCATTCATAAACAAAGATATAATGTGACCAGATACGTTCTGCCAGACCAGCAGGAAGTGTACTCTCTCCTCTCATCGAATTTAATAAACACCTTGGCTTATTCAAAGTGTATATTTCTTTTATCATGTCATGCCAAATGTTAACGTTTCAGTTCTGAGTAATTCCAAATATACGTTCACGCATACATGCCAGCCAATAATGATATGCATTACAATGCTTACTTCGCAATGCATTGTTATAATATAATGGTATCTATTTTATTTATTTGTAGTAGGAAAACTATTTGAGCTAAAAATATGGGGTTTTTATGGTTATGTTAAATACATTACTCTCTCTTTCCACAGGGATCTGTTTTGGCAAAATCTGAATTTTTGTGTTAGCGCGAATAGTATTTATTTGAGATTCATTAGTTTAGCGCTCGTCACACAGCACATAGTGGGAATGCAATACGACAACACTGCAGTACTCCGATTGGTTGCTCACTTAGTAGCGCTCAATGACAAACATCATTCCATTTGAAACACATAATAGGACATCTAACGAGTCAGCAGTTAGGTGTCATATGGCTCTGGCGGGCCCCTTGCGCCTACCCCCGTTTCATGCTGATGATATGCTTTTCTTTCTTAGTAAGTTGTGGAACGTTGCATTCCCAGTGGAAGGAACTATTAGTTCTTCGTCATAAATATCAGTAAAAGGTACGATTTACAGAATCCCAAGGATTTGGAGGAACTACAGCGTCTACTTTGCGACGATGATGCCTTACCTTTGGATGGCAATTTGTACTAATCAGATAATTCTGATTCTCAAGATGAAGTGGAAACAAGATCATTAGATTTAGAAACAATAGTGTAGATCTCAAGTCTACATGTTTCATCGGGCCAACTGTCAGAAGGTGTCGAGAAAAAGCCTGAAATAATCATGCATAACAACGATACTAAATCTGGAGTTGATGTAATTGTTGATTGTGTACTATGTTCAATGTAGCCAGAACAACATGAAAGTGGCCAAAGGTAATATTTTACCATATATTGAATATTGCACGTATTAATTTCTATCTTTCGTTATCTTTCTTGGAAACCAAAACAAATATTCCAGAAGACAGGAATATTTGAAAGTACTGTCTTTAGCTTTACTGTGTCAACTGCTACAAAGAAGAGCAATATCATAAAAGCTACCCAATGATCTGAAAGAGCACCTATATAAATATAAACCTGATCAGCCAACAGCAGATAAGTTGCCGAATGCACCAAAATCACTGAAAAGGAAACTATGCGAACCCTGCAGTAAATACGAAAATAACAGCAACACTAAATATGCATGTGAAAAATGCAAAGCTCCTTTCTGATTGAGAAAAAATGACAAAATTATTTGCGATAATTGCTCAGTCAGGGGAAACAGAGAAGAAATTGTTGATGACTTCGAGTAACTGAACATTTCCAATGACAAGATGCATTTACAAATATGTTATTTTCTTTCCGTATATTATAGTGCAAATTATAATGTACACTCTATTTGTATTATATTTTAGCTGATGTATTTAGTATGATTATACTAATAAAAATAATGTATATTTAATCTAAATGAGGCCAAAACTGGGGGAGAAAAAATGAAAAAGAAAAACAACAGAAAAGATACAGGCATATATGTACATAAATATAGCGCGCACCTCCCGAGCCCCACGCGAACAACTGTGTTCTGCCAAGGTACGCGCCTAAGGGAGGGTTAAAAATCTCTACTTTTTTAATAAATTGTTTTATCTTAACTATAATGGACCCAAGAATTTTGAGAACATAGGCTAAACATTCCGTTTCCAGAATATTCAAGATATAGATTTTATTTCACATGAAAGTATACTAAACTTTAAAGTATATCGACTGATTAATTCGATAAAAGTAAAATAATGATGTTTTTTCCATTTAAACGTTAGTTTGGACCACCATGTCGCATTTTGAGGGAAAAACCTATAATTCGTTTGAATTATGCTTCTACCAGACACACCCAACCAAGTCTTATTTCCAAAAATACCTTATTTGGTTTATGAGAGCTCTATATATAATGCTATAGGAATCTATGCATATCTTATATTAGAATTGCCGATAAAAGAAATCTAACGAAATAGCTTTTCATAAAAGGGAACTGAAAAGTTGCGGTGCAACCTCCACATGTCTTTCACTGCTCACACTTCTTCAAATTATTCTTAAAATGGTTTATTCTTCTGTTTAATTCCTATTAATACCCCGTAGCGTAGGTGGTAGCGTCTCTGCCTCACGCTCAGGAGATCCCGAGTTCAAATTTCGATCAGGATGAGTTATGTGATTTTCACGGGGTTTTCCCTTATACTGAAAGATGAATTTCAGGTACCTATAAGCTCTATGGATCGTGGATTCATTTGAACACCACTTCATTTATCACCCGATATGACTTTATGTTGGAGGACTTTAATTAAAGACCGTATTTAATTCTATTACATATTTGTAATAGCTTAAAGAATAATTTAGTTCGCTAAAATATCAGTCATTTTATCAAACAAGTGTACTATGTGATAACATAGTGCTTAATATATATATATATAAGTTGTTGAAAAAGCAAAGGATAGGGAAGAAATATGGAAAATCTTTTATGTCAAAGATGAATCGTTTAACATAATGGTGTGTTTTGACGAAGTTTACACTTTTTGATATAGCATTTTATCTAGTATACAGAATAAAGAAGATTTCATAAGCTATTACCAGAAAATTCATATGACTTTCTTCAACCACGTCACTTATTTACATAGCTTCTGAAAACTATCCATTAGGATTACTATGGAGGGGATTCGGTACTGTGACCAGGGTTGATCTATTGTATCTATTCCCCCAAATGGGGCATCCCCGGGAGGAAGGATGAGGTGAGAGGAGACAGAGGGTGGTCGTCCCAAGGCACCACGACAGTGCGCAGGGAAGGGTCACTAAACTTTACTTAGATGGAAACCTAATACGGTAGACCAAGGTAGTGGACATCCTTCTTACTGTGGTTCGAAAGCGGTTGCAGAGTTTTGGAGACCAGCAACCGCCTTACCGGAGGAGGAAGTGGTGCACTCAGAGAATATTGTCAGTCTTATTTATTAGATGGTCATGGATTCACAATTTCTATTACAGGTCATACCAAAAAGACGATAAATATGGGGGAAATACCTCCAATGGAATTTAACATACTTGACCGAGAGGATGATTTAGGTATTTCTCATGAAAGGATAAGTATAATAATACACTAAAGCATGATTAAAATAAAGATTTTCTTATATACCTGAGTACAAGCATGGCCCACAGGCAATTGTTACAAACATTCATAGCTTCCACACTATTATGAGGTACAGATTTTGCAGTATCCTCCAAAGAGTTTATACAGAATTCATGAAATTCGTTGGGGGAATTATTTAAAGGTATGTCATTTTGTTTTGATATCTCAGTATTAGTTAATGACCATATAACTTTGGATTTGTTATTAACTGATTCAATATAATGAGAGTATGCTCTGCCTTTGGCCAATTTCACTTGCTTTTGTACTCACTATTCAGTAATAAGTATTTACACTTAATGTCTTGATTCTGTATGTGCTTGTACATATCATAACATAACTTTACCCTTTAAATATTTTAAGTCAGCATTATTCCAATTAATTTTCTTGGTTGTGAAATTATTCACTACTGACCTGAAAGGGAAACACAGATTAAACAAATCAGTGGAAATATGTAAAAAAAATCCAAAAATACTAAATCTAAGTTCTTTGAAAGATCAAGTACAAGGTTCCAATTAATAGACGATATATCCCAAATGGAAGTATCATAATTATTTGTAGAATTGACCCCAGAAGGAGTATAAGTGGGCTGCTCATATTTTGAAATATTACACTTTAAATTAAAAAACGGGGCAGAATGATCAGCTATATAAAGATTGATTACACTGATGCTATAAAGACTAGTCAAGATCAGTTAAAATATAATCGAGACAAGCGTCCTGCCGAATAGCAACCAAGGTCGTTAAATGAAGATTAAAAGATCGTAATATATTCTGACAATACATAACATTATTAGAATCCAAATTAAAATCTAAACAAGATTAGTGGCCATTATGATATTTGTGCTAAATTTTGATAGGTAGTTCAAAAGATTTTCAAAAATAGAGAAGAAGTTCAAAATATCACCACTAGGATATCTATATAAATAAATAATGAATTCGTCTGTATCATCTAAGATAAAAGTACAAGTTCACAACATTTTGCTAAACAGAATTTGGAAGCATCAAGTGGACGAAATTTGACGTTATGTTTTAAAAGTATACAACTACCACCATTCCGAAACAATGTGCGACAGCATGCACTACCCAAGACATAATTAGAAGGAATATAATACTGTATTTCTTGAACAGTTTGCCAATGTTCGTTTATACACAATATGTCCAAGTTAAGATTTTCAGTTTCATTTTCAAAAACTGAAAATTTATTTCTAAGACTTTGGACATTAGTATGCAAAAGATTAAAATTATCACTGTAGTAATAAGTGATTGAATTTGAAAATTTCAGATGATTTATTTTTGCGAAGGGAGCTGACCTTTATGACGTATGTGTAAAAAACGACGAATAGTGACATAGCATGGCCCACATCGGCCCCCATTAACCTATCCTTGTAAATAAAGTCAACACCCAGTTTAAAACTAATGTTTAAACCTTTAGATTCAAGTTTTTCTACAGTTATATTAATATCAGGGAAAGATTCCTTTAGAAAGACTAATACCTGTTTGCTGGTGGTATCGCCTTTTAGTCTTCCAAGATGACATCATGCTTTCTTAACATCGGTTAGGAGGGTAGAAGATTTATTGCCTACTATTAAATTCTTGGAAATATGCTTATGTGAATCGTCTTTGGTTGTAGTAGACTTTTCAATTACACTTTCACTAAGCACTTTCGTATTAGCACTCACCCTCACATCACTCTGAGGAACACTGCCTACCTCGCGAACAGCTGATGTGCCTGTACTATACATGGCTTGGCTGTAGAGCTGATATGTGTGCCTTATTCTGGGGTAGCTCGATACTTCAAGGTCAGATGCCGTAAACTTCTGTGCTAAATTTTTGTGTTTTAAAAGTTGAATTACCAATTCTTGATCGTGTAGGCGTTTTTCCATTTGATAGTTTAACTTGTAAATAAGTCTTACTTCTTCAGCAGAAAGCATCTGAACATGCAGATCGGAGTTGATCGTTGTCGAAGAAGACGACACTGTAGTAATGTTATCACTGTTAGGTGAAAGCTGATTCTTAAATAAATCGTGAAAGAAAACCTTCACCGTTTCATTAGCGTCGGAGGAAGCATTCCTTGTAACTAGTATATCAAAACAATCTCAATCAGTTTGCTCAACTCAGAATGGAGCAGCTCAGGTTTAGCGTGTATCTCCTCGTTCGCTATCTTCAGTATATACTCATATAAAGCAATATAAAATAATTTCAGAAGAAGAGGCCATCTAAACATATTTAAAATGTACATTTATTTTTGTATGAATATATTGAATGCTCAGTACTTAGGTGAAACAGATATGAGTCATCGTGAAAGATATCGTAAACCCTTGGACAAAAACGAAGAGACAACAAATTGAAGCACGCTGATGAAATGAACTCAATCTTATCTTGAGAAATTAGGTAGAGATAGCAAACGTCGTCTTGGTTGGCAAAAGTCTTTTGTTTATACATAACAAGGCGGTCTGGCAGAGCGTTTCGTGGCTCGGAGCCAGCAGGTAGGGTACCTGGCAAACCTCCATCACGTCACACATCATCCTTACATGGAACACGACTCCGATCCAGGCCGATATGCGCCGTGCCAACCGTTTAATCTATCTCCAGGCTAGCCAATATCGCCTCAAAAAACCACACAGCACAGGGAAAAAAATCTCATCTGTTACATTCACATGCCATTCTCTACACTCGCATTTATTACTTTTTCTATGTATATTAACTGGAGAAGTGATGTATCGCATCCAAAAATTGCTAGTCAAGATTCCACTGTAAATGTATGTTTTGAGGTTCCTTTTAACTACTCTGTCCATGACATCACAAGTAACTAAGTAGTAACTCTTAATAGGTACTGAAAAGGTTAACGCAGTAATAATAACGAACATTTCTGAAATGCCGAATGCTACAAACAGATTCTTCAAAATAAGTAGTGTTTTAAATATTTCCGCATCTATTCTATCATCAAAGTTTATCAGTTGTACAGCAGTAAGTATAAACACTTCCTTAGCATTTCCCAGGCTATTCCTAGAGAAACAAGATATTCATTATGTCTTCCATTTAATATTTTAGAAATGCGGAATCCTTTCAGCCATTTTTGAGAAAATCGCCATTTTAGGAACATTTTGCTTATAAGAGATGTTTTTGAAAGGGCGTTTCTTGATAATTGTTGTTTTGTAGTTAAACATCACTTTGGAATTCATCAGAACTTTTGTTTTATGTGTTGCTGTTCCCAGTAAAATTTCGCTATATAAATGATTGATTTGTATGCAATACAAGTGGTAGATAAGGTAACTTAAGGAAACCGTACTTATATAGCACTTTGAAATGCTCCGGGGTTCACGTTTGAAAATCATTTCATTGGTAAACAGCTGGTATGTGGATCGGATTACGGTACGAGGGGATTCAGCACTATGATTAGTCTTGATTTATTGTATCTATGCCCTAAGTAGAGCCTCCCCGGTAGAAAGGATGAGGTGAGAAATGTCATAGGGTGGCCGACCCAGAAGTCGCGACTGTGCAAAAGATCCCTACATTTCACTAGCTGAAGCTCCCCGGCAAGCTAGCAAAACCCGCAACTCACCTGATTGCAATCCGGAAACCGCCGCACCAGACGGGGTTGGAACACTGGAGACCGTCCGGAGTATAAAGTTTTACCAAAAGTATATCATCCTGTCAATCACCGCCGAGACTCCCGCCGACACTTCTACCCTGAAAAAAGACTTCCAGATGAGTGATGATGCCAAATGAGAATGAAGATGAAATGGAGGGACAGGAAATTCGGGGGTAGTAATTATCCTACGAAGTATTTGCCTATTGATTCTTGAAAATCCCGAACAATCCCACAGGTTAATAGATCGGCTACGGGAATCGAACCCGGGTATCCCGAATGCTGGCCACGGATGAAACCGACTGAACCATCACGTTCGGTTGTATATATAGCTATTACAAGGTTTTCGTATTTCAAAACATATGTGTGTTTACTTAATAAAATTAAATGTGCTGTTATTTATTTGCTACAGTGTACCGGTCCAGAAGTAATACTTATATAAAAGAGATACAAGAGGGCTAGAGAAGGCAGGTAAAAAATGTAAAGAGAAGCAAAGAGAAAACGGATAAAATAAAGGTGAGATAATCAAGAGAGGTGGAGTATGAAAGATGGCCACTGAGGAGCATAAGGATCGTGAGGATTGGGAAACGAAGGTTGGATGGATTTATATGTCGAGAGCAAAATATGCCCTGTATTTAACAGGTGGCTAGCGGTTTGGCTAGATTACAATAGGTAATACTCCTGGAAAGTTAAATCTGATTGGTTAAGTCACTCTTAGTTTCTATGCATCTACCATAAGCTATTCTTAAAAAAAAAAAAAAAAAAAAAAAAAAAAAAAAAAAAAAACATTGTTTATTTACATTTGATATTGCAAGATTTTTTTTTAATTTTGACTTTCTCTAATACATACTTGCAGCTGGTACAGGAAGTATAGTAATCCACCTAAAACTTGGATATCTATGTTATACGCTCTAAACCACCTCTTACCTGGAAAAAGAAGTTAACAATTTTGACTTAATCAATAACGAAAATTTTTCTTAAAACAGGACAAATATAATTGCTGAGCGTTAAGATATATTTTGTGGCGAAGGAATTATCAGTTGAAAATATTCGGAAGTGAAAGGAATTCGTCCATTGTCAGATTCCAATAAGGTAATATGTTGCATGCCAGTAGAACTTTCAAGTCATAGCCAAAGTGACTATATGCAGTTATTTAGCACTATTATTCCGCAGAAGGATCCGTGTCTTAATTTTTAACTTATAAATGAGGTAAAGTTATGTGAAGAAAAGAAATATTTGAGTGACTTTTGTAAGCATTCAGTAGTTTTAGGGTAGAAAGGGCAACTTATATTACACAGCAGACACCCTTTGCGTTTAATCTTAATGTAAAGGTGCTACCGCATAAGCTACTCAAAACATTGAAAACAGTAAAGCAAACCTTTGCATAGAAGTTAGTTGACAGCGCACATATTTGCCACATGGGAATAAAATAGCGCGGCGCTCCCTCCAATCACAATCTCCTGCGGAGTAATACATTTTTGCCTGCCTCGGTAGCGTAGATGGTAGCATGTCTGCCTCACGTTCAAGAGGTAACGAGTTTCTAATCTCGGTCAGGGTGAGTTACCTGGATAAGGTTTCCTCCAGGGTTTTCCCTTATCCTAAAAGACCACTGTTGGCTAAGCTCCATGAACCCTAGGCCCGTTTTGAGCATTATTTCACCCATTGCATTTATCGTCCGATATGACTTTAAAAATGTTAAAATACGTAAATTGCAACAAAAAGAAAAGAATACATTTTCCAGCTTTGTTTACTCCCCCCCCCCCCCATTAACTGAGCCCGGCGCCAGTATACACACATAGTATACACAACATGTACACAGAACTCTTTATAAAGATGCTTTTATATTGTGACTTTGTGGGTTCTTAGAATTAAAAGTGCAATTTACAGAAATTCAAATCGTTCTTTATTTGCTTAAAAATACACACACAGTAGCAGTACTACATCACATACACAATCTACCAAGGTCAATGACCCCAACAACAGCGTTCTAATTACACCTGCTTACAACATCAGCTCTCGTTACAACTTCTGTTTACGACTCGTTTACGACTGACTTGGCGAATCGGCGCTTCCACTGATAATTCCAGACTGTTCCACAACAATCAAGAAATCGAACGCTCCCCATCAATCAAGATGTTAACAGAATGTTGTAACTTTATCTGTTTTGGCATACCCTTTATCTCAGTAAGACACTATCCGTCTGTTAACTTCATCTGCAGGCTCTTTGTGTACACAAGCCGCGTTTATATCTCTGCACTGAATCTTTTGTGCGCGTCTCCGAGACAATATATAGGGAGTTTCAAGACTTGTATTTCCGCTGTAGCATTTTGTAATGGAATACAGTACTTTCCCCATTTCCTACATGTAGAGAAAGTAATTTAGTGAAATATTGGAACCAGATAAGTGGTGTAACAGAGATAGCTTATCGATTTCTTGTCAATATAAATAATTGCACATTATATCAACACGATTTTACGCGTACAATTTGTCCGTTCTCAGGGTAAAAGTTCACCGATTACCTGTTTTTTCCAGTCCCTAAATGATACTTAATATAAACACAGAGTAGGTATTTTTAACAACCCGAACCAGTTGCCAAAACAAAACAAATGAACGTCTCTCATTACATCACTCACTCCGTTAATGGAAACAGATCGTAATGTGAGAGAGCGTTTAATTGGCGCACCTAGATATGCAGGCCAGTTAATTGTTTTTCAATTTTAATGATGTTACGCTTTGAAGACCACAATGGATTTACTGTGATGTTTGGCTCCAGTTCTAAAATAAACTATTGCAAAACCTGCAGGTAAAAAAAAAGTAAGCATAAATTGTACTGGGAAAGAGGAGGGTTAAACGAGGCAAAAATAGTTCAACTTCACTGACATAGAAGAACATTGTGGATAATTTATTGGTGAAGTGACCCAAATACTCTAATGTGCAGTTCTTTTTACTCTACATGATACCCCCACTTGTTGACGAAATATGATCCCAAAAAAGGAAGCACTAAAGAATAATGCTGCAATATATTTCACTGCTTGAACGACATCTAGCGGGTGATTTGCAAGTACTGTTCCCTGGCAATGACGGGATTAAACGTATTGATTTAGTATCACGGACCTCTGAAATTTGTGCGTGAGCTTCTTTAATTAATGTCGGAGTCAAGACTCCTTCTAACCTAAATTTACGTTTACAGCCAACTTTCCCTTTTTGTAGTCCTGATAAGTAATAGGCGCACGAAACTTTTTTCATCCGAATTTTGAATATTATACTTCGAAAACAGTGTAATTAATACCAAATATTATCATTCTTAAATTAATGTAATGTAAAAATGTTAACCTGAATCATAATAAAAGTTAAATGTAATAGAAACATAAATAAATGCCATGTTACATTCATATAGCTTTCACATCTCATTCATCAACAAACTATACTTCAAGTGGATAAATACTTGTAGATATGCTTTAATTATATATTTTCTCGTCGGTATATATTGCTAAAAAGGCAAAATAGGAGTTCTTTTCATTCAATTTTGGGTGGAACACAATTCTTCTGGTGTTATTAATATGGTCGATTAAGGTGGCGTCGTAGTATCCTGAGCGGGAGCTCTCGGGTTCAATCTCCGTCGACTGCACACTCTAACTTGGGTTTTTCATGGTTTCTCCTTCTTATTTGGCGATTTATGGGATAGTTACTTTCATATATACATTTTATGTGTAACATTTCCCTTCACCATTTGCTTATCTTTCTATTGTGCTTTTATGTTCGTGCTATATGACGGACAGATGGCGCCGCTCAATGGCGAAGCGTGTAATGAAGCGCTGGAAACACTGCTTCACCAAGAATTTCGGAACAAAAAGAAGAAAAAATGAAAATTCCTGCCAAAAATACTTTATTTTCTCTGGATAGATTGTCATAAATTATTTGTGAATATTCCCGGTGCTGCGGACAATTTGACAGCTGCTTAGATTCGAGTGACCTGTTCCACGAGCTCATTCAGTATATGCGCATTCGCAATCTTGAATACCATGCTTCGTGGGTCCCCGGAAGCAATCGTGACTCTTCGATAGTTAGGAAGCGCTGACATATTTTGTCACGTGAAGTGTATTGTTTGTAAAGAATCGTTTATTTTTTTTGTTTACTTTGGCGCTTTTAAATAAAACTGTAAGTACATTTCAATTGTATTAACAATAGTATTTTATATAGATTGGTATTTAGTGGTGACAAATAGGAAATTATTTTGGAGTTTTATTTTATCAGTAGAAGTGTGTGGCTAGCAGTTCACGTGGTGTGGGCTAGCTCAAATGTTGGAATGACTAAGTGGAGAGGGGAAACAGGAATAAGTCTGCTTGTGTAACCAGTCTTGCAATACAAGAAAGACACACGTGTGACTGTACAATAGTAAGAGTACGGCAGAGAGGCCTTACTTCTTAGTGCCATTATTGTCCCTTATTTAAAATAAAATTATTTGGAGCTTCCCTCGTGACTGGTGCCGCTTCTTATGTACCTATTGTAAATGCAATTTTCGGCGTATGGTCGTTGTGCTCACGTGGTGAGGGACGCTTGTCGATGGCAGCGGATTCTGCCGCCGAGTTAAAGAACTCTTAGCATTTTCTAGGGACTGCAGCGACAGCCTAATTGCCCCTCTTGTCTTCCTCCGATCCATTTATTTCATCCCTTCCTCCTGGAAGATGTTAGCTGCGATAGATCTGTGTGTAGGACACAGTGCGTTACTAGAGAAACTGACTAGCTAGGAAGGTATTTTGAAAACTGCAGAGCCCTTGGAGGTCCATATATTTCACATTGTTCCATATTTGTGTTTCAGGCTGAGGGATGGGACAGACACTGGGCCCGTTACCGTTGCTGTTGCTTACCGCGGTAGCTGTGGTCGCACCCAACTGCCGCCTCTCAGAGTTCTTTTGTGACACCGGACAGTGTGTCGCCCTAGACAGGTTCTGTGACGGCGCCGACGACTGTGGTGACAAGTCTGACGAGCCGAGATACTGCTCACGTAAGTACATGCTCTTTCACCCTTCTAATGACAGTCATCTGTTGATCGCTGATCATTCTAAATAAAAGGACATGTGGCACAACACTCAGTGGCTGTTGAAACTCTTCCTCTTAGATTTTCTACTACAAAAAGTATAAAAAGTGGACTTTCTGGGGAAAATATAAGGTTTACACCTTCAGGTAACCAATCTTAGAGCATCCAGTGAGTACCATATCTGCATTTAGCGTAAACAGAAATCGACAACAGCAAACATACCAATGAATGCTATAGTAATGGATGTCAAATGAAGTTACGTTCTGCATACCAACCATTTTTAAAGAGTTTCGCCATGATTGGTGAAATAGCATAATTTTGCCTTTCACAGCACAGATAGCCAAACTTCTCATAACGGAGGCTAGTATAACCGTTATAGAGTTAATAGTGGAAGAAATTTCACAAGTTAAAGATGGAAACAATAATAAGATTATCGAAGGGAAGTAAGACACAGTAGATTTCGTGTACAACTATCAAATATTAAACTTGTAGATAAGCAGATTATTAAAGGAGAATAGTAGAGGGAAAGTGGGGAAAGAAGGCATCTGGGCAGGAAATAAGGCTTCAGAGTATGAAATAGGAATTTTTTCATAATTGTATCGGAACTCCATAAATTGCAATTTGCAGTTGTAAATACGAATGTTAATGTTATTTTTTGTTTGTTAGGAATATGAACACCTGCAATCCATATTCTGTGAAACAAAATCCAAAAGACTCATTTTCAAAAAGCGTCTTATTTCGGCTTGATTCCAATTGAAAAGTGAGATAATTATTACACTTGACATTTAAGTTTAGTATCTTCTGAAGATGTCTATCAAGATTTTCTTGAAATTCCAGCACCCAAATTATTTTTTATATGAAAAACATGTTTCATAGTATTTATTTTCTGAAAAACAGATATAAGATTTGAATTAACATTCTGTACTTTTAAAACATTTGCGTGAAGAATTAAGTGTATATTTTTCATTTGTTCTTAAATGAAATGTCCACGAAGAGTTTTCCGTTAAATATTGTCATAAATCTTGTTTAAGACCTCTGAAACCTTCCCGCAAATGCTTTTACTTTGTCTACTAGATATGAAATTAAAGTAAAATACTCCATTTCGAGATTTCTCTGAAAATATCCCTTTTGAGAACTTCTAAAATAAAACAATAAGATAGCTAATATCGATGTAACATCGAAAATACATTTCGAGTTGCCGCAGACACAAAAAGACACCTTACTTTATCTATAATATATAGTAAATAGAAATAAAGTATTACACCTAAATATTTTATCTCAAGATTACAGGGGAGTACCTATTACAAGGTCCCTTGTTAAAAAAGCAGCGTTTTAAGAACGCCTATGTTTGTGCGTGTGTGTGGTGTGTATGCGTGTGATTCCGAAACTGAAAATCGAACTACCTTACAATCACCAAACTTAGCATTTAAATTGAGTATCTTCCTATTAAAGTTCCTGCATTCCAAACTAACTCTTATATGGAAAACTTTATGAAAATCTATGCTTATAAATATTGCTCTGTAATTTTGATTTAAAAGTCAAGTGGGATTGATAGAATGAATAATCCATTCATAGGAAGGTATTTTGTTTAAATAATAAAGCTAGTGTATGTTAAATAATAGACGGATACTGGTACACAAGGGAATGGATATCTTTTAAAGACACAATTTAATTTCAATAGCATTTGTTGTGGCATACGCCATTTCTGAGGTATTCGTTATTAATTATTAAAATTTTTCAATTCGTTCGGTGCTTGCTGAAATGCTTATATCCAGTTTTTTGATTGAATGGAAGGGGTATTTATAAGTATAATGGAAAGAGCATATCATTATATTTAATAATAAACGCGGAGTGTAGAAAAATATAACTTCTGATTTAATGTAACATAATTGAAAGTATGTAAATTTTAAAACGATGCAGAGGTCTTATGAGAGTGAAATCACACTTCTGTGAATAGTGTTAGCTGTCAATAATTGCAGTTTATCACTTTCAATAAAGGAGAAAAAAAGAGAAGCATCAAGCCTGGAGCACACTAATTTGCTGTTTTCATCTCTACGGTGAGTTGTCTTTCATGTCTATCAATGATTTATTTGCTTCCTTTTACAACGTTTTAATTAAAAGTCTATACGTACCTTTGATTAAATCAAATGTTGTTATGTCTTTATTAGGTAAAAACTTACAATTTCAAACCGTTATTTCAACATGTTGACATGTTCGTCATCATAGAAAATAATACAAAAGTACATTTTTATCTTCTGTTATACTTGCTATAATACATATTTTTCCTTATCTTAAGTCACTTTAATATGGACATTGTTGTTGGTTCGAACGTTTTATGTCCGATATGGATTTCGCAGGATTTCCTTTATCTCAACGTTATCTAGTACAAAAAACTGATGTTACACTCAATCTACCTTCTACAGAAGATATTTTACACTATGTGGAGTTTAGTTGACACCGCAGTTCACTTGACTGTGCAAGGTGTCTCGGGTTCGATTCCTGACTCTATGAACCAGCGCCGTCCTTAATTTATGTACCGATGTAAACAAAAGCACGTGTACGTGAGCGGCATCATTGGCTGTTTAGCCTTGTAACTCTCTGCGGATGTAAAATATAGTTCACATATCGTTTTTAAAGACATTGCATCTTATACAAAATATATAAACAGCTTCACATTATTACAAATGCAAGAGTCAAACAGTAGTTAATAAGTATTCTATTTTGTAAACGTAAGAGTAATATATATTAATTAACCAGAGTGCACGCCGTATTGCTCAGTTGTACAACATGGCTCATTCCATTCAATATGTGAACATCACAAAGGGGAACCGTTAATAAGTGGTGAAAAAAAATTATATTAAATGTGTTTCGCAAATTGTGTGAAAAATCCCCAAACTTAGCAATTGAGGAAGTTATTAATTTGTCAGCAGAATGTATCGATGTTTAAGCGCCAAGATAGTAATGCGACTTGAATTCAGCTTGTGAGCTTTCTGCTCCAAGAAAACACCGAAGAAGAAAGAAGCCAGTTGTGGAACCATCGCAAGGTTCGTAGCTTTTCTGAAAGAAACGAGCAATTGCAATTACAAAAGTGCCTCAAGCAGTAAACAGTAATCCTGAATTGCCTAGCTTTACAAAATAAGCTTCCACACCATTATTTGCGACATAGATTTTAAATTTGTGAGCAGAAACAGAAAAAATATAATTGTTGAGCGTGAAGATATATTGTTGAGGTGAAGGAATTATCAAAGGAAAATATTCGGAGGTGAAAGTCGTTTAAGGAGTTCGTCCATTGTCAGATTCCAATTAGGTACTTAAAGTATTTCTTTCTTTCTTTTTTTCTTTTCATTTTCACTGTTATTCTGCAGAAATTTTAATTTATAAATGAGGAGAGGGTATGTAAAGAAATCAAATATTTTAGTAATTGTAAGCATTCAGTTACGTTTTAGTGAACAAAAGAAAAAATATATTAGATAGTGGCGTTTAATCTTAACGTAAAGGTGCTACCGCATAAAGTACTCAAAACATCGAAAACGGCAAAGCGAACCTTTGCATAGAAGTTCGTTGACAGCTCACATGTTTGCCACGTGGGAATAAAATAGCGCGAATATTCCCTCCCATCAAAGTCGTCAGCGGAGTAATACAATTTCCCGCTTTGTTTACATCGCCACATAAAATAAGGATAGCCCCGGTATAGCCAACGTTACCCTCTCTAGAGTCTGAACGATAGTGTGAAGGTGACAAAACCGCTACAAACTGGTTAACGCCAATGCTAATAGACAATATTATCTATGATGCATAGAGTCAACACGAAAAATTCAATGCCATGGCGGGATTTGAACCAGGGATCTCCTGGTTCTCCGTCCAGTCGCTCTAACCCATTGAGCTACCATAGCCAACATGTCGTCCTGACAATAAATTCTCCATTTGACTCGTAGTCGCTAGTGTGAAGTAATGATTAGTTTCCATCAATTAACTAAAATATTATCTCTTCTCTTCAAGGCATAGTATAAATAAAACAAAAACAAGTTCAACGTACGCCTCGTATGAATTTTTTGTACCGTTTTGATAATGTATTTTTAAAAACGCTGTTTATTTCATCTACTCAGTATAAATTTAGATACACGTTTATATAAAGGGCCTTATCGGTGCAGTTGGAATAGAAGAATACAGTAACTAATCTTAAACGGTAGCCAAAACATTTATGCAATCTCTTCTAAGTAATTGCTTTAAAATTTCAATCTCTTTGCAACTTCATGACATAAAAAGGTACTTATTTCTCATTTCAGAAAATGTAACAATTGTAAAATTCAAATAACAAGGAATATTTCCAGAATGGTGGACCCAAGAAAAATAATTATTTTATATAACGTAAGCGAGGGTGATTCGGTTTGGCGGTTGAGGCAGATTAGTTTTTCAAAATCTGGACCCTAGGGATGGTAATGCATTGTTGTTTTGGAATGAACTTACTGGGCGAAGAAATTAACTACTTGAAACACTTAAGTGTGTGAAAGGATTATGCTTCTTCAGTCAAAGTGAGAAATCGAGCTTCCTTTACGGAAAGGACGTATTCAATTCTTCCACTTTTGGCATTTTGTAATTTTTTAAGTTCGTTTAAGATAGATTTATAATGAATGTGCATTGAGATTGCTCCAAAGACTTGTACAGTTAGAAAACACATACTTCTATACATTCATAACCCTTCTTGTTGTTATAAAGGTTACTTAATCAATCCTGTAAACTGGCGAAAATAAATACTGTTACAACAGCGGAAGAAGCGGGGGTTCGCCCGTCTCAGTAGTGTAGATGGTACCGTGTCTGCCTCACGTTCAAGAGGTCCCAAGTTCGAATCTGGGTCAGGGTGAATTAGCTGGATAAGATTTTTTCCAGGATTTTACCTTATCCTTAAAGACGAATGCTGGGTAACTCTAAGCTCCATGGAGCCTGGGCAGATCTCAGCAGCATTTCACCCATTCCATTCATCGTGCAGTGACTTAGCGTTGGATGATGTAAATTAAAAAAAAAACGGTTAAGATAACGCTGTGGAGGAATGTCTTTCTCTTGAACCTCGTTGAGGTTAAGTGTATTATCTTTGTATATACGTTCTTTGTAATAAAGTAGTGCTATACTAAGATGGCCATGTTATTCAGTACCCTGGTATCCATATCCCAACATTTGGTGATGGTGGGAGAGAATGGTCGGGACCATTAAACGCTGCCTGAGGAAAGTATTAGGGCAAAGCCCAAGTTACGGAGGAAGGCCTAAACACCGTCCTGATAAAGACTGAAGCAGCCTTGAACTCCAGACCTATAACGCAAGGAGAAGAAGCAGGTTCTGAACCACTGACACCAGCACACTTTCTTTGTGGAGCAAAACTAATAACAATACCCAGTGGACCTGAGCCTACGACGAGCGTTTTGCTAACAAAAGAATTCAGGAGGCAGTAGAAGTTGACTGAAGATATATGGAAACGTTGGTCCAGAGAATACCTCACTCAACTGAGGAGTTTTCATGAGGTCCGTCAACCCTAAAAAACTCTTCCCAGCTCAGAATCGGAGATGTTGCTCTCATCCACGAACCAGTCCGTCCAAGGCATATGTGGAAAAAAGGCCGGATAATTCAACTGCATGAAGGAAGGGATGGAACATTAGAACAGCTAGTCTTCACACCGCAGATGGAGGCACGATCACCCGACCAGTCCAACTGGTCATCCCCTTGAAGATTGCCCAGGGTGGGGAGGATGTGGAAGAATGTCTTTCCCTTGAACCTCTTTTGGAATAAAGTAGTGCTGTACTAAGATGGTCGTGTTATTCAGTACCCTAGTATCCCTATCCCAACAAACGCGGGGATCAAATTTTTTACTTTTTTCCTTACGTTCTCCAAAGTTAAGTCACATTAGAAGATGAACAAAATGGGTGATGCTCGAAATCTGTGTGGACGCTCTGACAAGGGAGGCATTTATAAGTGGAAAATGAGCATGAGATACATAAAGATATGAATATACAAGTGTTGAAATGTTTTATTTTGTTGTCATGATTATATTATGATATGAAACTGCATGTTCTGCCATTTCTCTTTCCATTCCGATTCATCTGGTATGCCAATCCTATTCATTCTCCAACTGCGGGAGATGAGGATCAGATTCCACTCGGAATAAAAATGAAAACGGAAGTATGTATAAAATTCTCAATACAAAAACTTAGAATTTAATATAATATTGAACGTCCAAGCTTCAATATAAGGTCAAATATTTCATACTTACGTGACATATAGGGATTTTGTGAAGAATTTTTGAAATTTGATCCGATTGACCACGCTTACCTTACAAATAATTCTGCAATTGTGTGTCTTTATTTATAGTGTTTTAATCAAACCCGTTAGTGTTATTTTTGAGAGAACCAAAATTCTGTAACGTTTTCCACGTAGGAGGTAGCCTGAGGTAGGGGGATATTCTTGCAATTGTTCTTGTTAGATCTTTGGAAGTTGCTGATGTTAAATATTTGGCAATTTGGTATTTAGCCTATTTTTTCCTGTTATGCTCTTCACAGAATCATTGTCTCTTTAAAAATGCTTTTTTGAGATTGTGTATAAACGTATGTATTTTCAGTGAAATTTTGCTATTTAATTTTAGTTACAATGAAACGTTTCTCTGTGATAAAGGGAGAGTAAACAGAAACGGGTTTTTAATAGGACATAGAGGAATCGTAACTATTTTTTATGAGAGCAGTTTGTACAGAGAGGTCCACTTGTGCATAAGAATGAAAACCTTGGTACTGAAACACGAGTGTCCTTGCGTCCTGCGGCGGAGGAAGAGGATTTGTTTAGCGACATCCTGGCTCTCTTTGAAGTAGTTCAGGTTGGAGCCCCGAGCTCCCGCCTGGATAATTATACAATCTCCCTGCTTTTGCTTTCGTTTCTTGGCTAAACAAAATGGAGTATAAAGGAAGTTTCACCTCCGGTCATCTCTACTGAAACTGCTTGTGCAAATGTTATGCTTGCTGGTCTTGCCTTAATTATCTACAAACACACACATAAGGTCTACGAATGTAACCATTTTATTATAATCACTGGGACCTGACTTCACTGAATATATCTACGAAATAAGAATATTTCAGTACTCTGTATTGGATCTACATTAAAACGCGGAATGAGTGTGAATCATTATTTAGATTATCTGCAAAAATGTTGGTGTATTATGTATATTCACAATTTTAATATCCATTTAAAGAAGAAGAAAAAAACATTCCTATGAAAACCAATTCTACTATCTACTTCATGTTAATCAAAATAAAATTAAAATTTTGAATACAGCAAGAATTAAGAAATAGTCCAGTCTCTTAAGGGCTGATCGCTATGTGACGTGTTCGACATTCCATTATCTTTGTATGACCAGCTGATAACTGATGTGTTGCAATACCTGACTTTGTCTATTTTTAAAGAAACTGAAGGTTAAATGAGACAAACACTACACGATTTCTTGTAGATGTAGGGGGAATAGGAGGATACAGTAGAGTTTAAGGGATAGTCAGATATTTTGAGAGTAGTTGCTACGGGTTGCCATCAAAATGCCGTTTATTTTTGCATGGCCAGAAGTAACAAAATAACGGCTTTGCTTTTGAGAAAAGTATAAATATTTGAACATGCATAGACATTGAAAAGAATAACTCATAAGTGGTTTATTCTGCAGAAGATACAGAAGATTATGTACATTTAGAAAATATGTCTCAAATAATATCCGTTAAGGCGTTGGAGAAATATAAGACCCACGACAAAATATTTCAAGAAAGAAATGTAAGAACATTTCAATCTATGAGAAAAGAATATAACTTAAGAGATCGTCGGAGGGAAATGGGACCAAGAGAAACTGAAGATACAGATTACCAGACTTGAAGACCTGATTTAAGACGCCAATTATGGACATCAGAAAGAAGACAGAAAGACAGAAAGACCATAGACAGAAAGAGAATACCAGGAGAGAGAAGATATATATGGAGAGTATCAGAGCGGACAGATGCAACTGACTATGCAGAAGCGGAGAGAAGACTGCCCGGATGTCTGGAAATCACACACCAGCTCCATGTACTGATGCCAGTCCGTTTAGGAGATGGATACCTGTAGGAGGAAGCTCTGGCTACCAGTTGCAGAAGAGGAAATTTTAAAACTGTAGGAAACAGTATTTCGTAGCTTGTTATAAGAATTAAAGCTGTAGTAGAAATGTGGATTTGATTCATATTGTTGAAGTAGAAGTAAAGTAAGTAAAGTAGAAAAAAAGACTGTTTTAGGTAGATTATATTTGTAATGTTACTGGAATCCAGTAATCTTTAGGTTTAATTAGTTCCTTAAGATAGAAAGTAGATTACATCTGCAAAATATGTAAACCGTTTTGTGAAATCTGATTTAGAAGTTAATAAAGTTAAAACTTAAGTTTGCATAATAAGGCCTGGTATAGATTCCAGAAACCTGGCTATTACATATGCAGATTTTTTTTATTATATTTGGTTCATTCTACACAAATATAGTATTTTACTTGGATTTATTTTTGTGTGGTAAATGTTCTCTATCTCTTACGGTTTACCTATTATAGGAAAGACAATGAGAATGGAGAGGACATCTGAGGACATTCCTAAAATTCAAAATATATGTCTAAATTTCATGAAAATGCTATAAAACTTATGACATTTTAATCACAATTGGTACAGTCATTTTGAGTAAATTAAAAGTTTTGAAAAATGTTCCATGAAAGGGTAGTCTGGGAAACATTTTCTTAAAGTCCTCGTGTCTTCACATACCTAGAAAGTGGTGAATGTATATATAACCATTAATTACATGTTTTTAATTTTTTATTTAGGTTGTTCAGATACACAGACGTTTCTCAAAAAATTTCGTTTTTATTTTAACTTCGGTTTCTCCATACACATGTTCCCATTAAATTATTATCATATTTTCGGCCAGAGTATTTTCTCCTACTATGTTCGTGGCACAAGCTAAAGGAAGAGGGAAACAAAGAACAGAAAGAAAAGGAATTCCAAAATAAGACCTGAGGTTTTCCTGGCGAATATGCTCACTTTCCTCTCGGGCAGCCAGCCAGGTGAACAGATGCGTATAATCATATAATTTTATCATATAATATATATTAATTATATAATCATCTTTTCACCTGGCTAGCTGCCCGAGAAGAAAGTGAGCAAAGAATTCTAATTTCTATTAATGAAAGTGTAATTATTTCAAAATTCAGACAAATATCAAGTAATATTTCTAAAATTATCCCTACAAAACAAAGTAATTTAAAAGATTTATATTCTTTGTTTCGTGATATTCAGCTTGAGAATTCTGTATGCATAAAATATCACAAAATCCATATCTGAGTGTTATTTCTGTCAGTTTTTACGTAATACACTCAGTTTAAAAGGAAGTCGTTTGAATGCTCCCTAGCAAGTAGTTTAAAAAGGGAATTCTAAGCACACAATCGGTTTCAATTTGGCGGGTTGCAGTCACAAAGACGTACAGCTCGCTAAAACATATGAACTGCGTTCTACACAACTGGAAACGGCTGTTTTTGTATGGCCTCTTGGTTAGGAAGTCTCTTGTGATGGATTGCTTCTTACCTTCATGTTGCTGTACGCATATTAAGTCTGCTTATGATGAACGATGATACTTCAACTTGTAGAGCACGACCTCTGTGACCTGGAAACTAAGGCTTGTTGTGATAAAAAGCCTGGCATTCACATTACTGCAATTGCTGAAAGGAGACTGTGTGCTTTACAATCAACTGTACACTTGAAGTCAAACGCAAGCTCTCAGACCAGAGAGGATCCAATATTTCATTAATAAGGGAGTGGTCATATTGTTGAAGTTGTTAGTACTTTGATTATTACCTTCCCTCCAATTTAGCTATAGAATGGAGAGCTGATGCTCTTTTCCATCTGAAAATTCACTACAAACATTTTAACCAGAGATCCAAATTTTGAGTCCTCCAAAATAAAAGGAAGTTTTAATTCACATGACTTTCTGTTCATACCTCATACAAAAATGTATTATTTTATCTACTTACCGTTAGCTAAGATAAGATTTTATTATAAAAACAGATTTAATTGAGGTACTAAGGACGATACGGCAGATTAAAGCAAGGTGGCGTTTTGAGAAATGGGTCCCATTTAGTGTTTTTGAAATTCCATGCTCTTTGTGTGACAAGAAAATAGATTTATTATTAGAGCTACAAAATATTCTGTTTATTTTAATGAGCCTGTGTTCAGTGCTGCGTTAGGTCTAAAGTGCTCACGAAGAATGACTTTGGGAACTCATTCATTGTAAAGACTCAACCGGTTATTCATGGTCTTTATTTAAGACTAGCGTTATTTAAAGTTGTCATATGGCAAGATGAACAAAATTGGTAAAACACCCCAACATGTCCAGGTTCCATAAAGCTTAGAGTTACCAGACATTCATCCTTCAGGATAAGAAAAAACTCATGAAAACTTGAAGACTCAGAATTCCAACTTCAGACTTCTGGAATGTGAAGCGCACACGCTACTCTGACAAGAATTCCCATTTATTCCTCTACGTACTTGATAGCTAGTTTTACATATATTCCTTCGTCACACTTGGTGTACCTACTGTGTATCTTATTTCACTATTTCTTCTCCTGTCCCATTAAGTTCATATGAAGAAGTGTAAGTCTCGCTAATGCTGTACGTCCACCCTAATCTGTTTGCACACTATTGCGTATTATTCTTATGCTTTTTAAAATTTAATAATTTTCTTCACTCAGCCGTGATGTATTTTTTAAATTAATGTCCTCCAATGTCAGTCATCGTGGACGATGAATGTAATCAATGAATGAATGCTCAAATGAGCCCAAGGTATATACTCACAAGGTGAATGTCATTATGTGAAGTATAGAAATATATACAACCAAAGTTTTCGATTGCAAGGAAACTGAGTTTTGCAGAAAGTGTACGATCAGAAACAGAATGGGAAAACTGATAAAATCATAGACAAAACTGAACGACACACTATTATGATTGAAAAATGCAAACAAATTACAGAAAATTAAAAAAGAAACTTTTATTTTTTCATAACAATATCTTAATCATATCGTATGCTAAAATCATGGTGTTGGATAAATATTCTATGTAAAAATCTCGGTTGGGATATTTTCTTGAAAATCTTTGTGTTTGGTATATAATCTAGTACTTCATACACCTCTTATTATGCTTTTCAAACACACACAAACTTCACACAAACACTCACAGACACACACGAACACTCACAGACACAGAAACACAGAAACACACAGAAACTCACACAGACACACACACACAGACACACACAGAGATACACTACAACAACCACATACAAACATGCACAAACAACCACACACACAGACACACACACAAGCACACACAGGCACACAAACTCACAGACATACACACAAACACACACGTACACACCGCAATAAACAAAAAAACACACAGACACACAAATACACATAAACATACACACAAACACATACAGACACGCAAACACACATAAACATACAAACACACACAGAAACAAAAACACACACAGACACACAAACACACACAGACACACAAACACACTCAGAAACACACAAACACACACAGACACACAAACACACACAGAAACTCTCAAACAAACACATAGACAGATATACACAGGCACAAATGCAAACACACACAAATACACACCAACACACAGAGATATACACAAACACAAACACACACAAGCACACACAAACACACACAGACACACACATAGACACACACAATCACACACAAATACACACAGACACAGACACAAACACACACACAGACATACACACAAACACTCACAGACGTAAACACACACAGACACACATAGAAATACATAAACACACAGGTACAAACAAGCACACACAAACACACACACTTGCACGCAGTCACACTGTTTCTTAAAGTGCCTTTTTATTTATGAGATTTCAAAACTCAATGAGATGTTTACAGTGAAACCTCGGTATAGAATTGTGGGATGGTTATGGAATTTAGTTCTTCTAGAGCTAAATTTAAGTGGTAGAGATTGTAAAAATAAGATTAGACAAGCCTAAGAGGCATAATCGATAACAAAAAACTGCAAAAACATAGAGTGACATTTAG
Source organism: Mantis religiosa (assembly GCA_030765055.1). NCBI lineage: Eukaryota > Metazoa > Arthropoda > Insecta > Mantodea > Mantidae > Mantis > Mantis religiosa. The sequence continues at coordinate 101,921,349 of CM060952.1, forward strand.
AAAAATTTTAAAATAAATGGAAATGTACTGTTAAAAGAGAAAGTATTAAGAGCATATGAGCAGATAAATAGGAATGAAATATAACTAGATATTTTATGTTTGCAAACTATAATGCTGGCAAACTACATGGCTCAAATGTATGAAATGTCGGCTCTTAGGTTAAATATACCTGCAAAAATATTATAAATATAAGGCTCATTTTTCATAGAGTAGCTGAATAGTAGTTAGTCATGCAATACCGCAGACCTTTTACAAATCCTCAACAAGCCCCGACTAGTACATGGCAGGTCTTACCTTCTGAACCAGTTTATTCACGGCACGATGCGGCTCCAAGCGTCCTTTATGTCGACAACTTTTGATAAGCGTCTTTTGGGAAACGTTTCCATTGGATTAGTGCTTTGGGCTGCAAGGAGTTTATTTTATCGGAGAAGGTTCACAGGAAGGGCTTATTCAGATTGCGTTTCAAAAGAAACAGTCTTTGGTGGAGGTTACTGCCCTACTACATCAGTCTAAAGGTTATGAAGTAACTTTGTTAGCTTCCACCGATAATAATCTTTTATTGATCTTGACGAGGACTGCCCGCAAGCCGAAGCTGTCGTGGTGCTTTTTCTGGAACTTCTTTTTTTTTTTTTTGGACAGAAACCTCCAATCCCTCTCGGGCTGAGTGGGAGTTCCAAATTTGTGGCCCGCAGACACAAGCAATCTTCCAGTCCAAACTGGTTATACGAACATGTTTTACCACCTCCCTCCCCATTTATTTGACACATGTTAACACCTCCACACATTGGCGGCGTTTGACCTTAGGCGTATTTGCTCGTCGGTAGTGATGTTCATTCACTTTATAATAGTTCACATTAAATTTGCTTATTAAGTTAAACTCAAACGCACAAACACACACGCGTGCGCGCACACACAAATACATACGACCGCCTCTGTAGCGTAGATGATAGTGGTATCCCTCACATTCAAGAAGTCTCGATAGAACCTCGGTCAGGATGAGTTATATGGATAAGGCTCTACCCGAGGTTTCCTTTATTCTGAAAGATTAATGTCGGGTAATTCTAAGCTCTATGGAACCTGGGCTCATTTGAGCATCATTTTACCCATTTCATTTATCGTCCGACATGGCCCTATGTTGGAGGACATTAATTAAAAAAAGAAGAAAAAAATACTTCTATGCCCCTATTAATATTTTCAGAATCTAGGAAGGAATGTCTCCAACCGAGAATCAAACTAAGAACTTCTACAATTGCAAAGTAACATGCTAACCATCAGACCGCAATAACACATGATTACTTATTTTAGTTGATATTTGAATTTTTCTACTCAGTAATACAAATTTGTAAATAAAGAATATATTAGTTTCCATTTATACATGTAAAAATGAATGTTATGTTCATATAAATTTCTCTATCCCCTCTTCTGAAAGTATTCCTCACAAATAAAGTGATTGGGTACCACCTTAGTGTGTGAAATTCGCATTCTATTTGTACCCACTACCTTCTTGATATTTTATGGTTTTACCTGGTCGGTAGGCGAATGCTGGGCCGATTTCTCACCTGCGGTATTATTTTTGTATCTTTCTTCTCACTTTTCAGGTGTGTTAAGTTTCTTCCATTTAAGTGGTGCTGAATAGTTGCCGCGAATGTTTGAGGGATATTGGAGGACTGCCTTGTTGGATAGTTTCTCACATTTTCTGGGTAGCTCCAGTAGTGAGACGGGTATTCCAGTCAGAAACCGTTCGATAAGCCTTTGGGATAAAAAATTTTGCAGATAACTATTCATTATACATTTTGTTGCAGGTGAAGCTATATCTGGTCTTAAAAACCGGAGCCTTATGCTCGCTTTGAAGTTCATTTTCTGCACAATCTCACAAGAAACACAAGAGCAGCTGTTTAGCATTCCTAAAAGGTATAAACCATTAGAAAATTAAAATAAATTTCTAGGTAAATGTTAATACCGCAAATAATGTATTTCACGTGTGTAATGAGCTCTACATTTTGATGTGTATTACTCACCTCTTATGGGTTATTACTTTTAAACATTTTATTTATATTTAAGAGTAGTTCTGACTTTAAATGTTTAATTCATCCACGCTCCAAAAAAGGATACAATACTTTAAAAAGAATCCCAATCTAATGTGAGTCCATTTCTGAGGTATGAGGTTAGACTTTGTACCACGTATTCAGAGATCGGAGCTTTTTTCATTTTATTTTATTTTTATTTGTTTTCATAAAAAGGATGAAACTCCAAATCTTGCGAGTGGAAGCGTTCCCCTCATTCTTAATTTCCTACTGCACTATTCACTTGTTTGGTTTGTTACCTTATGCATTTATATTTACTTATATACAAACACCAATGTCCGAGGCAGCACTCGAGCTCGTGTTCCTCTTCCCAGCGGAACGTCAAAGATAGACTCTAGCGACCGCGACTACGAGGATCGGTTCGAGTTTGAATCTCGATTATAGGGAATTAATTGGATAGGATTATCCGGAAGGTTTCCTTACTATGAAACATGACTGTACGGTACTGTATCTTAGGCTCATTTTAGCTCTGATTCATCGTCCGATATGTTCTAACGGCTTCAAGGAAGATAAATCTTATAAAAAATTAATCAACATAGTTCAAAACTACAGAAGCAAGAACAACACTCGAGGCTGATGTTCAAGTGTGAAGTTCAGAACTTCCTGACGCTAGAGCACCTAAGTGATGAAGCACCATTAATTTTTCTGACCATCGTCAGCATCTGCTTTGTTTGGAGTAAGTTGGGTCAGAGATGAAATAATAGAGTAGATCATGAACCAACATGAGGTAGCGGCTATTAATTTACAACAATAACACTGTGCTAAAGGACACCCTACCAGCACTGTTACTAGCTGTTTTCATCCTCCCGAGGATTTACCCTCTGACTCTCTATTAAACAAATAAATAATGACCAGCCTACCAATCTGTAAACACAGGAGTGACCCTCGAAGGAAAGCTTCAACTGAAGCACAATTTGTTACTATTAAGAGCGTTAAAGAATTTTGCTTAACTTTAGCTTTCTATAAGCACTTTTTTCTCATTATGAGATTGTTACATTCAAGTTACCTTTGTAACACTGATAAAAAATTGCATTTGCTTGTCTAGTTTACTCGTCATGAATTAGTTAATACCTGATGCATATGAGTAACAAACGCAAAACACTTTTTTTCTGTTTTACAAAAGGCTGCATGTACGTGTGAGCCTGTCTCTCTGCCTATAAACAATATTAACCTTCCGTTGGGCTCGTCAAATTTTGTGACGCCGTTAGTCGCGATGTATCTGCTGGATACATATGACGTTAATTGTGTTTCAGTGTCTATTTTCAATTGTCATAAAACGAATGCACCGTATTATGAATCGGAAGCGTTTCTCGGACATAGTCATCCTGAAAGTATTGACACTAAGGTCATCTGTTGTCCAGAAGTCTTGAATATTTTTCCCTCCTCTGCGGAACACACTAGCAAGATATAATAACGCAACGAAGGCATTCATTTCTTTTATGTGTGTGTCTGTGGAATCACTCTCACATTCATACTTCACTTTGAAATCATCTATACGCCTGTTGGTGTGTTGCACAATTATGCAGAATATCATCACTGACGAAAAGTTTCCATCAGTCAAATTCAGTTTTCATAGTTCTGGCATTCCCCAAAACTCTAGGCAGTTTCATCTTCCTCTTCCTCCTCCTTTTCTGCTTCCTCTTCTTCCTCTTCCTCCTCTTCCTCCTCTTCCTCTTCTTCCTCCTCTTCCTCTTCTTCCTCTTCTTGTAAAAATCTGCACACTTCGGAGAGACAGGAAGGGAGGACCGTTTCTCTCTTTGTGCAAAGAAAGGTTCAATGTCTGAGAACTATAGAATATTCAAAGCCAGAAATTTGTTGGGACAAAAGGTTTTTCACAATGTGGCGGAGCATGATCGCTAAAAGGATTTACTTCGCTGATTTGATAACGATGTATACCGTTACAAAGCGTCCAGGGTAGGCGTTCCCCAACTCCGGGTGGGCTGAACGTCAATGAGTTAAATGAATTTTGCAAACTAATGCGAAAATTCTAAATAAATGAGAAACCAATAATAATGTAAAATTTGAGAAGGGTGAGCTATTTTGGTCATGTGATAAAAGTTAGAGAAGGGACTAGAATAAGGTTCGAACTGAATCGCGCAGTAAGAAAAACTTACTTAAAAGATTTACTACGACAGAAAGGACGTGTTCATACGCGTTAAGAAGGAGAAGCGAAGATTTATAAGTCAGAAATATAGGGAAGTTAATAAAAGCGCAACCAGCGTAACTGGAAGCAGCATTAGAAGTTTATTAGAGCAAAGTATTCGCCGTATAAAGATGAAATAGAAACCTCGTGGAAGTAACTTTAAACATGTAATCCAGGGTTTCTAGTAAATTGAATTTATGTTAGGAATCTTACTAACAAGTGGTCACCGATCCAAGTCAATCAGAATCAAGCACACTCAGTCAGAATTAAGCTAAATAATTTTGCAACGAACCAAAGTGTTATTAATACAACTGAGTAGCCAACAACCACCAAAATCCATTTCCTACAACCTTACACCTGAGGATAAGAGAACTCATAGCTCCAATTAGAACCCAATCAATTTAACTCTGGTATGCGGGTTTGCTGCATACTCCGGGATCGACATCTCATAATTTACCGAAATGGGCCCCTGGGGGAGCTGTCGCTTTTAAGTACACTCAAAAATACACCCATCTGTGCCGGGTTTGCACCCCATCATGAGATCAGTAGGCCAGTGGCTAGCCTACTCTCTCAGCGATCTGATATCGTTCGATCAGTTTATTTAGAAGGTCAAGCTAGGTCAAATTCAATATTTATACCTTTTGTAAGAGAAGTGTTAAATTCTCAGAGACATAAACACTCGCAAAGCTATCAAAGGAACGAAACCAAAACATAAAATATCTAAAATGAAAGAAACATCTCGTTACTGCTAAAAGCTTCGAAATACTTTTTAAACAATGGTATAGAGCAGGCTTTGATGTTGGAGCAAGAATTGAAACAAAGCAACATCATTGTTAGGAGTCCATGTGGTCCGTGTGTATGTTTAATTTCCTTGTGCTCGTCGGAGACAAATGCGGATAATTGCTGCCACACCCCCCGCCCCTCTAGCGGGATTAAAAACATGGCAAATTAGAAACGACTACAAAAAGAGAGATATGGGTCTGTCAAAGGAAGTTGGTGAAGTCGTGGCCACAATTACGACAGAAATATTTTCTGACTTCTGTCACAAAAACTGTTCCCCATCACACAGTAATGGACAGCCTCTGTGAGCTCTAGCGTGCTGCAGATGGACATCGTATTACGAAAACAGAGCTACTCAGGCGTCCGTTTTTTATGTCAGGGGAGTTTACTCATATACTTCGAGTGATGTGTATATCTATAAATGAAATATACAATATTTTTGCTTCAAATTTGCACTGCCTGATCCCACTCACATTTGTAATGAAGAGGCCTAAACATGCAACGCTTTCGTATATAGGAACGAGGCCATGGCAAATTCACTACGAGGTCCATATTCTACACCTACACGTGTACATACTCCTTTCTTCTTGTTCCTCTTCTCCTTCTACTTCCACTATAAAAGGTATATTAAAGTCTTCTCTATCTCAAAGATTATCAACCTAACGCAATCTCGATCTTCCTAGAACAAGTAAAGTGGTGTGGGAAATCTAGCACCTCAACTCATAATTAGTGCACCCTCAGGAAAAACGGTTGAAGTAAAGGAAACTCAGGAAACGCATGGACTACAGGAATGAACAACGCAAGTGGCCGAGATGCACACAGTTCTTTAACATTTTCGTCTTCCTGTCAATCGACAGATGCTGGGTGGTGACCCGTTAAACCGCCGGAGAATGCCTCAGGTGCTCCCCTCCAGCGGGAAGCTGGCGCGATGAGTGGTCTGCTCTCCGTGGGAACAAACTCCGAGTGGTAAAGGAGCGTGCCTCACGTCGAGAGGAATTAATACTTGCTCGGTTGCGCATCGGTCACTGCTTTTTTAGCCATTGTCATCTTTTAAAATGAAGCCCCGCTCCGGTCTGTCTGCTTTGTGGTGGTGCCCTCTCGGTCCATCATGTTCTTTTATAATGTTTTAACCTGGCTCGTCTCCACCGGTCTCTCCAGCTGCCGGCCAGCTTGGCAGAGATACTGGCGGACGACGAAAACTCGGTGGCCAAAGTTTAAACATTGCTTTTAAATACTAATTTTAGAATTTAGGTTCCGCCGATTCAGGTATTTTAAACATTTTAACATATTTATGACTTTGAATTTTATTTTAGTGTGTTATACCGCTGTGCGGTGTTTTAACATGGTTTTATCGTATTGAGTGTCTTTTAGTGTTTTAGCATTTTTGCTAGTTTGTGCCACCATTAGCCTTTTAAGGGCGGTTATAACCACAGTAGTTGAGAGCCCATAAACATCATCATCATCTGCCTGCAGTCCATCGACATGCACCTCGGAGTAGCAAGAAAGATGGAGTTGAGACGCGACGAATTGAAGACAGGAAAGATCCATTCTAGCAATCACTTTGTCGACCAGGGAAGCACTATAGAAAAACTCATGACCACGCGTGATTGGGCATTAGGGATCGACCCAGCATACATATTTATATATTGGCGAAATCACAACACCAATTTGTAGCGACACTCCATTTATTTATCACTAAAATTGTTAGCACAGCGGCAACAGACACTGAATTTTATTTTTGTAAATACACAGAGCACATAAGACTGGTCGATAGAGTTTTACGTATCGTTAATTTTCACTTGAACAAATATGGCCCCTATCCGTATCTTCCTAACTTCTCGAACCTCACAAAACCACTCGCACTCACTCAACTGTGTGAGAAGAATTCTCCAGTAACTGGGAAGTATATAAGAGAGCGTTGACACCGCTGGATGTCGCCAACGCTCCATTATATACTCTCCGGACACGGTACAATTGTTCTAGAAGCATATGGAAGCCGAAGTCTCTGGAAGAGTTTAATTTCTCGACCCATAGCGGTATAGCGGTGTACTTTAGCAATTGTCCTTGAAGTACACATACAGTATGCGCCAATATATACAGTACTTCAAATTATTATTCTTACCATCATTACCTTACGTATCGAGATAATAGTGTAATTGTTCAATATGTGCTCCATTGCGCTGTAGACAGTGTTCATAAAGATCACGCAGATTTTCCTACATATTCCGGAACGCAGGTTGCTGCAGAGTCCCAAAGAACGAGGGCATCTTCTGACGTAATGTAGACACAGTTTTGGGTGGTCTGGACAGATAGCATAGCAATAGACAGTCGAGTGGTGTGATAGGTCGCCCCGTCTTGTTGGAACCACTGTCTATTCATATGCATGTTCCTGGCACCACAATAACAACTGGCCCAATCATCATGTTCCTATAGGTTCCTGGTTAACAGTACCATCATCATTCTCTATGAAATACGGATTTGGCACACCGTCTCCTGACACTGCACACCAAATCTCACACAGATGTTGCTATCGCGTTGTTAGGTGCTGGCTTATTGAAGCGTTCACGATATTGTTTCGTCACTAACTTTAAACTCGGCCCGTCTTGATAACCGTTTCCGTACGAGCGAAAATACTACTCCATTACAAGTGACTCTTTGTCACTTCCAATCTCAGTTCACAACGTTCTTTGCATGCAGTGCTAGGGGACACGGGTTCGATTCCTAGCGGTAGTGGTGGGGATTTTTCTCCAACCAAGATATAACCTCATCTTCCTTAGAGCCTGGAAGTATATATATATATATATAGCTCGAGGGTATCTACCACGGCAATCCACGCACAGTGAAGACTGACTCCCCCTCTTATCGACCAGGGAGTTACCGAGCTCTCCCAGAAGGGCGCCCGGTGCCTCCGTGGGGCTTTCCATGGGGCAAGATCTACAATTTAACAAGCCCCACCATCTGGTCCTGTGAACTCAAGACGGAATGGAAGTGGATACGCCACTTACACGCGACAACCCCAAAGGAGATGGCTACCGATTAACCTCGGTGAGGCCGCCTGGTGATCTAGCACACCTTCTACTATCTATGCAGTCTAGTACGCGGAAATATATGGCTTCCCTCAACCCCGTCCGGAGACGTACCCGATCTTCAATGGGTATCGAGAACCACTGCCCCCTCGAGTCCAACCCAATCCAAACAACTCTTATTCAGGGAGATGCTCGAATGTTCGGCCCGAGGTTCCTCTAGTAACGTCAGAGGTACCACGAGTGCTAGGCGTCCGCAGTGCCCGCACCACGGCAGCTGAAGGGGACGGATTCCCTCCCCTACGGGGATGAATGAGAGTGCGATTGTGTGCGTGATCTAATGATTAAAAAAAAACTAAGAATACTAGTTAACACCTTCGATATGTTCCAAAGGAGAACGGCCGCCGATATGACCATTGGAGTTAAAGGCGACGTATAAATAGAACAAATAACAAAAAGACGTTCTTTACGCAACTAACTAATGGCGATGTGACAACACGTAGACGCTCAGGCGTGCGCATGCGCACTGCGCGAAGATGAGTATGGTTATTTTGGGGCACACCGTTATTGTTTTGCGAGCCGACAACTAACAAAGGCGAGGTGGGACGAGGACCGGTATTCGCGGCCATCGTGCAGTATCAAATAATCTCTCAAAGTATCAATCTATGCAAATATATCCGGATTCAATTTTTCGTTTCTTTGTTCTACATAGGACCAAATTCTCACTGCCGTATATTTGAAGTATGAAGTAATTGGAACTTAATAAAATCTTACAGCTGTATCAGGTATTTTGTTTCTGAGGGTCTGTAGACAGTACCACGCGCATATTTTGAAATTTATCTATATGTTCTTCCAAATCGCACTCATTATTATATGAAACAAAACGTTCTATATACCGGAGGCAGTGGGTTAGAGGTAACCTTGAAGATAAACTTAGGGAGCTCAAGGAAAATATATGTATACTTTATGTCCGTAGTAGGAAAATTAAAAGTATAGTGGATAGAGACTGCAACTGTTCAGTCCCGGATAAAATATTCATTACTGTGGTTATTATTATAATTCATCCCAAAAGCAATTATCCAACTTTTAATATAGAAACAATAGCAGCTTATTTAAATTCTCTTTTAAGCAAACAAAAAGTGTTATAAGTATTACGCGCACCGCTGCACACATCTAGCAGGGTTAGAGTGAATGGTTTATGCTTAAATTTCTTTCTTCAGCAGCTGGTGCCAGCAGACCCTCTGCCCTGGGTGTATTCGCTCCCTGGGGAACTGAATGAAAAGTGAACCTGTTGAGTTTGGCCAGAAATTATAGAGCAGTGGGGAAATATCTAACTCAAGTCTGGCTATCTGTGGTGGACATGACGTAGGCTCTAACTTTATGAAGGGGTGTGTCTTATGTGGGTAACTCTTGGTTCAATGTTACTTGCCGAGACACATCTCCAAGGGTTATAAGTATTATACAAGAAAAACGTATGTGTTAGTTTATTCGACCTTCACTCCCAGATGTATTATGAAAGCTTACTTTCGTACTTATTTCACTTTAATTCAAACAAACCTTTGCAGAAATATTTGTTACGGCTTTTAGTAGAGATAAAAAGGAAGCTGTGCACACAGATTTAAAATTTCATGTTTCCATGAAACTACGAGAAACAATGGATGTCAAACAGAACTGAAGAATAATTCCTTCAAAAGATTATGTTGTTTTATGAAGCCCCACGTTGTGGCAACGTTTGAATAAGGATTATGATATGGCGTTTTAAATCTGTAGATTCTTCTTCACTTCGCGGCGACATTTAAAGAAGGATTTAGTACATACACTTCAAATGTTTTTATTTTTTATTTTATTTCGTAATTTACGTCCTCCAACGTTAAGTCATATTGGACAATCAATGGAATGGGTGAAATGATGCTCAAGTGAGTCCACGGTGCATAAAGCTTAGACCTATCCGACATTCGTCTTTCAGGATAAGGAAAACCTCGGATAAAACCTTATCCAAGTAACTCACCCTGACCGAGATGCGAGCTCGAGACCTCTTGAACGTGATGCAGACATGCTACCTTCTACGCTACCGAGGCGGGCTACAAATGTGTGATTCCTCGCCAATTTGTGACAATTTTTAAGACAATTTTTATTAGTTTTTATTTCCCACGTTGGTGAGCTACTTTTCAAAAGATGTCTTATTCTGCTGCCCTATTCTGCAACATCTGTTGATGAATTTCACAAATTTGAAGTTTGGTGATGCTTCCATTGTTGCAACAGCTGATCCATGAAGATGGTGTTTCTCAGGTATGATCTCGGACAGAAATCTTGAGGGACTAATATATTAATTAAATTAAAAGATGGGAATAATCATTTCATAGGCTAAGATTTGAATAAGTAGAGCCAGACTGAAAAATTCAATGTCATAGCCGGGATATGAACCACGGATCTCCCGCTATCCGTGCGGTTACTCTAAACCACTGCACTACTATGGCCAACATGCCAACATAACATTAAATTCTCCAGCTGACTCGTATGTTTCCCGGCACGGAGAGCAGGATATCCGTGGTTCAAATCCCGGCTATGGCATTGAATTTTTCAGTCTGGCTCTACTCATTCAAAGCTTAGGCTACACACGGATAGTGTGGAAAAAATTATTATTTCCACCAGTTTACCTAAAGAACATAGTGGTTTAGCTATGAAGCCTGAGACTTAAGTACTTACAGCATAGTAAATCGCCACAAAAGTTGCGTTTCTCATTATATACGAGAGCTCCTACAAGTCTACCGGAAAACATATGAGTCAGTTGGGGAATTTAATGTCATATCAGCATGTTGGACATAGTAGCTCAGTGGTTTAGAGCAACCGCACGGAGAGCTGGAGATCCGTAGTCCAAATCCCGGCTATGGAATTGCATTTTTCAGTCTGGCTCTACTCAATTAAATTAAAAGAGTTATTCAGCTTCTTTTAAATAGTCCAAGTTTTAATTCTATATGAAAATTAACAAATTGCACTATAATATAGTTTGATAAATAACTTTAGCAGCAGCCTTTCACTTTACACTATTAAATCTAACATGTTTTATAACTTTTCACATTAAAACCTGCAATCGAGTTCTCTCAACGTCTGTGTTCTCTCGTGTTCACCCATAGAATGAATTAGCTCCTCCTTCTGCGACCCTACAAATCAGGACCACCCTTTCCTTTTTGCAAAATAAAGATTATTGATCATTGACTTTATAATTCTTTTTTTAACTTAATTTAGACAATTTAATTTTCAAACGTTATTCGAAATAATTTTAAACTCCTAAAAACATCATTGAAACATAGCGACACTATTGGCTCTTTTCCACTCATTATTCACTCTATTACACGTCTTACTTTCACTCATTAGTTAACCTCGTTCACTTCACAAACACTTCCAACAATTCATAACGATTTATTCTTAAACATTTTAAAACTAAATTTAGAAAAACAAATATAGCTGTTAAACAAAAATAACAGAAATAATAAATAAAACAAATATAACAAATACAACTGTTTCAGAATTCAAAATAGCTTAACTGTTATTGGTGACCGTTATATGAAACAGTTACAACTGCTAACCGAAAATAACTTATCAGATCATTACTGGGTACACGCAAGACAAAGCCAGCCCAGCTTACCTTCTTCACTGGTTGTCCAGTCCAATCACGTTTTGTCCCACAGCCCAGACAAAACTGCAAGAGCTCGTAATATTGGCGACGAACAAAGCATCAAATACTGGTAACGACATTCAACCGATCTACGTCCTCCCATAATTCGGAGAATGGAAGGCTTGACCATAACATATAAAAACGTACGACAGTGTGTAAAACTGCGATAATGTATAACGCTTTTAGTGTTCGCTGTAATAAATAACGTGGTGTATCCTGAAATTCAGTGGCGGTCTCTAGATTCTGAAAAAAGAAACCTTAAGCTATCAGTTGCACCTCTCAATTGTTCGGTTATTCCTCTCTACTTCCTGCCTACAGTGATAGAACAGCAAGTTCTTCATTATACGCAAAGCTTTGATAAGGAATTCAGATAGGAAACACACTTCCTGAGATACTTATAAGAAAAAATGTGTATGGGTTTGTGTTTGCGCATGGGCATGGGTAGCATAACTCAAAAATCAAAATGTGGATGAATGCCAAGCTCTGTAAGTTCAGCCTTTTCCCATCCACATATTTGGATTTTATGCAAAGACAGCTATAGATTTTGCTTAAAATACCACATTAGCATTAACGTTAGCCTATGGCGTAAAAGCCCCTACTGGGCCAAGGCTTACCAATCCGAATACCGACCTGACGCCCACACACGCAAGGTAGAAGTGGGCAATCATCCAACCGAAATGGGGAGGAGATGTGGTCAGCATCACGGCACCCCCAGCCGGAAAGTTGACTTTCTAGACCAGGGTTCGCTACCTAGCGTAGGTCCTCAATTTCCTCACGAAGCTGAGTGGGCACCGATCTTAAAATCCGCACCCTCCAGCGATGGGTTCAATCCCGGACGACTTCCGTGGCAAGTAAGCAAAGCAGGATGCCTTAACCCACAAAGCCTCGGTCATTATCATCAAACTTCAAGGTAGGCCAGGTAGATCTTGTTTCGGCTCAGAGGAGACCTTCCCAGCGTCTCCGTGGTCTTCAAACATCTCTAACACCAACTGGTTTATACTGCAAGGCCTGTTTGGTGAGTCCTTCTTCTGGCATTCCAGAGAGTAATCTTGCCATTTCAGTTTCGGGCTATGGAGCTTTCTCCTCCCCCTCTATTGTATTAACCCCAATAGTAAGGTTGCTTCTTCCACCAAACATGCCGTAGCAATTTCTTCCGCCAGGTTTGTTGTTCAAGACTTCACCCGTAACCCTGGGCAAGGGTCTATCTTTAGGAGTTTTTTAGTTTCCAAACTAAGCCTAGGTGCAGGACGAAATATCACATTACTGCGTAAAATACAATTCCACTTGTCAGGACATAGTGACGCATTTGAAGCGAATGTGGCAAATTTGAGGCTTCAGGTTGGGTATTAGACAAGAAATATTTGCAAATCAGTTTTCTTATAAAATGCGCTACACGCAATAGCATGGGGGTTTTCACAAGTCCAATATCAACTTTTTATGCTTATCTTTTTATATAATTTCTTTATGATTTTCAGACGATCAGGCTAAACTGGCTTCATCTAGTTCATTAATATGATTAGACAATTAGATTGTTATATGCGATAAGTGCTAGACATTTTCCTTAATGAAGAATGAAAGATATGCTACCTGTTTTAAAGGTTAGGATTTGTAGTTTTGTCTAAGGGATGGATAAAAGCTGAATTACACAGGTATGTGGATTCCATTTTTGTCATATGATATTCAAGATCCCATATTACATTCCCAAAGACGACTTCCAATTTGGAGTATTTAGGATTTGAAAACATATATTTCGCTATTGAATTCTTGGGTGAAACCCAATGCTTCCTTTGCTTACTTTATTTTCGGTTAGCGTTTCCACTAGGTATGTGGTACAGAAGGTGAAAGTGAACCTCGTGCTAAGTAGAAACGAAGCTTTGTACGAGAGAAACTATTCATGTCGGAATTGTGAAGCCAGAGGCGAGTCACTGACCGCGACCAACTGGCCATGTTTGTCGATAGCGGGAGAGTACCATCGTATCGCCTACGGTCGGCTGAATGCTAAATGTTTTTCCATCGATCGTCTTTGCGTTGCATTGTGTTGTACAAAAGGCGACGACTTCGTATAATGTTGGCTGCCTTGACAAAGAGGACCGTATTGTGTGTCGCAGGAAGACCAGATTGGTCATTAAATATCATATGTCTGCAGTTGAAAATGAAGATAACAGCTGTTAATACCGCAGTAGAGCCTTTAGACCATACCGTAATAGAAATAATCAACTGAAATACCGTATGATATTCCCTAATATTACGTGTGTCAGTGTTTTGTCATACAGAACATTTCAAAAGTACTTATCAGGAGAGAAATTCAGCAAACGAGTTAAAACCATGCGCAGTTCTTCCATTGTGACAAAAGACGAAGATGTTCATTTTCACGACTGAATCGTTAGCCCAATACTACCGTACAATCAGCCTTTAACATAAATACCACTCTCTGAAACGTCTCTACAGTGTCTGTTTATGTATTTTTAGTATTCACATTTTCGCTCTAATAATACTTTGATATCACACAAGTTTCTTCTCTAACACGGAGCTATGCACCGATTCTTAAAACAACTCCGATACCCACACCTATACTGCTTTGCTATAGGTTCCACAGCTCGGCGGGTATTGGCACGTGAACTTCTTCCTGTACCATTCCACGGCATGCTGACTCCTCACCTCGAAGTTTGGAAGGTATCAGACCTCTATGCACTGCTCACTAACTGCCGTTTCTACTCTGTACTCACTATTGACTATTCCAAGTCTTGCATTGGTTTTTGTGTACCTGCCGGGAGTGGTAAATATTTCTGTAAGTAGAAGCCTCTCGAATTACAGCCGCTAAAGATGTTTTATATAGTAACAACACAGTTCCGCCCCACCCTGTGACGTTAGGTCGTGAGATGAGCTACTGGATTCCCTTGAAGGCGTCCCTCTATCAAAAGGCATGCTATTTCGAGGTCTGTTCATAAGCCTGTGAGCACCGAAGCAACTCGGTGTGTGTTTCTTTCGGCCAAAACTTTGAGCCTAGAAAGGCCCCTGCATCACATTATGGAAGTGTAAACGTCACTTAAGCGTGTAAATCCATCCAGAAGGACTACCGAAGAACCTCAGTGGCGTCACTGGTGATCTAGCTCACCGTGCTACGAGCTTTGCAGGCAAGTACTCGTGAACTCTTAGGAGTCGGTCAAACCCGTCTGGGTGGCCAAACCAGCCAGACATACTGAACACCTATGGGTGTCGCAAATCAGTAGGTACCACATCGAGTCCAACCCAATCCTAAAACACTCCACTTCGGGAGGGGCTCAAATTTTCGACCCAATGTACTTCAGTATCTTCATTACTACGAGTGCTTGGGGTTGGCAGCGCTCGCACCCCAGCAGCTGAAGGGGTCGGACCACCCCCGCCCCTACTTTAAAGGTCCACCCATAACTATATTTCAGTATTTCAAGTAATATCAGAAATACGAGTGCCAAGGGTCGGCAGTATCCGCATCACAGCAGGTGAAGGGCTCGAAACCCCTCCTCTATGAAGACTACTGTAGACAACAGGCGGACTGATTCCCGTACTCCCGCTCCTCTTCCGTAGGGGAGGGGATCCGTCCCCTTTAGCTGACTTAGTGCGAATCCTACAGACCCTTAGCACTCGTAGTACCTCTGACGGTATTAGAGGAACCTCGGGCCGAACTACCGAGACCCTCCCGTCGGGAGTTGTTCGGATTGGGTTGGACACGAGGGGGCGGTGTGTTCCCGACAGCCTCGAGCAATTGGGTACCTCCGACCAGACTGCAGCGGCCCGGAGGGGATAGAGGGTTGCCTCATAGGTCCCGGGTACTAGCCTGCAGAGCTGGTATGTGTGCTGGATCTTCAGGTGACCCACCGGGGTTTTCGGTAATCTTCCCTGCGGGATTGACGCGCGTAAGTGGCGTATCCACTGCCATCCCGTCTTGACGTAGTTGACGTTGACGTTGTCAACGGGGGGGGGGGCGGCTTTTTAAGAAATCAGGTTTTGCCCTATAGAAAGACCCCCTGAGTTATCCATCGCTCCCGGGTTGAAAGAGGCCAGGGTCTTTGGACTTTTGCTCCTCATACAGGCAGACTCGCGATGGCGACTGGACGCCCCCTCTATAATAGACAGTAATGGCGATGCTACAGCTAATACAACTAATACAAACTGAATGAAAAGTTATTTTTAAGTATTTAAAAATGTTTTGAAATGTTCGTATCTCCAACATATCAAAAGCAACGTATATTCTGAAAGTACGATAATTTATGAAACCTTTTCATTCCAGAACATTGCTGTTACAATTTTATACAACAAATAAATGTTAAGTGATATACAAAAATTTTCTAAAAACATGTATACAGCTTAGTTCAGATAATTTGTTTGAGGCATAAGTCCCTTCCGAGATAACCATTATTGATGGTTCGCACATTTCTAGCTTTTTGTCATTCTTTTGAATTTTCTTCCACGTTCAGTTGTTTCTAGTAATTACTTGGCGGCAGTATGAAATGTTAAGACCAAAATAAAGCGTTTAGTTCTTGAGAAACTAACTGCTTCCTTTGTATTAATAATTAATTTCGAATGTATATATTTATGAACAGGTCTATCTCGATTGATGTAAACTATATAGAAGGCAATTTTCCCTCAGAATGGTTTGAAATAGTTCAAATATTCTTTTGTGAACGATAGATGGTATTCAAAATCATGAGAATGTAGCATTTTTTAACATTTTACTTTAGTGGTGCGTTAATTTCTGTAAAAATATGAATGATCAGTCAATTGTATGGATATCTTTGAAGAAAATAAAGACAAAGCTTTTTTCCTCCCCCATTCTGTAGAGTAAGAATATTCCAATGCTTTGTAAACTTCCTTGGCTCGATAAACCGTTTATTTTAGACAGATCTGGCGCTAACGTTTGCTAAGGTTGCTTTTTGACACTTAAACGCTTAATTGACGGTTAGATGGAAATAACGCCTACATTTTGACGTTCAACGTAATGAAGCACTACCCTTTGAAATTGCTTTGTTGAATGTTAAATGCTCTGGCAGTACGCTGTCAAAGGCGGTTCAAAGCAAACTAATAACAAGTGTAAACGCGTTTTCTTGGCAAACGCTCCCATAATTATTGTGTACTGCACTGTCGAACGTAGAGATACATATCTCGGTAATAAATTAATGACGTGATGTAACCGAATGACTGAACAAGTTATTGGATCCTGACTTGCAAATCATTTGCTGAATGTAATATTTCCATTATGGGTCATATTGCCTGGCATTTAATAGAGTCCTATATTCATTAAAGGGCGATTACTTCCAAGTTTATTTGTTCCGTTAAATCGTATGAAGCCATCGCTCCTATTGGACGAATTCCATCTCTACAAATGCACACATATCCGTTTCTATATTATAATATTAATATAAACTGCCATTGCCCTATGATATACAGGGTGTATCATAAATAGTTTTACAACTTTAGGATATGAGTTCCCTACACCACAAGGAGAAAAATGTTCCTATGAACGTATGTCCCATAATCCTTTGTTTTCTCGTTGTGCATGTTATAATGAACATGTGCATTCAACGCATTCGGGGTCCAACCTTACAATTTTCTTTCTCTATGCACTCATAGAAGGTTTTGACGCATTCTACAACATGTGGTAGATACCTAAGTGTTGCCATGGAGACTTGAACTTCAGGCTAGACATCAGCAAAAATTTTAGGATTAATGGCATTGTAGGTGACTGTCTGGTAGGTACATAGGTACGTTCTACCAGCACCTTTTACAGGTGCTGTCTACGGGAATACATCCAGAACATTCTTCCAGATCTACTTCACGAAGTGCCCCTGCAAATAAGAAAAGAAATGTGGTTTAAGCATGATGGGGCTCCAGCACATTTTAATTGCATTATTCAAGATGCATTTACTGGCATCTATCATGACAGATGGATAGCCAGAGGAGGACCAATTCCGCGGCCTGCACATTCATCCGAACTCATTCCTTTGGATTTTTATCTCTGAGAACATCTTAAACTATTTTTATATGGAGCAGCCATCCCGGATGAACAAATACTTTATCTACGCATCATGAAAGCCTGCGAAACCATTCGACACCAAACCAGAGATTTTGTAAGGGTGCGACAATCCATGATTCGACGAGTGCAGGCATGCAAATAAGTAAGAGGTCGACATTTCGAGTTTGTTATTAGTTTTGTGTGTTACGGTGTACCAATGAGTGTAACGGCCCATTACGAGAAAACAAAGGATTATGGCACATATGATCATTCATTTTTATTAAAAAAAATGCTCTATATTCATATTAAAACTAAATAGAAGAACCTATGTAGTGGTCTCACTAACATAATCAGGTCACTATTTGGCAATAATTTATTCCAATGAATAAGTTCTACTATTTGCCTTTTTCATGCAAAACACACATGACTGCAGTAAATCTTCAGGCTTTATCCTTTCTGATCTTCTGGATACAGCACTGGTATCCAATAGTTTAAGCAAGTAGGATTTGAATTTCTGTTAAGTCGCTTTTCGTGTTTCAATGCTATGGTTCTTATATTTTTCACTGATGATGTCCATTTTTAAGCCCCTATGAATATTGTCATTCCTGATGCACCAAGGTGCATTAAAAATACCACGTAGTACTTTGTTTTTAATGTTTTTGTAATTTTAATATTAGATTTCTTGGTGCAGCCCCAGATCTGCAAGGCATACTTCCAGATAGGTTTTAATATTCGCTTATACAAAAACTGTTTATTATGCATCGTAAGCTCGGAATGTCTTCCTAACAGCCAAAACATTTTTCTACACTTTATGCCAAGTTCTTCTTTCTTCCTTTTAACGTGTGCATTCATTTTATTTAGCATCAAGTGTCATACCTAAGTATTTGACTTCGCTTTTATATGGAATTATTTGTTTATTTATATACCTATAAGTAATTTTTTTACCTTTATGTTTGTGAAAGAGATATGAGTTGATTTTTCCTCATTAAGTTTAATACGCCACTTATATGTTCATATGAACTATAGGATGTCTCTAAAGTCGCTATCCATTTCAATGAAGGAAGACAGTGATTGAAAAATCAATATTATTTTGAAGTGTTACACATATTCTAGTGCCCTTCTACATGACCTCCAGCTAGCTCAAAACACATATGCCATCTTTCAGTAGTGGAACGAAATGTAGAATGTAACATGTCACCTGCTGCTTCCCTGATACGATTCCGTAACACAGGCAGACCATTCACTTTGCTAGTGTACACTTTAGATTTGATGTACCTCCATACAAAAAAGTCTAAAGGAGTAAGGTCCGGTGAACGGGAAGCCCAAAGCCGAGGTGAACCTCTGCCAATCCATCTCCCTGGAAAGGTTCTGTTCAGGTAATCACGGACGACGTTTGCAAAATGTGGAGGCGCACAATCTTGCTGAAACAACTGTATTCATCATGCCATCATCCTGAAGCTGCGGTTCAAGGAACAGTTCTAAAATGTGGAGGTAGATGTTACCTGTTATTGACCTTTCGGCAAAGTAAAATAGGCCATACAGTTTTGCGTTTGCCATACCCAACCAAACAATGACCGTGGTTGTATCACGTTCCCACTCCGATATATCATGTGATTCTTCATGCGCCCATATTCAGCTGCTGTGTCTGTGCACTTTCCCACAAGCATGGGAAGTGGCTTCATCGGAGAGTAAAATGCTGTCCATTAAATTCTCATTCTCTACATATTCCAGAACATAGGTCATAACACATTGCCCGACGACAGGAGAAATCCTCGTCCTCAAGATGGTGCAGAACTTGAATGTGATACGGACGTTTTCGTAGAGTGAAACGTAGAATTTTCCACACTGTGTTGCGAGGGCCGTTCAATTGGTTTACTGAGGCGTCGAATTGATGCCTTCGGACTCCTATCACTGGCAATTTGAACCTGCTGCACTGTTTCTGCCAAGACGGGTGGTCAACCAGGACGTGTCTCATCACACACACTGCCGGTATGCTTAAATTTGTTCACAAGCAGACGAATGTGTGCCCTTGATGGAGCTGGTTTGTGGAATTTACGGGTAAATTCCGCTCTGCCGTCTTCATATGACAATCCGCGTACCCGTGCACAAACAATGGCAACCCGTTCTTCTGTGCTAAACATTTTTCACTGAAAAGAAAAGAAACAAAATATTGCGTTTTAATTGAAATGGATAGTGTCTTTAGGGACACCCTGTATTTCCTTTCTTGTGGTGTAAGGAAACCACACCGGAAGTTTATAACACTTTTTCTGATACATCTGTATTTTTATACACACTAAACTCGGATAATATTTGTTACAAATGATATTTAAGTGTTCATTTCTGGTAACAAGTTCTTATGATTGATGGAGACGGGGTGGCGGGGAAGCAAATCTGATGTTTCTCCTTCATATGACAAAGTCAATACCAAAAATGAATCAACGAAAGAGGTTTCGTGCGGATAGATTTTGAATAGCATGCGACACACGAAATGTCATCTATGCAATTTATTTTCTATTTTTAGAAGAAACATTCCAAATTTGTTGATTTTCTTCGATACGTTGCAATTTCCATCTAATATGATTAGATTTCTCCCTGTAATTTACAGCAATTTGTGGGAAGTCAAATATTGATGTCAAGAGTACTTCTATTGAAGAAAAGGGAATCTAAAGTTCTCATAACAGTTCAATTTGAAATTACCCAAAAAGCCGTTTTGTCGCCGATGTCAACGTTACAAAGTCACGCCATAAGTTAGAGATATAGCTTAATGTCATTTAACACAGATTCTAAAAATTAATGTGTAACAGTCACGCACACTTTTACACACTTTTATTTTAGCGAGCAAGATTGGGGCTTACATTCAAATATCCTACAGCTAATATTTAATTTTGTTATTTTATACAATATAAGTGTGTTAAGTGACTTATAACAACGAAAGAACAGTTTAACAACAGAAGAAGACTCGAGCTACGATCACCGATTTCATTTACGTTAATTACTTAGCTGATCTAACAGTTGGTATCAATTGAGACAACCAAATGACTGCACAGTATCAATCTTAAAAGTATTGTTATTTATAAGGCGGGTATGTATCGAGCTATTTGGATTACGTTTTTCCAAGAAATTTGGCGAGATAAACGTCAGCGTTCCTACGCAATGTAAACATATCATTTGCAAGCTTCGCTTCTTCCTAATTAAAGAATATTCTAGAATTCTCTGGAAAATCTCGGCGCCTGTATAAACATGCGCACTGATGTTCTCCGAATGAGGCTGTGATTAAGTTGCGAGTAAAGTAAGTACTGCCCCTGCGAGAAATTAGGGAAGGTCTTGTGTTTCGACACCCAGCGAAGGAAAGCATGGTCGTTCATATTTCACTGCACCGCAATCTCGCGAAGAAGTTGAAGCAATAGTGAAAAAGTTAAATCACCTTAGAAAAGTGAATATATATACCTAATATAATAATTAGATAAAAATATGTACCTAATGTGCCGTGCCAGCAACTAATACAAATTTATATTTAGACTTTACTTAACCTTTTTCAATTTTGTAAAAAAATGTAATAATATGAGAAAGAAAAATGACACAAATAAGTAATAAACTCACTAAGCTACTTTATTACGATTACTATAGGGCGATCCATATATACCTGAACCATTCCAATAGGCTATACCTTACACAATTGGGAGATTATATGAAACTATTTACATCTCAGAGAAAATGTTGGAAGTGTCCTCTACCAGCATCTATACATGTTTGCACTCGTCTCACCATATTCTCTGAAGTTTTATGGAGAGTATCCTTGCCAATGTTGCTTATTTCGGTTCTAATGAATTTCTTGAGAGCATCAATTATACGTGGCCTATTCTTATACATTCTAATTTTTAGATACTCCCACAAGAAAACAATCCGGTGAGGTTAGGTCAGGGGATCTGGGGGGCCACAGACCTTTTGAGATTATTCGATTATCAAACAAACTGGTTATAAATTCCATGGTGTCATTAGATGTATGTCACTTTGCTCCATCTTGCTGTAAATAACCTTCTCTCAATTCAATATCATCCAGCTGCTCCACAAATGACTTGAAGATGCCCATATAAACTCCAGTATCTACAGTCGTATCAAAGAAATGTCAACATCTGTCAGTTTTGTCAATTCTCTCAGAGCTACTGAGGTCATTAAAGCAAATTTATACATTCTATGAGCTCTCAAAGGGAAATTATGGCCTATTGAAGTGGTTTAAGTTTATATGGATCGCAGTATATAAGTACAGTTATTTATGCACTAACTATCTTTACTACTCCCGAAAAAAATGCTAATAAATATATAAAATTTACTAACAAAAATAGATTCTTTAACATGTAAGATGCGTCAACAAACTTATTAAGTGGCAATAAACAATTGTACATAAAATGTGAAGGCCTTTTTATGACCAACTTTATTTTAAAATAAACTTCAGATTACAAAATTTCATTGACATAGTTTACTTTCGCTGATATTAGGAAAATATTTG
Organism: Mantis religiosa; assembly: GCA_030765055.1. Taxonomy (NCBI): domain Eukaryota; kingdom Metazoa; phylum Arthropoda; class Insecta; order Mantodea; family Mantidae; genus Mantis; species Mantis religiosa. The sequence goes on from CM060952.1 coordinate 101,943,551, forward strand.
GATGTTGCTATGGTCAAGAAAAACTTTCGAGATGGAAATTGAATAAATTGTGACTTTGTGAGTTTGTAGAATTAAAAGTCTTGTTTGCAGAAATTTATAATGGTCTTTATTGCAGTAAACAGTAACACTTCAAATGCGGTACACTTCAAATATCCACTGTCGCAATAACCATTACACAACTCACAGAACTACACAGCTAACAACTGAATCCGCTCTAATACTTCGCGCGGTTTTTATACCTTCCAGTCATTGTTCTAGAATGCGATAGATTTCTCGATAACAATCGCGACGCAGCGGGAAATTCCAGACATCTCTCTGTCTCTTTCTCTCTCTCGGCAAGCGTCAAGCTCTGCGCCCCTCTCTGTCTCTTTCTTTCCTGCGCATACACCCGACACTGGTTTGTCGCGGCTCCAACACAAAAAATGCGATCGTGACAATATAAAGCATAAGTAAAGCCCGATGGACGCCTAAAAGATGATATTTCGCACCTATAATAATGAAAAACATAAATTTTGACTGTGATAGGAGCAGCGTCTAAAGGCAAAAGTGGTGGGTAGATTAAGTTGTTGCAATGAATATAGGAAAACCACATTCGCAGGTAGGTAATAGTGGAGGCAATAGCACGAAAATACAGAAATGTCATCACTCCGCCTCTAGAAGTCTCTATAAACCGTCACCACCAAGACATCAGTTGTTCTGACGATGAGAGCAAGTAACTTTTGATGGCGGAAAATTAACAAAAGAATAAAAAATATGAGTGTTTCAATTGTATATCATTTCTCGTAAAAATATAGTCATTATCCTATTTAGCTTGGTAATTAATATAAATTATTTAAATATATACATTTCCCAAAAATTATATTCATGATTTAAATTTTTAGTCAAAGAAAAATTTGAATTAGTTTACAATTTCTTATATTTGTATGTTTCATTTTAGCATTTCGAAGTTCCTTTCAAATGTATTTTAGTTAATTTATAATGCTTAAACTTTGGAGCCCACATTAATCTGGTTCAATGAACGGTCTCCTGTTATTTTTTACAAACTATGTAGAAATAGATTTGAATTTAACTATACAAATTTGGTATTTAAGTGGGATTTAGCATCCAGAAGCGATGAACATGGACACACGAGGGTCGAAAATGTAAAACGCGTTGTACTGAATTAGTCAGCATTGATTTACGGTACACTAAAATGTTTGTGTGTAGCAATCTGTTCTTCATATTACAATCACTTGAAGCGATGACAATAGCCAACAAGCCCTCGAATGTACCATACATAGGCTTGTATGAAAACTGTGTTCAACCGATAAAATCCCCCGTCACAATCGCTGTTTTTTTCAACTGTTACAGACACAGTAAAGGACAAATTTCAGTAAATTCTGAAACAAAGCCGTCTGCCCATAGGACAGCGACTGCTTTGTGCAATAACATTGCAATCTATGTATCCAGGGACATGACATGAAAACCAATTGAAGTAGCGATCAAAATCAGCAATATCATCATTATTATTATCACTATAAAATTTATTGTCGTCCAAATCCCACACTGTTAAAACAATTCCCCTTTGAATGCAAGTTTTATGTCATCATCCTCCTCCGCAGTATTGTTCCAAACAGCAATTTCAAATGACATTTTATCTACTTTTAATGTTTATTTCAGTGCTTTATGTCCACTTCGTGTGTCGTTATAGGCAGATAAAAATGATAATTTCTGTCTTACTTTCAGCTCCCTTGCAAAAACGTTATTACTGCAGTGGTAAACAAAGAAAACTGTGCCAAGCAATATATCCCTTCGAATGTTATCATTAAGGTTTTAACTGCGACAGCAACATCAAACAAGGACATTTGATATCCATTTTGTGGGGTCACATTCGAAATTTATTTAAAGCTCACGAGGTTAGGAGGTAATTACCTAGTAATTTGTATTTAGTACATGCCCTGGTTCATTACAACATTACAGTATGTTGTATCATTATAGAACAGATCCGTTTTAAACGTAATTAGTACTGAAATTCCAACTAGTTTAGCTGATACATTTATTACGAATCATCCTGTTACTATGAACATAGCCTTTAAAGAAAATCATTTTAAAACTATTAAAATTTAAACGATTTCTGATAGGATTAGTATATTATATCGTACCTTTTAATTTTCTAAAACCAATGCATTAAATCATAAAATGTTGCTAAAATGCTTCATATTTATTAAAAGCCAACACATATAGATTTTTGTTTAGAAAATAGTCTCTGGGTTTGGATTAAGAGAGTTTTAAAGTGAGAATTTCGTGTACAAGGGTGGGTCAAAAAGCAATGCATCCTATTTTTCTCCTTAAATAAGTAAGTTATGTGAAAACTTTGAATTTGGCGCAATTCCTCAAACCCTATTCTCCAGTCCCCTGCAGTAGTAACTTCCTAGGTCAACAAGTGGCAGCAATACATCCTCTTGCAAAATGGCTGACATCGACATTCGTATTAGACAGAGTTCTGTGATTCAATTTTGACTGTGTATGGTGATGCAACGGTGGATGTCAGCACTTTTAGACCATGGGTTCGTCGCTGTAACTTAACTGAAGGGTAAACACCATTGGCAGATGAAAAGCGAAGCGGCAGACCGGTGACTGCAGTGACTCCATGCAAATTCAGCGAGTTGATGACATCATTCATGGTGATCGCTGGGTAACAACAGGTGAATTGTTTTTTTTTTTTTTTTTTTTTTTTTTTTTTTTTTTTTTTGTAATTTCTCCTTCAGTAAAGGCAGTGTGATGACGATTATTCAACAACTGGGTTACTCAAAAGTTTGTTCACGTTGGGCACAAAGAATGTTAACCGCCCAAAACAAAGAAACAAGGAAAACAATAGCCTCCGAACACTTGCAGCTCTTCAATTTGAAGGGAGAGGAGTTACTGGAAAAAAATTGTTACTGGAGACGAAACGTGGGCTCATTTGTTTGAAGCTGAATCAAAGATGCAGTCAATGGAATGGCATCACACAACGTCACCAAAGAAAGGAAACAAAAATCAAAACTCTGCGATCGGCAGGGAAAGTTATGGCGACAGTGTTTTGGGCTGCAGAGGGTGTGCTTATGATTAACTTTTTGGAGCAGGGATGCACAATAAATTCTGTCCAATACGTCAGAACCCTCAGAAAGCTGAAGGCACGTCTTCGCCGAGTTCGCCCAACAAAAACTATGGCGTATGTTCTTCTTTTGCATGATAATGCAAGACTATACACCAGCCGTTACACCACTGCAGAAATTGAGAAATTGGGATGGCAAGTCTTACCTCAGTGCCCCCATACAGCCCTGACCTGGCACCATCAGACTTCCATCTGTTCGGGCCACTAAAGATAGTGTATTGTTATGTTGGAACGTACTTTGTGGACGTAGAAGTTAACCACCTGAGACAATTACACGTGTAATACGTTTGTGTTTCTCCAGTATAAGTTAGAAATCGTCCTTCTTTTCCGGATAAAAGGTATGTGATTGCTCCATTTCTCGCATTTTGTTATTTTTTTAGTTCGTTTAAGATAGGTTTATATCGAATGTGTATTGAAATTACTCCAGAGACTTGTACAATAAAAAATACAAACTTTCTTATATTCATAATTCTCCTTAAATCAGTGCTGCAAACGAACAAAAATAAATACCACTACAACAGTGGGCGAAGTGGATTAAGTGGCTCAGATTAACTTTTTTTTACGTCTTCCAACTTTAAGTAAAAATATCGGACGATGAATGGAATGGGTGAAATGATGCTCAAAGTAGTCCAGAAAAGTTGAGATAGTACTACGTAATCTGTGTGGGCGCTGTGTGAAAGAGGCAATTCATATGTGAAAAATGTGTGTCAGATGCGTAAAGATATCAACATACAAGTGTAGAAATGTGTTATTTTACTCTCATAATTATGTTATGTCTGAAATTGAATGTTCCATCGTTTTTATTTCAATCCCAGTGTATCTATGCCATGAATCTACGCCAATCCTCAAATAGCGTGTGATTCGGATTAGTTTCCGCTAGGAATGAATATGAAAAGGGAAAAATAAAGAAAATTCTTCACAAAAAGCATTTAAAATAATATAGAATGTCCAGGCTTCAATAAAAGTTAAAAGTTGTGAAGTAAAAAGTATTTACCTGACAAATAGGGATTTTGTGAAAAATTTTCAAAATATTTATCCGATTTAAACGTGCTTAACTTATTACATTCACGTGATTGTAGTTTTCAATGTAGCTTTGCAACATTTTATTTTTTGCACATACTTCGAATCAATCAATGTGTTCAAAGGAGGCAGAAGTGATTTAAAAAAAAAATCAGAAGGTAGGTTAGCATTTGCAGGTTTTCAAAATTTCATCCCCTTTAAAGAAAATTACAGGAAAAAGTAAGGACTTCTAGATCGGCATATGTTGTTAAGCTTCATGGCTTTATAGTTAACGAATGTATAAAATTACGACGGCTGTTCAAGAAAGAATGATCATAATTCTTTTATGGTCATAATTTTTCGCACCAAAATTCAGTTTTATTATATTCTGTTAGCTTAATGTGAAACAAACAGACCGTTGCAACTCCTGGTACCAACACATTGTTGGTAATCCTGCTTCCTGCCCGTGAGAACCACGCAAGTTAAAACATGTTCAGTATCGCATACCGCTGCAATAGAGGTAACACGTGGAACAATATGCGGCTTTGAAATTCTGCTTTCGTCTCAACAAATCTTTAGTTGAGGTCTATACAATGTTACAGGAGGCCTATGGATAGTCTGTTCTTACCTACAGCACAGTTTGAAGGTGGTTTAAAACGTTTAAAGGGGGGAGACAATCAATTTCAAAGGAAGGTGGATCCGGTGCTCCAGTTACTGCTCTTACGGAAGAAAACATCAATACTGCTACTGCCATTGTGACAGAAGATCAACGAATTACCCTAAGATCACTTTCTGAAATACTGAACATTTCATTGTGTGCCACCCACACGCTGGCGACAGAAACATTACACATGAGACGTGTTTGTGCGCGATGTGTTCCAAGACTGTTGATTCTCGAACAAAAGGACATTCGCATGCAGTTAAAGTTGCTGTTAGAGGATGATCCAGAGTTTCTATCAAACGTAATCACTGCTGATGAAACTTGGCTACATCATTTTGATCTTGAGAGCAAACAGCAAAGCTCAGTGTGGGTATCTCCTTCATCACCAACCCTTAAAAAAGCAAAAGTGGTTGCTTCTGCTGGGAAAGATATGGTCATCTCATTCTTTGATATTCATGGAATTGTTTATCAGCATATGGTACCTCCACACACATCAAAAACTGAACAATACTACAGGGATGTCCTGAAAACACTACAAGTCCATAACAGACGCAAAAGACCACATTTCCATGAAGCAAGCTGCATGCTGTACCACGATAATGCACGGCCGCGTATTGCCAATGTTGTTGCTGAATATCTTTCAAAATTCAACGTGAAGTGCATCCCTCGCCCTCGCTATAGTCCTGATTTAGCCAACGGGACCTTTTTCTATTCCGTAACTTGAAGAAACGCCTTCTTCGGAGGCACTATCCATCATCAGAAGCAGTGGTGAATGCTGCGGAGGTGATGTTGAAGGATCTCTCATAAATGGTTTCCAGCATGTCTTTGAAGCCTGGCAGAAACGCTGGGGCAAGCGCATCACATTCAAGGCGACTATTTAGAGAAGGACCATCAAATATATGTGTATGAGTAAAGGTACGTTGGCAAAAAAAAAAAAAAAAAAAAAAAAAAAAAAAAAGTGATCATTCTTTATTGAACAGCCCTTGTATATATCATTCATACAGAAGAGAGCCACACAGCCTATTCGTGTAAAATTAAAAATTAAACGCCCATTTTATGACTAAATTGAAAATACTTATGATGTGGTATTTTAATGTAAGTTGTGTTTTTAAAGCGATTTTTCAGAAAATGGAAACTAACAAAACATATTAGTAAATTTGTTCAACAGAATGTAGGTCTAACTGTTCCTAGGCAGATTTAGATTGTAGCTTCGGAAGACAATGTATTGCATACGTACATAAGTTCTCTCAAGTGAATATAAGCTACAAATTTCACATAATAAAACAAAAACATAGGCTTTTAATGTAATAAACTATACAACCTATGGATGTTAGAGTTGGGTGGTGACCATCACACAAGAGAAAAATGTAGAAGTTGTCGAGATGAGATTTCGGCAGGTTAGAGAAGAATTAGAGTTGGGACCTGTGTTTCAATAAAGAAATAAATGAATACTGATGAAAATATCAGAATTATCTGAACGGAGGGCTGAGAGCAACAGAGGGACTGAGAGAAGTGAGAAAAAGAGGTCAAAGCGGAAAATAGGGGAGAGACGGAATAGGAAGAACAATGTGGAGAGAGCAGACAGAAATATAATGGTGTGGCTAAACAATATTAGATAGAAATAATTACGTTAAAAACCTAATGTCAGTGATTTTTTCTTCCGTTCTAGAAATATCATCCCACAACTTTTATTTCATTTTTCACAAATTAAATCTTGAATTTGAGTCATTTTGTGAAAACATGCTTAAGAACTATTTCGTTAATATTGCATTCATGACTTGTTCTACCTTAATTTTCACAAATCTATAATCAAATCTAAACTAAAACTCACACATCTTTATCAAGTTCCTATTACTGGAAATCAATAACTAAGTAATTTTGGAAAGTAACTGATACTTCTACCCTAATCATAAAACCTTGCAACATAATCATAATACAATAAGTTAAAGTAATACTTATATACATTTATGAAATAATTTTATCTTTTTATCCAACATATTTTATGTTTTGTTACAAACTACACTCGTACCTCATTTAATTTAAATAAAATAATGTTGGGGCTCGAAATTGTATTTCCAAGCGGAAAGTTTAAAAACAATTTATGTTAATATCACTATATAAGTATATTTAGAATCATTTTAATTTAACTCAAAATAAAATTTCTTTGAAGTCTCATAGATATACTGCATCTTTGACTCACCAATCATAAATACAAAACCATTAAAGAAAAATGACTTGAATTATCACTTTTCATTACTCTACTATTTCACTAATTCTTTTATTTAATATAAATCGCTTAATTATTTAGTCTGAATATTTATTTTCAGGTCAGAAAAACAAAATTTCAATATACTTTATTATATTCGTGAAATTTCCGGCACTGTTTGATTTAAAATAATTAATGGAAGGAAGGAAAATAATGCAGCGGAAGGGTGATTAATATAAGCAGGTAAATAAAATTAGTTTAGCTAGCATTCAGATATAACAGTCAGGTCTTCTGATGAATGCGATGGAATAGGCCCTCAGGTATATCCAGTCCAACTTAAGTGCACCATGATGTTACGATGGGCATTAACAAAGGTATGCAAATTTGCTGGCTAAATGCATTCCTGGAGATAACCTAAGTGCTTCTGCATCATGGTGCTGTGTGTAACACTCTGTGAATTTGTACAAGATCGTCTCCCCTCTCAAACAAATGTCTCTCTGTTAGTGTTCGACAATTCGTTTATCCTTCCTAAACAACATCGATTTGTACGATTAATCTCTAACCGCAGATTTAATATTCAAATAAGCAATCTGTGCTCATGCGCACTAATTTCTTCACCTACTCTTGAATAAATTATATTTGTAAAAGCATTCTCTATATGTGTACTATATATCCATTAATCAAGTTATGAGGTTTGATACTGAAATTATTAACAAATAAGGTCGTTAAGTTATGAAGAAATTATGGAACTAGATAAAATCAATACAAAATTCGATAAGCCTCAGTTAAGAGTGCGCCAAAGATCTAATAATTTTTCACTGCAGCAGCTGGTTATGCAGTAGTCAGTCATTCGCAATGAAGTAGACATATTTATTATGGATAATTGCAGGCATTTTGATGCATTTAAAATTTTCCACATTTTTCATGTAAAGGGTGGCCTGCAGTAAGGCATTCTCTGAAAACCTTAGTCTTTCAAGGATGGATACAAACTTCAATACCAAATTTGATGCTTAGACGTGTTATTCGTTTCTGAGGTACGCTGTTCAAGACACAACATCCAAAAAACACACGCGCGCACGCACGCACGCACACACACGGACATTCATCTTTCAGGAAAGGGAAAACTCCGGAGAAAACTTTATCCAGGTAACTTACCCTGACCAAGATTCCAACTAGGGACCTCCTGAACCTGAGGCAGACATCTACCATGTAAGCTAAAGCGTTGGGCACATACAAATGGACTTTTAATAATGGAGTATTTGAATACATTGAAATTAATACTTTAATCACATCAAATGACAGAGAAAACAAAGAAAGAAGTCTCACTATCTAAATACATAAAACACCAAAGCTCAGCTAAGCAACTAAGGACAGAGGCAAGATCTTTTGATGACAATTATTTATAAAATTCACATTAATAATTTCAATTGGTGGTGTTTTGTGGTTTTCTTACCATAAAATGGCGTTTGGGGAAGAATTAATGAGTAAATGACATGGCTTAAATGAAAAGTAACAGGTAGCTAGCGCAGCACAACTTTTAAAACCTTTTTTTTTATTTCAAATTAAAACATTTTATTTGAAATCAGCAGATTGTAGGTAAAGGAGAAATAAGATCAAATATCACACATCAGACATCGCTAAACTGTAGCATACAAAAAGTTGTGATATTTTCGATTTTCATACTTGTTCTGTTATCTGTCACAACTAAGTTGTATATAGAGAAAAATCTCTCACTGTCAACGATTGACATCGGCAACCAAGACATTGAAAGGACTTTTCACAGAAACTGAGGTAAGAATTAGCTTTTGCCATCAATTCCAGGAGTGCTGTTACCACATCTAATCTGTCATCTTTACCATCATGGCTTTGCTGTTCAACAATGTCACAAATTTCTTTGTAATAAGGAAGTAAATCAGAATCACAAGAAATACCACTGCTTTTAATTACACCAGCTAGACCAGCATATCAGTATAGGCAGTGGGAATACTTTTAGCTTCTAACTCTGGGTTGTTTTCAGCGAGATATTGCTTGTATTCATTTTTTAACTTTCGGGCATTTCGGAACACATTTTAAGCCCCGAGGGACAATATTTTCATGTAAATGTAATTTCTGAGAGTAGCTCCTTAGAAGCTCAGTACTTTCTCAGTACCTTTAGTCAGCATAATAGGAGATTTTGTTGCGCACGGTGTGGTATTCAATAAATAACATTTCCAGTTAGCATACCACAAACAGTTCTCAGTGTCACGGACCAGTCGGATGCTATGGTGTTAGTTTATTTTTTGCATCGCATAGCTGTTATTTCATTGCGCATGATAATGTCAGTGTATTGTCTTCGTTAAGTGTTAAATTTTATCTTGCTTTCGCTAAATTTGTAAACTATCTTTCATGGCTTGTAGCTTCATGCTATTATAAATTAAAGTTATATTTATGCAATTTGAAGTAAATGTAAATTTTTCTATGCAGACTAAAAATAATAGAAATTTTCTCATTTATCGCTAACATACTATTAATCTGGAAACAAGGAAAAATTCACGAAAATTTGCTAAAAAAATCGTTAAAAACAAAAACCCTTGCCTCTGCCTACCAAAGTTCAAGTAGATTACATAGAATGGTGACTATAAAACTAAGATCATCTATCTGGCACATGCCAACTTGGATTAATTAAAAAGTCTATAGTCACTGTTGCTGCTGAATTAAGAAGTGTGTAACGGTTGTTTTTTGTTTGCACTTGAAAATGAGTTTTGTTTATTTGCTTGGTGATGCTATTTCGAATTTGGGAAAAATGTTTAAAAGTATTTTAATGTTTATGTCGAGTGTGTGGAAGTGAGATTCTAGAGGGAAAATTGTACCAGATATGTTTATTGGTATAAGTGAGGTGAATATAAAGAAATGTACGGTTGCTATGGAAAGGGAGAAATTCAATAATCTTGCTGGTGGAAAAAGGACGCTGTTAAGAAAGATAAAAAGATAAAAAGTTTTGGATAGCGATTAGTGGACGTGCAGTAGTGTGCAATTTTATGTAATTAACGGAGAGTATTTATTAAGGAAGTAAGGATGTATCGATATGCTGGAGGCAATCTGCAATGATTGACTAGGAAAGAAAGTTCGAGTAAAATGTAATCCAGATCATACAATTAAATTATATATTACTAAATTGAATTTATTCAAACTTTATTTCTTTCACTTGTAACCACCCTTCAAAAGAAGAGATCTCTTGACTCATATTTAAAACTACATAATAATCAAGAACCAATTCAAACTACAACGAAATAACCCTGTTACATATGGCTTCCTGACCTGGGGTTTCGAAATAGTCAACGTGCATCCCATCTCCAACGAAGAATCCTCCTACAAGTGAAAGAAACAAAAATAAATAAAAACAAAACTGTATGACATTTTGCGAATAATAGGCACTTGCTAGTAAAAATAATCACTTAAGTTTGTAAATGCCGTATGAAGGTTCAACTCGGGAAAATAAAAAATGTAACCAAGTATATTTCGGAAACTGCTAATGTTATATTAAAGTGTATTACACACTCATTTTAATGAACTTTGCAATTTATGAATATTAATAATTTGTCTATTCCCCGGATAGGAGAAATTATTTTAATAATAATTTCGTAATACGTAATAAATAAGGACAGTAAGAGGTTTTGAAGCAAGGTGTGGCAACTGGTCCAGGCGCAGATCGAAGCAGGTGCAGTTATCACTTCAGTCTGTAGGATACAATGGAAGTCATTTTCTGCTCCTCCACACAAAGGGCATCTATCCACATTAGTTCCCCCTTGGTTTCGCAACCCTCATACGAGCAAATCCTTCCCTCCAAAATTTATCACTAAGCTCAACACATTTTTCTCCACCCTATTCGCTTTTTAATTCCCTATGCAATCTAAGTGAGATTTTCTCTCTAAAAGTGCAAATATTTCTGTTTCCTCGGCCCTAGGTTTTCCTTCAGTTACCCTCGTTCATTTTAATTTTCTTTAAACCTCGAATACTGCGGTGTGCTCCAAATCATTTATGTTATTACTAAAAATCTTATATGTAACAGCTAATGCTCTCCCTATGTGCACGTTACAGTACTCATAAAAATTGGATTTTCCTTTACTTTGTTAATTACCTTGGTCGTACAGGGTAAAAAAAAACCTTGGTACATTGTTACTTGCTTGGCTCTGCTTCTTTCACATCGGATCTTGACCTTTTGTTGTTTTTCGAGTTACTCGAATATGATGTTTCATTCCAACATCTCAGCATCCATCGAATCTCTGCCAGCTGCTCCAGTGGTTAATTTAATACTAATGCAATTAACTTCTAACGTTCCACACTTTTCGGTTTGAATAATTGTTTTCCTAATAAATATAGGTGTTAGTTGCCATAATTCGCAGAAATGCTAGTTGATGATGACCAACAGGTATGTAAAATTAGTGCTTTGTCTTAATCACATTGGCAGGGATCGAACAAGTGACCCTAATGTGTTGCCGTGGAGCCTTCGCTCCGTTATAATAGTTCATAATGATTTTCATAACCTTAACACTTATATGGTCATTGATAATGACTCCTTCATATGACAGTCTTACCTCTCGCTTACACATTGATTTTAACATCCAGAAGTTACCTTTTTAAATATGACTCAATTTTCCTAACACTTCTTTATAAAAATTCAATCTTTTCCTTCAATATTAGCGACCATCTCCCCTTTCTAAACTACTTTCAGCTCTCAGTACATTTTTCAACGTACTCTTTAATGATACGACTAAATACCTCACGCATATTCCACACTAAATATAAAATATGGAATGGATAATATATAATTAAAGCTAACACATCAGGATATAAGTTAAGTATAATAGAATTTCACGATATAAAATAATGACGATTACTGTATTTGGAAGGCAGGTGTAATTTTAGGAGAGATAAATCGGTCCTTTCTTCAATCAATATAATTTACAGGGCACATGTGAACCTTCTGTTCCAAGCTAGTCTTGCTTCTGGGGAAGTTGTTACAGTAAAGTGGTATGATATTTGCAGGTCGCTGGGGAGTGCCACGCATTTCCTACCAGTGTCACATTTGTTGTAATATTCATTTTCAGAGAAATTCACTCGCGTATCCGCAATGAGTGTAATGCTGCTGTATGTGAGAGAATCTGTTCTATTCAAGTGATACAGGCAGTTCGTGGGTTATGTTTTCTACATCATACTTCCTTGGTTAATAACCCTGATACATAAAATTGGTATTATTTTCACATGACGTTTACCCATTCTTCTATTTCATACACATCAAATAAGCTGTTGCTGACAGATTTTATTGTATATTTTGTGATAGATACAAGGAGGATGTAAGTAACCTTAAGTGACAGTCAAATGTTCTAAAAGCTGGTCGTATTTGAAATTCCAGACTCTTTAATGTTACGAAGCAAAAATAAACATTTATCACTTGAAAACGCTGTATAATATTTGACAATTTACATCAATAAAGACATAAATGTGGTTAATACCACATTTGTAATTGCTGTGTACTTTTAAGACATCTATAGTCCATTTGCAGATTTTTAAGAGCCGTTTCATTTTTATGTAGATGTCCTAAAAATGGCGGTTTAGTTAAATTTTTTACAGTACTTTT